>JAUESI010000033.1:7513557-7542243 GCA_032275145.1 Synergus laeviventris | reverse complement strand
GACTTGATAAAAATTCAGTAGAATCCTAGGGTTTAGGGGAGAATCGTGTAGTATATAGGCCAGCACTTAAGTATTTTAACCAATAACTTTAACTTTTAAACCGACCAGAGATATGAATCCATATCTTGAAAATTATACTTTGGAGCAATTATTAAGTATAAGCTGAGTCAGAATAAATTTTCCAACTTGAATACCTGAATATTATCTGCAGATCCCCAGGTTTTGTGGATTTTCTCGTTGTTACTGGAAGTATTACTGGCCACACCCAGGAATTGGCTGAAGGCTTCCGTCGTACGTTTCACGCGAACGTTCAATGAGCCAATTCGTAGGAAACCAAGATCTTTCTCTGCATGTTAAAGAATTATTTTATCACGACTGTTTCCATACGAAAGAGAAAGGTTCCTCGTTCTCATGGAAAAAGTACACCCTTCTACCTCAGAATAAGCCAAACTAAATTCTTCATTATCTCTTATATCACCATGAACACTTCACTTTGACTTGCAATTGAAATATTCAAATATTACTCCCAGATCAAGCTAACAAGTTCTTAGACTCTAATTTATTTCTTGATATTATTTATCAATTCTGAACATTTCACAATTTCAATAAATTAATTTTATTTTACCAAACAAGATTAAAAATTTTTGTGATGAAAAAATTTTTCAAAAAATTAGTAATTTATCAAATCATAACTAGCAAAATGAGTTGGCAACACCCTTCTCTTACCTGCATGCTTTTTCCTTGCTTTTATTTCTGAAAGAAAAAGGAAAATTTATTTTTAGACAACACTGAAGAAAGCAAATTAATTGATAGCAAAGCAAAGTAAAGATTAAAAAGAAATTAAACGCAGTAGTTGTATGATTAATTAGTTCGTTAATGCGTGTGTAAATTGATTTTTTTATCTTGAACAAAGTCCAAAGAGAGAGTTAAGGTTCGTTAAACATGACATTAATTATTCAAAGCGATTAATTAGTTCTAAAGGAAGATGAGCTAATTGTCATTATATTTGTTATTTAATTAACGTTCGTATGATTGCTCTGGCGTCTTAGTGCCTTTCTTGGTACAAAAGAAAACAACAATTCAATTTTCATTTTAAATAGAACAAATTAAAAAATGCGTTTAATTCTCATGAACCTTTTTTTTGAGTTTTTTTTGTTCTGTGTTTATAATATGCTTCAATACTTTAAAAAAGCGTATATATTTTTAATATTTATTTTTTTAAACAAATTTTTTTCTGTACAAATAAAACTTTTGGAGAAAAAAATTTCATAAAAATCGAAAAAAGTCTGATGATAAATAAACATTGATATAAATAATAAAGAATAATAAAATTAATGAACAATAAAATCTTTGGAATTATTTAAGATACGTTTTTAAATAGATACTTTTAATAGAGATTTTTGTTGAAATCATGGACCAGTTCTAAGTTTTTGGTTATTTCTCAACGGGACTTTGAAACTTGATGACAGCCGCAAACCTAATTCATTTAATTGTCGGTGAGTAATTAGCGATTACGTACGTTAGACGAGCGACGGTCGCGCGAAGGAAGAAAATGAGAGAATTAATTAATTCTCTGTACACACTCGTAAATGCCAAAACGCCGTACTTTTTCACTCCGGATAGCAATCATTGTCATTATGTGTAAATGTAAAGAAAGGAAGAGAGTTTGAGAATCGTGCGTTGCATAAAATGCACTCACGCGTGTTCATTTCGCAGACAACAAAACATTATGGGATAAAAAAAAACCTAATCTTGATCTTTTTTTATTTTACTATAAAAGATTTAATTATTTAATTGGAACAGTGAGAATACTGAAGTTTATTAAAAGGTTTAAACGATACAAAGTTATATTATTTTCAATAAAAATGAATTCTATTTTCCAACTCGAATTTGTACAAAACATTTTGTAAATTATTAAAAATGATTTTATTTTATTAGAAATTTTATATAATTAGAAACGAAAAGTTAGTGTTAGTGTTTTAGTAACTATTAAGATATCAAATAAGTATAATATACATACTTGCTAAATACTAAAGGTTAAAATGTATAAAAAATACATGTTGAGAAAGTAATATGAAAAAGTACATGAAAAATTAGATTAAGAAAATAAAAAAATTTTACAGTATTACTATTTCGATAACAATGTTAGTATTTAAAATTAGTTAATATTGTAATTTTAAATAGAGTATAACCTTAACACTCTTAAGAGAGTAGTTAGTTCAATTAATATTAAATAAAAATGATAAAATACAATAAGAAAAAAATATCGTAGAAAAATAAAATTATATTCTAACAAAAGGCGCAGATTTTAGAAAAATGAGGTTTTGTCGCTTAAATAATTGAAGTCGAATAAGCAGAGCCCTTATATAAAAAGATGAGACGAAGAAAGATTTAAAAACTAGTTTCACTACACAGTGAAAAACAACAGGCTATGTGTGGAAAACGAAACAAAAATTTCCACATGCAGAGAATTGGAAAGTATTTTCAGATAATAAATTTTTCAAATTATAAAAGGCATAAAATCAAGTTTTTTTCATATTATCAACGGAGAGTTTTATAAAAAAAAACAAATTTATATTTGATCACTTGAACTATGTACTTGAACAGTTTCAATTTCGAATTTTGTAAAATAAGTCTTAAATTTTTATTTTCAAGAGAAGTTCGTTTTCCAAATTCATCAGAGGCTTGTCGTTTTTCAAAATACTCACTTTAAAAAGACTACCGTAAATTATTGCCTGTTTGCAAGATTTTTCTAAGGTGCGCTTATATTAATCTTGCGATACAAGCGCTTTACTACTATAGCAGAAGTGCGCCTCTGAACTTGCCTGAGCGTAGCAGCAGCAGTAAGTCCTGAAGAAAACCCAAAACCTTTTAGCAATAGCGAGTCTTTACGTTTTCCATTCAACAATGAAAATAAAAGCTTCAGAGCAAAGCGAGATCGGATTAGGATATAAAATCAATCTAGCCAAATTTTTGAAACTTAAAATCTGCACTTACACTAAAAATAAAGTAATTTTAAAGTTAAAAGTTCAAAATGGAACAGTTTAATTTCTAAATAAAAAATATCCCAATTTGATCCTGCAGCACAGAAAAGAAGATCTTGAGAATCTTGAGTATCGTATTCGAAATCGTGCAAGAAAAACCTATACCAAATTCTTAATATACTTGTAAGTCGTTTCCATGCAAAAAAGATTTTGAAAATCGAAGAAGATACTAAAGATGTGAGAATAATTTATTTCTAAATACTGCGCTGTGGGAAACAAATAATCTTAACATGATTTTGGAACACAATTTCTATAAATATTCTTTTTTTTTCAAAAATATGAATTTGAAAAGTTCTGATCCGAAATGAGGTTTCTAAGAATTTTTCGTGAATGATCTTTTAGCTTCGCGGAGGCAAAATCAACCAGCAAGACGCGAGTTCACTTGAAGAAATAAATAAATAAATAAATAAAAACTGTCAGTAAGAGCTGGTCGATTTTCTAATCGAAGACTCGAGACCACCCGCCGATGCACTTTTGCTTAAGGCGATGGAGCCGGTCGCATTGAACTTCTTGCCTCGAAGGAGACGAAGTTACTCGTTGTATAAAAATACTCCGGATACAGTATCATATGTTGCAATACGGTCTTTTTTTTTATTTATCGACAAAAAAGTCGAGGTTTTGTTATAAATCTGATTTTTGCGATTCAAGTTTTGAAAGACTTTTCTTCTCGTATTAAGGGTAAACTTTTTTAATTCAGTCATTTTATTAGGGCAGAAATATAAATAAACTAGAAAACGTCGTTTCAATCGGCAAATAGTTGATAAAACCACAAGTTCATTTAATAAAAACTGATAAAGAAAATAGAGGGAGTAAATAAAAAGGTTTTAAGTGATTTTTGAAAGTTGTGGTCCAGAAATTTATAGCAATGAGATTGAGACAAATATACTCACTCCGAAACGTGTCCTGACTGACCGCAGCCTCTTGAGAAACCAGATACTGCCTCGCTTTTTTCCCACTGTAGTCACGAACTTCCTGATTTGCACCTGAAAAGCAAGAATATCGTTTTCAAAATGATATTGATTCCGACAGAAATTCGTATTTATTGCTCCTCGAACAATGGAACAATTTTTCACTAACAGACAACTACATAAACTGCATTTTGGACTATAAATTTCTTGTACAAAATATTTTAAATGTCTCTGAACTTTTAAATCGATAATATAGGATAGAGTTCCGTTGCAATTAAGAATTTTTTCCTCTATTCTCATAAATTTAGAGCATTAAGCAGCCATGAAAGTTCGTCATCGATATTTATTTTCGATATTAGATTCGATAAAAACCAGAAAAGTTTTCATTGGTACGATAACAGAGGAAAGATGTCTGTTCATCTAATCTTGGACAAACAGACAATCATGCTTTGACTTTTGCCGAAGTCAAGGAAACGGCTGTTTGTCCAGCTTAAGTCGTCAATCAGGGCTTTTGTTAACTGATTTTTACCTGTTGCCCTCGAAACGGAAATCTCAACAATGTCAATAATTCCACTCTGATAATACAGTTCACAGTATTGGTAGTTCTCAGTTCGTATACTCTACATACTAATTCTAAAGGTTCTGGCTTCAATTTCAGTTTCAAATCTAGATTTTAAATGAACACCTCTCTTTGCAATTATTTAACAAATTAGATAAATTGTTTAATTATTAAACGAAAATATGTTGCTTACCATAAACTTGAACTAAAAGGTTGAAAATATTCTCATGGTCGAATTGCATAGCAATATGAAGTGGCGTATATCCCTGAAACAAAAAGAAAAACGTTTCTTACAATAATCTAAGAAATTATCTTCAGATCTAAATAATGATTAATCAGAAATTAAATCAAGCTTGTTTAAAATATTTTTCTCGATAAGAAATTATCATTTCATCTGATTAAAATTCATCCTGCATGACTTGAGGAAAATAATAGTGACCTCCTTCTGTCGATTCGAGGCACCCACGTCACTTTATCTCCACTTATGAATATGTTATCGTGATTTGCGAGTGGTATTTATGTTTGACAGACCGCAAAGGGTTTTTCAAACTAAAAGACCTTGCGATGAAGACAAAAAAAATTAAGTCTGAGTAACAAAGAGAGAAATAGAAATGAATAAAAATTAAGAACGAGTGTTTGAAACCAGGAGAGACAATGAGGAATTGATAATGTCGCATTATGAATATCACTTCGAGCGTGCGAATTCGTATTTCCTTGGTTGAGCACGAGAATTTCTTGGAAACAAGAGTTGAAACTTAATCTTATTGCGTGCGACCTATCGTCTTGTACACTTTCTGCCTTTCATTTAGCTCCTCTCACTTCTGTTAGGTACTTTTGAAATCTCAAGAGTTGCTAAACTTCTGTTTGTTATAAAGTTTTCGAGTAGAAACCACTGGGGAAACTCCTGTAAACTTGGCAATAAAGCTGAGAGTCGAATTAAAAATTTTATACTTCTCAAAAACAAATTTCGTAATTTCGAAGTTTCACATTTCGAAACTGCTTGAATCTTCCAAGAATCTTCTGAATAGATTTGTGAAATTTCCAACTAAATAAATGATGCCTAATAAATACCTTAAAATTAACTTTGAACTTATGCTCTGAATCTAAACTTAGAATCAACTTTCAACTCAACCCATCCTTTATCAGTCACCCTTTTTCCCTTACCCTTGATGGCACCACCGGCGTGTCGAAAAACCATATGCACCCCTTTATCATACAGGGTGCGAAAGGGGTTGGATGCGGCGCTTTAATTTATTTCACTTTAAAGTCGCCGCGTATGGGGTACGTGATATCTGCAGTTCTACATACAGAGACGAAATATATGCTACATATTGTAGAAATCGTAGAAAGGGTAGTCACCCTTTTCGAATCCAATAGTAGGTGACACGTGCATGCTCGCGACAAGTGGCACGACAAACCTCTCTCAAAATAGAAAAAAAGAGAGAGAAATAAATAGGGAATCTGTGTTTTTCTTTCTCAATCTCACATTCACCCCATAGATCTCCTTTTATACTTTCGACAATATTTTAAAGTAGCATTGTCCTGGCAGCCGAGTCACGAAGAACCGAGACAATATCACGCGCCCTTTTCTCTTCTGCTTTTCCACCCCCAACCCCTAACACCATTTTATCTTATTCCTACCCTAAATTTTCATCTCCGAACACCTCTTCGTCGTACCTCTGACTCCGGACAGCTGCCGGCCACCAATATCACACGCGTATATCACCGTTGAGGATTTTCAATTTTAATATTTTTCTTACATCGACCCGCCTTTACGAGCCGCTAAATCATATCGCGGAACCTACCCCTTGCGACATCCAGGAAATTCTTACATCTCGACATGGGATGTACGCTGAAAGTGAAAGATCAGGATTTCTCAATACTGCTCGATGTCGTTCAAAGATATTTATTTTTGAATTTTAGAAGTTTACACCCTTCATTCGTTCCGCTTTTTTTTTAGGGACTGCTTCATGAGTTTTCAATTTTATTAGATCCGAGATATTCTAGGGGTAGAGTTGATCTATAGGCATTTAAATGGGATGCTTTCGATTTTTTACGCTTTAAAATTGTAGTACGATTATTATGATTTAAAGGGATACACATCATTTTTAACTACCGTGGATAACTAGGACACAGACAGAAAAGTAATTCATTTAATTATTATCGCCTTCGTTATTATCTTTTAAATATAAGAAATTACATCATTTATGTTATTTTAAATAACTGGATTACACGGATTTTAATTCAAATCATGTAAGATTTTAAAAAACGAACAGGCTTAATTTATAAACATATCTTCCTTTATAATTTATCAGTAACCATTTATCAATATCAAATTATCAATTATCAAACATCGAGGTCATAATCTTTTTTATCTATATGAGTTAAAAAGGATGAAAATTTCTTTTCTGCAAATTTTCTTTTCAACTTATCAAAAACAAGGGTATAATTTAATTCCATTATTAATCCAAAATTCTAAAGAATTAAACTTGAAATTTGAGAATATTCAACTAAATTATGTTTATTTAAATAGTCAACAAGAAAACGTTGCTATTTTAACAACCGAAAGTTGTCTGGACAATCTACTTTTATATTTTATATTATATATTTATTTACTGTTTATAACTAGTACCTGCGAAAAGCATTAATAAATACGTATAAAAGTAAATTTAAATCAAAATTTAAACAAGAAACCAAACACTGCAATTTATAAAAAGTCTTTTATACCGAAGTTTTAATAATATATACTTTTACAAATGCAATTACAATCTGACTTACTCCACTTGTAAATTATCTTCTTGCCTACTAATAGTTATAAATGATATTAAATCCCACCTATCAGGATAGCGGACAAATGGTCCAAATGGGTGAAAAAAATACCGTGCGTTTTGTGAATGACCCCTAATGTAACATACTTAAAAAATTTTCGTAAAATTGCCCGAAAAAAATAGTTTGGTTTAAGGATTCAGAATTTGGAGGATTGTAGTTGCTCGAATTTCATCAATTATGGGGCCTGATGCGTGTTTCCTTTAAATCGAACCTAATGGGGACGCGGAATAATAAATGAGTTGTACACCGGTCGATCGACTGATACGATCGAATCCACATCGTGAAGTGGATTAGCCAGTAAAAGCGAGGACGACGCAGGCAGCTGCTTCCTGAAGAGCTGAGGAAAAAGAAACTCTCACCTGTCCAACGCCGATATACCGAGATAATGTCTTCTCGATACTTCCTAGCGCGATGATTCGACGTGAGCTCGTGTTTCCACTGTCACGACAACATAACAAGTGTTTTTTGCAATATAGCGAGTTAGTCCTCACTAAATTGCAGCTTTTGATCTTTATCAAGAATCTAAGTCGTTAGTATGTATCTGATGATACTGAGATCATAATTTAATATCTCTGAATGTAAACTAGGAACAGTTGAAAGTCTGTTCGAATGTATATGTATTATTAAGTTCATTTCCTGAAATTTCACTTATCTTTAAATTTGAATTCTTAGAATTTGTGATTTTCCACTCGAAGATCTCCGATTTTGGACGTCTAATTCGAAGCTACTTAATTTCAGATTCTATCTACTTCATTAAGTTAGGGTGAGTCGATCTGACTTATAAACTCAAACCCTTGAGCTTGTTTGAAAAGTTCATATACCTATAGGAAAAAATATTGAGCTACCGCAATATTTAAAAATGATCAGCTGCTCCACAGATGTCTCAGCAGAGGTCGGCACCAGGCTTTGAAACTTTTTACCATTTTTGCCAGTGTCCACAACTATCGAGTTCGAATGCCCTTCAATTTGGAAGAAAAGCCTAGGATCTTGATTTGGACCGTCATTTCCAAAATCTAAGTGGATGGATGTGAGGTGATGGAAGGTTTTTCGAAATGGGTCACCCGGTGGACATTCGAGAAACTCTGCACGGTTAGATTGCATTGTTGTGGCTGTCCTACGATTGGACCGCGGATGCAGGCGCCACACGGGCGGCTTAAGGTCTCTGTTGGAGCAGCCACTGTTTTTTGTGAGGATTAAATGCGAGTCGATCCGACGATAAGCTGGAGAAAACTGCGGTGGATGTAGTGTATACCTGCTGACAGATTACGCCGTGGACGATCCACGAGAACAACTCTCCTTCTTTCTATTTTTCTCTATCTTGCTTTATACATATAAACACACGTAGAGAATTATTCCCCGGACTTTAAAACCACAAAAAAAAAACAATGCCAAATAACGTAGCAGAAATCCAAAATTCTCTTAACAAACTCATCTGAAAAGTAGGACCTTTTTAAAACAAATTACTTCTTAAATAAAAATTGTCAACAACAATTCATGTTAGTTCAGCCATACGAACTCCGAAGACAGAACCTATCATTTGCACGTGTCGATTTTGATTATTGAAGGGATTTTCTGAGGAAACCGTAATGCCAGTAGCATCTTTCTTCCTCGGAATGAGGTTGCTTTTTCTCTGTTCCGATAATTGGCTACAAGGAATGCGAACCCCTTTTTCTTCCCGCTTATGTTCTTCAGCGACATCGGGCAGCGAACGTAATGAGATAATTAATGCACCACGTTGAATTAGCCGATTTACATGAGAGTCATGCGGCGGATATCAGTCTCCAGAAGAGACGGGAAGAAGGTGCCGCGGTGTCGACAGGACGGCTCCGGTTACACCGTGAAAACAAATGAGCCGGCTTCGACCGAAAGGCAGGAAAGGAGACAAAACGAGAGACGGATGTCGAGAACGAAAAGGACCAAACCTGGGTCTCTCCAATTCTCATATATGGTTTTACTAAATTTGTCTCCTCAAAAAGAAAAATAATGAAGAAAAAAACACCTTTATATCCCTTGGGCAATAAAAAGTTCTTTAGTAATTTTTTGTGATATGGACTTGTAAGATAGATAGGCTTAAAATGCGGATGGAAGCTGATGAGACAGTGGAGAAGAAAGATATCTACTGTTACTAGAGGTAGTTTTTCCTGGGTTAGAAAAAGAATTAATTAGGTTGCAAGTTGATTTTATGCATTCTGGAATTTCTGTCGTTGCAGGTAGGTACGTATGTACTAAGACCACCCTACCATCTTTTTCCTACGCCGTACTACCTATGGCGGTGAGCGACCTTACGGTGTTTGTCGCGAGCCGCTAACGAGCAAGGCCCTCTCGAGCTGGCTTATATAAGTCTTATAAAGAGTAAAGCGGCGGACCACACACATCCGATCCTATCTGCGGTCTTCTCTTCGTTCTCTTACTTTACTTTCTTTCCTTCCTTTATCCGCGAACGAGACGATCTCTTCCTCTTCTCAAACCACTCGCTTTCTTGCCTCTGAGTAAATCCCCTAAGAGGGAAACTGGAGCGCGACGTCCAACGATTAACTGTTACTCCTCTTGAAATTCCAGCGACTCTCTCAGGGATTAATCTTAGCATTATTTCATTTTGATCAGTCTTTGAAATGATTCTCTTAGGAATTTAGAAGAAGATTATTGTGCAGAAGCAATATATTAATTATTTTTTAAATTATCACTTACCCCATTCTGCGCCAGGTGAAAAAAGCCAGCCGAGAAAAAAAAAAGGAATAAGTATTATTATATAAGGTCGATTTTAATGTTTAATAAACAAATCGAATTCAATTTTCATTAAATAAATTTCATTTGTATGAAAAAAAACACAAATTCTTTTATTGTAGATAAAATGAATGAAGCAGAAACAATTTCGTTTTAATATGCAGAAATAGATGAGAAACTTGATATCAAGAGGCTGTAATAAAACTTCCCTGCACCGGGTTTATTTTTTTATTGCAGGTGTACTTACCGTGGTTTCATTAACACCTTTTATACAGTCCCTGTACGTGCCAGCTATCAGTTTGACGATATTCTCATCTCCGTGTTTCGCGCCCCAGTGAAGAGCCGTCTGCACAAAATAAAAAGGGGAAAAATAATTAATTCGTTTATGTCACGATAAATCAAATACATATCTTTAGTTAAGCCAAGTGGTATTCAAGTCTCTTTTAAAATTAATTAGTGCCACAAATATTCCAAAACTCTTACTGAATAACAAAAACATATTTTTTCTTTCTCCAATATTTTATTGAATTCTTTAAAAGGATTCAATTTCAGTACCCTTCACAATAGAATGCAAATTAATCCTGGAGTGAAGTTTACCAGAAGCAATTTTTAACCATTCTAGAAGAAATATCCCCTTAAGGGAGACGTAACCGAAAAGGAAGAGTTTCAGATGTTGAATCTGTAAAAAAAATAATTAAAAAAACCGAAGACACGAGTAAATTTACATGTTCGTCGAAGAAGATGGTCTTCTTCGCCTCTCACACCATCGACCAATCGTCGCCCTCGTTTACCAACTTTTGCGGATTCCGGGTGCCGTGAAAAAGGTTGTAGACAAGACGCGAGCAGCTGTAGTGCGTATTTTCGGCAACGTTTGTGAAATATTCGCGAATTAAGCGGCGTCGACACGGGCGGACGCTTTCTGAATGAATTGCGACGTCGAATAGCACTTACACTCAAGCCTTAAAAAAAAAATTGACTCATTTCGGCCAATTTTCCTACCTGCAGTTCGCAGAAATCCATTCCCCACAAAATTTACATTAAAGCCTACAACGATCATTTTTGAATTATCAAAACTTATAATTAAAATGCAACATTCTATCTCCTCTGATAAGATAGATAAGAAAATAAAAGTTAATCGAGCAAAGACGTGGCGAACCCGGACACCGTTGATCATGGTTGATGATTCGAGAATTCTGCGAATGCAAATGCCAGTTTTACTGTTCCTCTTTTCGCATTCGTTCCAGCATTTAATTTTCTCACATGGCCGACACGTGCGTTTATTCTCTCGTACCAATAAAAATGTATACGAATGCAACGCCTCGACCAGATTCGCAAGATTTCTTTTTCTTGGTGTCCAATGTCCATGCATTTGCATTCTAATTCAGCGTGTCCTGAGCGAATTAAAAAAGACGAGCATCATACAAGGGGAAACTTGATGTGGCTATGTGGATCTTCTCTTCCTCTGGATGCTGGACAACTTACGAGCATCCTCATTAGCACTGGAAAACTCATCTCACGTGGCTACTTAATGACGAACATGCTCTTGTAAGAGTTCACAAGATTTTTCGAGATGAGTCACCATCTCTCCTGTAAAAAAATTTGTATTAGTTCTACCATCAGGTAACATAATCTGCATAGAAAAAGGGAAATTATATAGAATTTTGAACGAGTTTCGGATCAGAAACTATGCAGATTTAGAAGGGTAGAAAACCTAAACCTTTATCTGAAAAATTTTCTCCACAAAATCTGGCGTGACCTTTCGCACCTTCGACCCTCGGTTCTCGGTCTCACCCCTTCGTGTACAACCAGCCCGGCTGCCGTCTACTTGCAGCATGCTAACGAAGTTTTATGAAGCGCGATAGCGCCATACCTTCCGCCGCGGACTTTGGCGCTCCTTAATTTGTGAATCCTGCACCCTGTCGGCTGGTTTCACGCCGCAAAAGAATGGTATGTCGGCCGACACCATGATAAATCTTTGCTCCTGTACCACGGACCCTCGATTGTGGTATGTACCGGTAGCTTCTTTACACGTACCACGACATTTTCTTTCAACCTTTAAACTCACCGATTTCCCTAAAAACAACTAACAGAGAACTACCTGCCTTCAAAACCTATCAACTATTTCATAAAATACCTACTCGAGCTTCTCTGGTGAAGTTCAAGTCTTTGAGACTTAGGGATATTTTTTTAATTCTTTCACGATGCGATATCTAGGTAAAGTAGATATTTTCATCCTGGTTTCATGGTTTCCCCAATTTGGCCACCAAACATTGAAAGTTTATCAACCTCATTAAACAACCATCAAACAACTCCATTAAATATAATTTGGATATTTCATAATTAGAGAGCCAACTTCACGTGGATCCAAGGATCCTGCTTTCGAATTTCTTTGGATGCTTCAAATGCTTATTGAGCATTTCCTTCCAGAAGAATTGGAAACAATTGGCAGAGGCTGATAGGACATAGGAGCTGCACTGAATATTCAAGCTGAAGGTTTTGGTGAAAGGAAGACGAAGAAAGCAAAGTTTGCCTTTCTCTCTACCACCCAAAGTTTCCGGAATCACGTCCTGTGTCGATAGTTGATGACGGACGAGTGTCTTACGAGACTTAACTGATCAGCAAGCGAAGACACGCGCCATTGAGCACGCGCCCTAAGATCTGACATCTCGACGCCTGACACCACGTACACGTGACCGGAGACTCGTTACCCGCGGCATCCTTCTTTTCTTCTCTTCTTCTCTCCTCTTTCTTTCATCGTCTTCTCCTTTTCTGCTTTCATCCTCTCGGAAGACACGCGTCCAGTGTCCAAGTGTTTTCCCAGAAGCGACTTCCGTAACACTCAACCAGGAGGGTATCATCCTCTTTGGTAATGCTGCTCTGATCGGATGTCTTGTACCCAACAATCTTCAAGCTTCATAATCTTCAACCTGATTCGGTTTCTGAAATACAAGGTCCCAGGCAGAAATTCATAACTGATACTGTACTGGAACAATAATAAACCAGAGTTTTAAAGTGTTTTAATTAGTTTTTAAGGTGTTTCAAAAGATTTCACTAGATTTTTGTAGGATTTCAAATGTTGTATAGAGAATTTACAGGCAGTTCAGGGGATTTTGAAAAGCTTCAGGTTTTCTTCAAGGACTACAATAATAATACCATAAACCTGAAATAAGCTTGTTGATAAAGCAAACTCATTGTGGAATTTGAGAGAAACATTTTTCGGGTGCATTGTGATCAGTGGCGGGTAGTAATGCTAGCAATGGAAGGATACCTTACTGGTCCTCAGAGCTTTAACGATCCTCACGATCGGATATCTTCTCTTTCCTTTCGATAGTCTCGTACGCGAGACCTTTAAGACCCGGGAAAAATTTGGAGCGCGCATACCTCGGGCCCAGGAGTCCCATGGGAGTCTGGAAGAGATACCCTTAAAGGGGAGGCTGGAAGGGAGGAAGACGGCCACTAAATATTGTGTTCTCGCTGAGAATACAGGGTCGCGGACACGTGTAAGCGGGCCGCGGGATTCCGTATGAGCAGATCGGCCCGCCGATTATACGCTAATTCAACGCAAATTCCTTCTCGGAGATATCTGTATCGCTTGCATACATCAGAAGAAAGATAAAGAGAGAGAGAGACCTTCGGTAGCTGGTGAACGCTGCGCTTAATCAGCAGCCGCGCTGAGAAAACTAAATGTTCACAATTTATTCTAAAATTTAGTCAAATCAATTTATCGATTTCCAGGTCCAATATTCTAGATGTTTGTCTATTCTAGAGAATGACATGAATTAAGAAAAAATGTTATGGTCTGCTTTATTTGTATATTTAAACTGAAAGATAAAAATATCTTCAATTATGCGTGGCCTACTTTTTTAAATCTTTCACCTGTAACGTGTATTTTGAGGTATTCAAATTAGTTGTCATTGCCCAAGGGCTATAATGTTGCACAGAGTCGACGAAGTAACATTGTACGTTTCCTCCGATTGCGTTAAGGTGCAGGTGGTGTTGTCGTGGTGGCAGCAACAATACAATACAAAACAATATATATTCGCATTCAGCACTCTGAACTCTGTTGGTTCGCACAAGGATGTATACAGGATGCAGGACGTGTCATTAGCATAGCACTCTTGGTAGTTGTGGTTTATGATTTATTCCTTCTCTACCGAAACCCCCTCATTCTCTAAGTCTTCACTTCTGACGCTTAATGGTACCTCCGTGACGTGTACCCAGGATCGTACACAGAACTGATTTCTTTTCAGTTTATTCATTACATTATTGAGGTCATTATATTTGGGTCAATAAAACACAAATTGTATTATTTTTAAGGTTGTCTCGAGGATAAGTGATATCCATAAAAGTCGAGTATTTTCAACTATTTTTAAGAGATTTGTAATTGTTAATTCATGGGTAAATTTTGTAGCTACAGCCCTGGGTAAAAACAATTCTCATAACTCGTACATCAGTTTATGGAGGCTAACATAGCATTTTCAATTCAGATTCCCTGGGATATATTCAATTGTCGAGTAACGCCTCCTCTCCATCGACTAATGATTTCTCGGTCTCTCCTATGATATTCCCTTTCCTCCTCTAATTCTGGCTCGTTTACAGTCTGATCGCGATATCACAATGCTATCAATGTCCGATCGCGATCTCCAGCAGTGCGATTAAAACACCGCTTCCTCGTTTATGGAAATATAAGAAGCGGCTGTCAGTCTGCGCAAACGAGCTGTAACCAGATCTGACACCAAAATGAAACAGACGTGGTGGGGTCGAGTCCTTTAGAAAAGACGAAGATGTTTTAGCTTTTTGCCATTCCTTCTTGGGACGAGGTGAATTAATTCATTTCCGAGCCAATAAGAGAATAACAGTGTGTCGGAAATGACATGGGCCACTTTTATGGAATCATACTGACTTTTCACTTCCATCCTGAGATATTAAAAGGATGAATTTTTTAATCTATATGCAGTTCTGATACGGATAGAGAGCTGTGAGACGTCAGAATTCTCAATTTAACAATACGTTGTATTTTATACTTTTCGTTTGCAACCCACAATAAAGATTAATTTAAATATTTCCTGACTATAATCGGTCCACATCGTTTTGTTTAATTCCTGATCCTGTTTGAGGATCAAGAGGGATTTAATCCTGACCAAATGATTAGGATACGAAGCAATTAAGCGATTTTCTCCGTGAGAGTACGGATATAAATCAGGCGAGTAGATTCACCACTTCGTCGACATACGGGATACTCATTGTGGGCAGGTGGCTTCGTCAGGCCGCGACGCGACAAGACATTGCCATCAGCCGCCCATTAGCCCGTCACTCTGATTCACTCCAACGACACCAGGCGACTATTCTGCTTGCTAAGAAGCTGACTGGATAATTTTACTGACAGTTCCTCTTTATAGACGTAATAGTTTTCTTCTCAGGAAATAATTCCTCAGACCCTATCACCGGAAGTTAGCAAATTACAAAGAAACTTGGAGGTATGTTGTACTACTTCATTGTGTTTAGATGCCTACAATCTTTAGAGACAAATCAATTAGATTCAAAGAAATAATACCATAAACCTAGTTCTAGTTTTTTAAAATGGAATTTGCGGACGATTTGAAAACTGATTGAAATCTGTCGGCGAAAATAGTTTTGTATTCCCACTTAGAGTTTGAGCGGTTAACCGGTTGGTTTTACCGTGAACAATCAATGTTCTGCTTTGATACGATGACGCTCTCGATCCAGTTTAACTTAGTCAGGATTTCATGGAGGATTAAGGAGGCTTAAGCTTTCATTTAGCTACTCGAATTACCTTCGCGATAAAAAATGGATCCACTTCAGTCAAAGGCGTCTCATAAATTTTATCAGGCTTTGCGAAAGTAAACCTGTCTCATATCTAATATTGAATACGATTAAAATAAGTTGAAAGAGCTCGGGGCCCATTATCTAAATCAATTTTTAAATCAGATTCAAGACATTTTTTCCCTCGAAATTATTTGAATGAGATGGTGTTCATTGAGAAAAGGATGAATAGTGTCAGGGGTGAGATTACATCAGTGAACAAGAAATGATCTAGCATCGTCTCGGATTCTCCATCCACTGGTGAGCCTCGGACAAGTCCGCGAACATGTTTCTGAAAATCCATAAATAACGATTATTAGCCATAAATAATTTAGAAGGCAGGTGTGTAGTCGACTCATACTTTTCGCGCAATTCATGGGGATTTTGATTTTAGCAAGCATTGGGAATGAATTGTGGTCGGTTTAGCTACTTCCTCGCGGGAGACCAAAATATTTATAGGGAAGGTGGTAATGAATAATATAGAAATAATATTGAATCGTTCCCTAGTCAGACAAGTCTGGTAGACACCAGTGTATTTCATAGAGGGATATTGCAACAAAAGAAGGCGATTTCCTCGGGAGAGGCTTCTCTTGGAGAGATTAGTATGCTCGTATCTGCATGCCGCAAGATCGTATCTGTCGCGAGCGCGGCCCTTTGTGGGTTTTTGTTTGCGTTGTGTACGTATTTATGTGAGCGTCCTTCTTCTTCTTATCCTCCTCCAACCATATGTTAGTATAGTCATGGAGAGGCGACTCGACTCAGGGTCGTTTCGAAAGATTTGTTTTATGCAAAACTTGAGCGAACTCTTTCCGAGGGAATAAGGACCTCTTCCACTGATTTAAGACTCAGCTCGATTAGGAGGAAGAAAGATTTTCCAGGGGAGAATTCTCGCTTTTGATTACTTTAGAGAAAAATATCAAAATTGCATAGAGATTGGGTGTCAGTTTAGGAACTCTGAACGTAATTTAACTGGAGATCTTGCATCCTGCGATTGATGCAGATCGACTGATCAATCAAGGACGGATACACTGTTGGAACAGAGCTTGTGAGTAAAGGCAGGAAAGGGGTGAAACTGTAAGCCGCTTTGTGAACGACCGCAATTGCTGGGCCATGGGGGGGTTCAGGAAGAGGAAGAGGGAGAGAGAGAGGAAGAGAGAATAGAGAAGAGGGAAGGAAGATAGGCGATTAGGTAAACCCTGGATTAGTTGGATGCCACTGTTCTTGCATCGTCCTCGAGCCGGTTTGGTCCTCCATAGCGTAGGAGAGTTCGATTGCTACCACTAATAATGCCAGTCCTGATTTACATGATTGGATTGGCGTTACGAAATTGAAACTACCCGTATAGCTCTGCTCTTGGGGATCCTGAATCTTGTTCTGAAATGTAGATTCCTCTCGACCCCAAGATTTTATGTAAAGGATCCACTTTAATTCCAGTTACCCCATCGACAAATAATGATACATTTTAATTTTAAGTTTATATCAAATTAAATCCTTCGATACTTTTTTGCTTCAGAAATATTTTCCACCCTTTTTCGCCAGAAGTTAATCTAAAAACGAGTTGATGGTCATCCTTGGCATCAGAGCACAAGAGAGTAGTGCAAAAAACCACAAAATAAAAAGTTGAAAGGAAACTGGCACGAGTCGGACATAATCTGATTAGAGCAAAGTGGAGCCAATCCGAAGGAGCAATTGAGGCTCCTGTGATCCAGAAGAGTGGATTTCTTCTATTTTCAGATAGTCATCACGGTGGTCGACCTGGACTATTAAATCTCTCATAAATAGAGCGATTACGAGAAGGTCGTTATTGTACAATGTCGGTGTCGTTGCGGCCTTCTTTAGTGACACAGTGATAGCCCATTGTTCAGGCATTGTTACAGTTTCACGGTGGAATCACAGCGTCAGAAGTGTCTTCATTCTTGTCCGAGCAATTTTACGGCCGTTTCCTTGGACCCTGGCCTTTAAGGGAGGAATAAAGCGAACGACACAGTCGTTGTGGATACACAATGCTAGGTAGGTAGGAGGTCTATGTCTCTGCAACCGAAATCCAATTTGCATGAACGAGAGCCAAAGTGGACGAGGTAATTGGTACACAGTAGGGATTAGAGCAACGGCAAGACGACGGATGGTGGATGCGACCTGACGACCCGGTTAAGTTTGCGTATCTACGCATCGCTGAGCACAGACACCGCGAATCCAAACTAATCCTCAAAGTTGTGAGTTTCCCAAGTCCTCTAGAGAATTCCAGTTTGAGGTACCTTCATTACCTTGAGTTTTGGAAACTTAATTGTCTTCCAAGGTGCGACTGAGTCAATTTTAATTGAAAGGTTATTGTGTATTTGATTTTTGTATTGTCTTTTAAAAGGATTCCACAAGATTTAAGGGATTCTAAAAGGAGAATATTCTCGAGAATGTACGCCACAAACTGACTTCAGTCTCATAGAAATGAATGCACCTTGAACCTAGACAGCTAAAACTAAAAGATGTCTTGAGCGGAAGATCTGATGACCGGATGCTACCTAAATCTACTTTCGCCCAGGTGGTCGTTGAACGGGCCGAATCCCGAATCCATCCGAGAACTTCAGCCTCGGTACTTGCCGGAAGTTGGTATTTAGTGAGCGTATCGAGACTTCAAGTGTCTAAACGTAAACCGGCCTCTGGTGCCTCTTAGAGCGTAAAGTCAGGTACTTAGCTGCGTGAGGTATCATCGGGATTTTCTTCACGTACACACTCGAACGTCTTCGTAATTGCGTTAAACGTCGAGTTGCGTATGCGTCCCCATGTGCGATACAACATACGACAATTGACGTAAATAATAGAATTCCCAGACCGATTATAAGAGAGATGAAGAAGGACAATGATATAAAAGAAGGAATATGAAACGTGCCAAGCTTTCGAAGAGTTGTCTACACAGTCATCTTCTGTCCGGCGGCAACGCCATCGTGATTGCACAGTCGATGACTACTAATAACTCGTGATTCACTGGTTAATAGCTTGACGTGCGAAACATTGATGTCTAGTCAATGTAATCGATTTCTTTTTTTCTTTTCTCAGTCCATCTCGCTTTTTGTCCTTCGCTCTTTTGTAATTCACACGAGTCTTTCGTATTCTGGCTCCGATCACACTTGCGATTGTTCTTCTTTTCTGACGTCTACCAAGAGCCATGAAACCGAAATCGATTCTGGAATATCAATCGAATTTCGATCGATTGGTCCCAACTTTATTCTCAGTCGATGCGTGTTCGATAATCAACTTTCTTTGAAAGACTTGGAATTGTCCCACGAACATGAGGAATTTTTATGTCCACTCTCCTCATTTTTTTTTCATGTATATAACTACTCCAGCCAGAAGAATGATAAATATATTGATAAATCATTTTCTCAAGGCTGCTTCTGAGCTATTCAGAGATATTTGAAAACGTAATGTGTGGTCCTGATTTGGAAAACTGGCAAGGACCCCACAAGGCGCATCACGCTTTCACTGATAAATATCTTAAGTATAATAGGGTAAACTGGTCAATTCTCATCATGATTAAAAAACTATTATTATAGATTAATTATTTGAAATATTTGATTACTCAACTAGTTAATTTTCAGAAATCAAAAATATATTCTCACAATCTCGAAACCTGAAGCCAGAATCTCTTTTCACCCCTTGGTTGGATTTCTACTCGCTGCCTATACTTGAAAATCGAGATCAGAGCTGCCAACTGATTGTAATGAATTTAAAGCGATTTCTAAAGATTTCAAGTAGTTTTAAGGAGTTTTTAAAGAATTTCAAAAAACTTCAGGGAAGTTTCAAGATTTTAACGTGATAAAACATTTTGTTAAATACTTTAAAGGATTTTAAATATTTAAGAATTTTAAAGGATTTCAAGAGATTTTAAGTAATTTCAAGGTACTTGAAAAAATTTAATCAAGTAATTTCAAAACAAAAAATATTTCTAGATTTTTAAAAATCTGTTAAATCTCTTGAATTTCATTGAAATATTTAGAGATAACTTAAAATGTTTTTTAATTTCTTGTAAGTCTTCAGAAAAATCTTTTAAAATCTGTTCAGGGAATTTTTAATGATACTAAAAAATTCCAAAGGATTTTAAAAGAATACCAAAAAATTTAAGGATTTGCAAGAAATTTCAAAGATGTCAAAATATCTGAAAGTATTTAAAGAGATTTCAAATGATTTTAAAGTAATGTGAAAACAAAAAATGTTGCAAATTCCCTATTTTTACTTAATGTTTGGGTTTGCGTTGGAAAACTCTTCAATGCCCTGTTTCACTATCAGCAATATCTCAGTTTTCTTACATTATTTTAACATGGGAATACCAATGTAAGATTGATATTAATGAGATATTACTGCTATATCATTACCCATAAATGCGTAATTATATAAAAACATTTTTACTAAAAATAGAAATCCTGACCAGGGCTTCGTCAGAACCCTATTTTAAATATGTTTAAATGGGGCAATTTCTGTACGGGTATAAGTTCTGAGAATCTTCAAATGACTTTTTAAAAGCCTTTTATATTTTGCAGGTTCGATGTCAGATCTTGAAAGAACAAGCATTTACCGATAAAATGAAGTTAGTAAGCGATATATATTAACTTTATCTTGAATTAATAAATTTCATCGGACACATTACGTGTATGGAGTATGCGACGGCGACGGGACCACTGGGTGCGACCCAAGTCTTAAGTCTTGCTTGCAAGTCTTCTTGTATCCTTAGGGCGGTCTTACCGGATCGACGTCCTCGTGGGAAAGGGTCTCGATACGCGCAGGATACGATAGAATGCCTTATTGGTCAGGTAGGAGGTAAACTACCGACGCATATTGTGGTCTTTTAATTGACCCCGAGATCGTCGCAAGAACGGTGCTTCTCTGCGTAATGGTCCTTTTCCTTTCTCTTCGCTTCGATGATTTCATAAATATTCCAGTAATCGCAGTAATCCGAGTAAATCTAGAATTATCCTCTCCAATTTGCCGCTACGCAATCTCATGCGTCATAATAGGTGTTGATTTTTTTTTCAATTACGTAAATCGAATTTTATTTTCTGTAATCATACTCGATTTATATATTAAAAATTTATATTACAAATGAAAACCCTGTAGAGAAAACAAAAATCTTTGATCTAAAAAATGTAAGTAAACTAATGAAGTGAGTGGTGTCAACATCTATAAGTTTTCGTAGGTACTAAAGTGATTCACATTAGGAATTTATCCTCAATATAAACTAACGTGATTCAACTAGGAAACATGCCAAACTTTCGCTCCGACCCTCTATTTGTTAGTTACTGAGATGTTCCTTCGAGAGACCACAATGTAAGAAAGTTTGTCCACCATTCTAAACCCTAATGGAGTTTAGAATAGTGGAAACACTTGCAGGAACATTAAACTAAAAAGTTTTTAAAAGTTCTTTGCATCAATGATCCGTTCTCCAATTCCGATTATCCCTATGTTCAAATTGAATATCCAGATATTCAGGTTAACTATCTTAGAAGAATGTCTACAGTTTTCACCGTGTAGATTAAAATATACCTTAAAGTTCACTGGGCTCAGTTGTTTTTCTTCCCTTTCTAAAAGAATTCTCGAAAAAAGACATTATTTGGTATAATTGTATTCACAAAAGAATAATCTATGTTTCTACATGGATTCAAATTTGAAAAAATATTTTTTATATTAAAAATATAAACAAAATGAAACAAATCTCGAATGTACTTTCTGTTTTTTTCTTCGTTTTATCAATTTAGAGAAGTTTGTTTTTATTCTCCTGAAAAATTTTTCTCATGGCATTTGCATACTTTTGCCGCTACATCCTTCACGTAAAATGTATGGAAAACTCCACCCTTGGAGACGTGCTTATCATACTTCTGTCTCGCCCACTCAACTCAGAATTAGCACTGGTGTACCCTCATAATGATGAAAATGCTGATGAATAATTTTTCAGCGGAAATGGGAAGGAGTGCAGTAGTCTGGATAGGTACCGGAAGAGACGAATCGATGGATGCGGTAACAGCAGCGTGCAACCATCTAACGGCTAACCAACTAGCCAAGCGATGTTGGGGGTGGGATACATTGCAGGCAAGGGTCAGTTACAGATTTTTGCGGACTGCTCGACTGGCGCTGGGCAGCTGGCGTGCGGTCAGCCACTGCCCGCAGCGCTGCGTCGGTCGTGCATCACCGGCCACCGTATTAACCCCAAGCCCAAAGCTCGACGTATATGCTTGTGGAGTGGACCACAGATTCCATGGACCGCGGTCCACGAGATACCAGAACCATACCCGGATTCGCAAGTGCAGCTGTAATCGCAGCTTGCGTCCATGGACATTGGACACCAACCCTCTGCAGTCTACGATTTCAGTTTACATCAATCTCGAGTGGTTGATTATTCGTCACTAAAATGGTCTATTAATTAGCTGAGCTTGAATCCTACAACCTTACAGATTAGGTACTTTGCCATCAATCTGAGACCATCCTGGAATATTCCAATGTAATGGAAGGTTCGGAGACCGTACTTAAATTGCCAAATCTGGTCAGGTGCCACAAGATCAACCACCAATTCTTGAAGATGGCGTTGCAATATATCGAATGCTTGAGATGTGAAAAACCTGTGTTTTTATTCATGTGAATCCTTATAAAATAATCATAAAGTAATTTAAAATTCAGATGTGATATAAAGAAGCGAAAAACAATTTTGGGGGTCAGATCTGGCCCCGTCTAGATGGCCCGATTTGACCCAAGTTCTGTTTTATCGAGCGCCGATCAGATCCATACTTAAATTTCTGTGTGGGGAGAATCTTACAGAAATTCCCTGAACCTTCCTCAGGAATGTTTCTTGTTATACGAACATTTATATACCTACTTCCGGAAACCTTCATGGAAAATTTTTTGCAATTCTCCGAACTTCCTACTAAATTTTTGGGAAAATTTTGGAAAGATTACGGAAATTAGCGTCCAAACAATTTTTTATTATTTCCTTTATGCGACTTATATTTTAGAAAATTCCTTAAAAAATTGTTAGTAAATTTCCACACATTTTCGGGAAAATACCCATGAAATCAGGTATATACTAGGACTGATATTTTCCTAAAATATCAGTGAAATCTTCTGGAATCATTGAAATATCCTGAAATATCTTGTAGTCAGAAGTAGGTGTACTACTAGGTGAAGTAGTAGCTGGTCGAGTTGACAACCACCCGGAAAAGCCCTAAAGTGCTCGGGAAAATAATTTTCCCAACCACAAATGTGGAGTATTTTGTCTCAAAAGTTTAAATGGACAAAAGTGTCTGGGTCGAATGCAGCTGAGTCTGGAGTCTTTATAGGTTCGATTATGAGCAAAATTTGAGATTGTCTGAATTTCATGAACGTCAATCAGGCTGGATCTTTCAATCGGCGGCGTTTGAACTTAATCTGGTCTCCTGACCTTCTCCCCTTTCACCCCTGGAGTTCGTGTAACCGGTATACAGGTGGCTGGTTGAGATCGGTGTTGAAACGATCGACATAAGAGGTAGCAGCACCCGAGAGAACACCTAGCACGAGCTCATATTCCACATAATGAGCGCGGCAGGTCTACATCACAGGCCGACACCGCCACGTAATTGAAATGTGCGGTGTCCATAGCCGCCAACATCAGCAACGATCGTTTCGTATAAGCCAGGGCTTCGACGTTGATCGGGAAATCGCTAAAATCTTATCCATGCTTTGCTCCGCATTGGCTGGTCGTATTGCTAATGGCTGGATCGAACGCTATTATGATCGACGAGAACAGACTGATACCTTCGCCTCTTACGTAATAACCGTAATTGAGACTCGTTTCCAGAAAGAAGGCTTCATAACCGCAGATATTCCTACATCGATGCTTGAATTCCGGTTCCTGGAATCCCACAATTCATTATGGTTTTTCTTTTCAATAGTGCATTTATATCTTCATTCAGGTGCTGAATTCAATTAAAAGTACTCCAGCTATAAATTAATCGGTATCATTAGAAATTTCAAGTTTGCAACGATGGGGGCCCGATCGACCATAAATTGGACCGAATCGGGCTATCTATCCAGGGCCAGACTCGAACTGAAACGCGGAATTCAATCCCCGTCTCAATAGATGGCCCTACTTGTCAGACAGATCTGGTTCCGGATAGAATTCGATCAATTATCTGTTTTTCACTTATTTATATCACATCTGAATTTTATAATTACTTTTTAGTTTGTATGAATCACAGATTGACAAAACTACCTACATTAATAAAAACGCGGAATAAATTTGGCAATTTCTGCAGGGGAACTGTCAAAAATATCTGAATATAGAATATATAATCAGAATTCATAAGCAAATCCTCTTATTAAAATGTATTCAAGGAAAGATTTAAACATGGTATTGCTGATAGAGAGAATTAATTTACAAAAGTAATTAAAGTGTTAACTGAGAAACTCAGTAGAGAACTAGTTTGTTTTGCATTACTTCGTGTAGTTAATTGGCGAATAATACCACTCAGCTCAACGTAATAAAATAGATGATATAATTCTAGTACTCACATACTGTCGATTAAAAGTAGATACAGATCAAAGTCCATTACCAAGGCCGCACATGAAACACAAATAAAATGAAAAATTAATTATATTACAGTGTAAACTTGTATTATTCTATTTAAAAAATATCCAATTTCCGAGTAGAGGAATTGGAAGCTGAATTCAATACAAATTTCTCATTTCGTATCTATGCAACACTTCTGAGCCATAATTGCTTCCTAGAGGGTGGTTGCTGCATGCAGGTGACATTATCCATCAGATAACTTAGTCGAGAATATCACAAGCCGCAAGATAATAAAGATTATTACATTCTGTTATTATGCAAATCATTATTATGTTATTTCCGAGTTTATTTATCTGCATTTAAGATATTGTGTTCAAATGGCTTTATTGTTTATTTTTGAAAAATATACCCTGTACCATTTACCCAAAGATATTTACCATACAGGTCACAATCATTGAGTTAAATAATCATATAATAATGAAATATAATAAATAAAATTCTTCTTTCTGGTATCTTAAAAAAAAAAAAAAATTGCTTGATAATATTCTGTTTGCAGTAGTTAAAAATTAATTGGGCTAGTTACGTGGAATATCATTTTCCTGAGAATAAAACTTCCTGAAACGAGGGCTAAAAGGAAGTCGTGCGAAATCTTAAAGTCAAAGCAGCGAATTTGTAGCTTGTAATTGTGCAACTTATACTAGCACGCGGCACTTTACCACCCGAGTAATCCATCATGATCAAGCGGGACCTGTGATTTTATTGTCACCGGTCCGGTAGTAAATAAGACGAGAAGGGAAAAAATGGAGAAAGTATGAGTAGGAAATGAGTATGACGTGAGGCGAAACATCCCAGAACATTTCTTCAAATTGCTTTCTATTTTTCCTATTTCAATACGTTCATGCTTTAACTGATTTGAATGAAAAGTGTTGAAAGTTGAAAAGAATTTTAAATCGAATACACGATTTCTACAAAAATGAAGGCTCACAGGTATTAGCAAATCAAAAGTTCATCGCATATTAAATGAAGATCTGAAGCTACGGAAGGTCTGTGCGCGATTTGTTCTAGATTTTTGAAAACAATCGTGACTGGTGAATTCGGAAGGGTTGATTCATACGGAATTTGTTCCGAGGCACTTAGGACCATCAGCAACGTTTTCAACAGCTTTATAATCGTTTTAAAGACTGTATTTTTTCGAAAGGGACGTATTTTGAACAATTACAAGCAAAATATTATTCGGGATTTTTGGGACGCACTGTGTAATTGTGTTTTATAAGTCTAGAAATTTGGTTGGGGCTCAATACTATGTAGTCGAATTGGTATCAGAGTACATGTAAGTACGTATGTATATCCGGTGATATCGCTTGCAATTATAAAATTGTGTAGCGTCGTTGCTGCCGCCACCGCGAACACATGTTGTCCGATACCGACACGGGAGCGAACGACGAGCGACACACAACACGCACTTGTGCACGCGTGCACGCAAAACTTCAGTAGTATTTGTGTATAAATGCGATCATCTGTGTGTCGCGGGTTCTGTATAATTTGACATGTTGTCGTACACGTTATTATTCAGATAGATCTTGAGATACGCGAGTCGAGCAATCACCCTTCTTCGTCTCTCAAACACTCTATCTCTCTCACTCTCTGTTTGCTGTCCCAACATATTATATGTATTACTAGTAAGTGACTCGAGCTGTATCTGTAAATCTAACAATATAAGTGCTCGAGGCCTTCGAGGATCCCACGGATCAGAAAATTTCCAGAAAATATATTCCTGAGAGAATAAAACATTATGTAATTCACGTTGAATTAAACCATTAAATGTGTTCATCGAGGAAAAATTATTTTATCAGCATTAGATTTTTTATGCATGACATTAAATCATAATACAATCTTAAAGTTTTATAAGAAAGAAAATCAGTAACTTATTTTAAAATCAAATTTTAAAAAGGAGATACCAAAAATGTTGCTTACAGCAAAAGAAGCTTCCAATCACGAACAAATGTAAAAAGGTGATTTTTCTACATAAAAACAGGTGACAAAAAATTGAATTCTAAAGAAATCAAAAGAACAACCAAATTCGAGGTGAATTAAACAAAAAATTTAAGTTCAATACAAAATACATAAATCTCACGTCAATTGAAGATCATACAAGTGAATTTAAGAGAAATTTAAGAAAACTTTGAGAGAATTGGGAAAAATTCATAAAAAAGAATGCAAAACGATCCCATATCAACAAGCATTTCAAGAATTTAGGGAAATGTAGGGATTACAAAAGATTTAACAAAATTCTAAGAAATTTAAATTGATTTAAAAAAATTTCAAGGTATATCATGAGATTTCAAGTGACTTTAAGGAATTTTAAAGATTTGAATTTGTAAAGTGCTTCAGAAGATTTGAAAGAATTTAAAGAGATTTTAAGTAATTTCAAGGAATTTCAAAAGTTATCAAGCGATTTAAAACAATTACTATAGACATGTGAAAGGACTATAAAGGCTTTTTACATTTTGATCAAATGAAAAGGTATTGGTTTTTCTTTGGATTTCAAGAGAATTCAAAATATTAAAAAAAAATTGTATGTGTTAAATAAAACTATTTTCAGCTTTTAAAGATGTCACAAAGATGTAAAGGTGACAAACTCTCAAAATATAGGTGGAAATTCTCTTGAAAACAGGACGGTGAAGCCTGTAATCTGTCGATTTTTTAAAAATATAAAGAAAAATTGTACACTATTGACTAAAAATAGGGTACCTTAGGGACGAAATATAGGGGATAATAATGGATAAAGGGACTGGTCTGTAAGGCCTGAATACAGTTTAAACTCATCTAATTCTGTAAAAAGTGCAGAACCAAATATTCAATGTCAAACATACCCTAAATATATAGTTTTCAGAAACCTTGGATCCCGGAATAAGAGTTTTAAGCTGGTGTGTTCTAAACAGAACAAAACATTAAACTGCATCATTTCAGTTGCTAGGAACTTTCATACATGCGAGTTTCAATTAGAACGGTCATGTTTCCTCTTCCACGAGCGTAATTCAGCCACTTCATTATATTCTAAACCTGTCAAAAGTACCTGTTAACCTGTGACTCTCGATTCGATCATCGTGAAACGTCAGTTTCGAGTCGCCGCCAGGGAAATCAACGCACGCGTTCCTCAAGTGAAAACATAAATTAAAATATATTAGGATGCCGGTTGTATCCATCATAGTCTGACAGGCGAGTAGGAGGTGCGAAGATGCTTCGTCATTAAAAGTACCGTCGCGAGTCGTCATGAACTGTATTTTACAGTCCGCGTGTTCCTCGCAAATTTAAATTACCCTTTATATCTGTACAACTGCAACAAGTGTTTGAAATTAATCATCATTAGGTACGTCAAATTACAACTCACGAGGAATTATAATTCAAATAAATCGAAATCCTAGAAAACTTAATATGCGGCTTCAGAATTTTCACTTTCATTTTAAGAAGTATTTTCAGATATTTTAGAAATTTTGTGACTATTTTCTAACACAATCTACTGTGTTAAAGAGTAGGAAGATCTCGTTATAATATGAGATGTCGAGAGTATGAAAAATATCAAGAGTAAGATTTCCAATGGTCCTATATAAAATAAAAAAAATGATTAGCAATTTTCGCATACCTAATTCGATAGGGATCCAAGATATTATGTAAATAGAGGTGTATGAAATTAGAGGCAGAGAAAAAAGCAAAGTGAGATAAATAAAATGCATTTTAAGAGGAATGAAGGGGAAGGCGAGGATATAAAAAAATGCATGAAGTAACGTTTAGCGCGCGCTTCAACGAAATTGCTGTAATCCTCGCGGAGGCACGGTGCTCGTCGTATTAACATACCGATTTGCATAATGCGTATAATTCGAGTAATTATGAAGGGAAATATACACAATTTAATATAATGGTTGAATGTTTAGGGGCAGGCCTCTATCTACCGCGCGAGATCTCGCTGCATTCGCGTATCAGACAGAAACTAGGACCCGTTGCAGGTGAATTCAAAGCGTCAGGGAACAATTTATCTTAATAGGCTTCTGTTGCCCTAAGGCACTTCTGACTTTAGTCACAATTTTTAAAATGTGAAGGATATATTTAAAAAGTTGTATGTTGACTTTTATAAATCACTTTTGAGAGATACAATTTAGGGGAATTGAAGTTAAAAAAATGTTCACAAATGAAAAGAGTGACTAGATTCCACCCGGATATGGCCATAGCAATTTTTGTCAAAATTAATGCAAACTCAAAACATCTTAAAAATATACC
>JAUESI010000033.1:7476350-7503480 GCA_032275145.1 Synergus laeviventris | reverse complement strand
AAGAGATTTTATGTAATTTCAAGAAATTTGAAAACTTTTCAAGTGATTAAAAAAAAATAACTAGGAATTTGAAAGGGTTTAAAAGGTTTTTTAATGATATTAACAAAATTCAAAAGTTTAAAAAAATTTGCAAGTATCAAATAAAAATATTTTCAACTTTAAAAGAGATTATGAATTTCCTATTATATAGGAATAATCCTGTGATACCAATATGTCACAACTTTTTCAGATGTTTCAATTTTACAAATTTGTAACAAACTATTTGGTTTTCAACGAAAAAAGATGGATATTGTAGAATTTTCTACCAAAAAATGGGAATTTTCTTGAAAACAGAGAAAAAAAAAGAAGAATTCTGAAAAAATGACAAAATGACTGTAATCTGCTGATTTTGTATAAATTTAAAGAAAATTGTCTGAAAATAATGTAGTTTATGGACTAAATCTTGAAAATAGGGGACACTAGCTGAATATAGGGGTCAATAGGGGATATAGGGACCGGTCTGTAACGCCTGCATTTGATTTCGAGCCAGGCCCCATCTAGAGAGCCCGATTTGACCCAAGTTCTGCTTGATCGGGCCCCGATCAGATCCATATTAAAATTGCTGCGCAGGGAAACCTCAACTCAAGACCTTTTTTTTCAGTGAAGTATTGTTCGATTCGAAGCAGTAATAAAAAGTAATAGAAAGGTTGGGGTGAGAGTGAATTAATCAGAGACATATCAGTGATTGGCATTGCTCTCAGGTGGCGCCTCTGTGCAAAATATGCACCCCGTAGGCAGTTAGAAACCGTGGGCGTATACCGGATGGACCTAATAAATTGTTTGTTGTAATTAAATGAGTTCGAGGGAGTCGGTACGGGGTATGGGTGGAGTAGTGGGGTGGGGGATCACCCTGTACACTCCATACATGGATGTGTATAGGTATATAGGAAGGAATAAAGATGAACGGCCTATGGATGGCTGCTATCTGCGCCGTTGGAACAGAAACACGCTCGCGGCGCGACAGCTCCTGACAAATGACGGCCCGAGCGGGCTCTGCCCGCCCCCTTTTGCCCCCCAATCTACCCCACTGTCTCCACAAACACCACGCGAATCCATCGTCAACCACCCTTGAAGCGCGCGCCACAACTGGCCCATGATTAAACGGGGAAAACGAAATTGCGAAGCGAATATGCGTGTATACCCTACATGAATAGACATTACTCTACTGGGCAGTCCTGTTACCACGGACGAGCATAATAAACTCGATTGGAAGCATAAAATTGATGCCGATTGGCTTCGTTGAGAAACGACGTAAATGAGAAAGCTAAAAAAAGAAAATAACTTTGGGAAGACAAATTAAGTTTTGATGATAGGATGAGTTTCTTTATAAACTGCATAATCATAAACACATCCGTGAAGAAATTTTCCTATCTTTCCCTCTTTGAAGTAGGGTTCTAGTGTGGCACAAGTCTATCTGTATCTATAGTGGGGACCTGACTAGAAACAGGAAAGACTAGCCTGGGCCTTATTACAATAGAACCCTTACGATATTTCTACGCGGGTATGGAAATGTCAAGGAATTTGAAAAATTTAGCAAGGGTCTTTTACAGGATGGTCTTTTTTTCCGCAGTAGTTGAAATTTTGGGCTCCTAAGCCCCGGTTTCCGGAGGTTACAGGGTAAAAAACTTCATCGAGGATTCTTCGTAAAATTGTTCGGACGCCCCCTTAACAATCATTTGTTAAGGATCGTTGAAGTATTACGCAACGCAATTTAGGGGAGAATGTCTTCTAAATGTTATTTTCTGTTACATAGGGATAGGAGGGTATTTTAAAGTCGATACTCCCTTCATGTCCTTAAAACTCATGTATTTTTTAAAATCTCAGCTTTTTCTGCATTTGATAGAAGTTTTAGTTCAACCTTCAGGTTTTGACTTGCATAATATTTATTGCACTTTTTGTCCCAAAATAAGTTGGAAAAGTAGATTTGGAAAAAGGGGGTGAAAGAGAGAGTTCGAAAAGGAAATAGAAAAAAGTAGTTGGAAAAAAAATGTAGGAAAAAGGAGATGGGAAAGTAAGGTTTGGAAAAGGGGGTTTAGGAAAAAGGGGGTGGAAAGGGAAGTTGGAGAAGCAAATTGGAAAAAGTAGTTGAAAAAGAAAGTAGGAAAAGAAGAAAGTAAAATAAAGATTGGAAAAGTATTTTAAAAAGTCGTTTTTGCAAAAGTTGCTTGAAAAAGTGGATTAGAAAAGTGTGTCAAAGAAGAATTTTGGAAAATGGGGTTAGAATGCGAATTTAAAAAAATTTTTGAAAAGCTCTTGAATAATATTGCTCCACAATTTCTGAATTTTTCCCAAGCTTTATTAGAGAAAATATCTGAAAAGCTCTTAAAAAGAGATCCAACCTCGAAAAATCGGGTAGGGTCTGCAAATTCACTAAATATTTACAATAGAAACTGCAAACAATGCGAAAATAAATTTTTTTTTAAAGGGGTGTTTTTTAATTTCTAGAGTAGGGTTTTTAACGTTTCTATACTTTTTCATTTATGTACCTTTTCTGACCACTTTCTATGATATGTATTAAGGCAAAACTAAAAATTTTGTATCAAACCTGTCAGAAAAAACAAACTTTTTTTTATTTGGGGGTGGTTTAACCCCCGTGGGATTTTATACCCCAAAAAATTAGAGAAAATTCACATTTGTTTTTTTTTTTCAAATATGGATGTGTATGGAAGTATTTGGAGAGTGTCCCCACAAGTCAAAGGAACTTTAATTTTCTCGAGCCAATCCTAATGTACAGAGTACAATTTTTGCAGCACGAGATGATTTCATCAATAATTATTCTTTGAGATGATATTAGAGAAAAATTAGGATAGAGGTCATAAATATGGTAATCCTCTGAAGTGTATCAGCGCGACTTGGTGGGTTGGGACGAAAGCGACCATTATAATGTGAGCATGCGACGAAAAGGGAATTAGGGGAATCATTTATTAGGCGAGCTGTCCGTGGCAGCTGATATCAGAGTTGGCAGCTTAGAAGACATTACATGTTCTTCGACCATTCAACCTTGGTCCCTAGTCTATTTTTTTCAAATCGTCTTAATTAACTTATTCATTTCCTCTTCTATTTATTTATTTGTCGGCAGGATTGTCATCTGTCATTGAACATGATGATAAATATTGATGAAATCGAGTTTCAATATAAAACAAGAGGTGTTATCAAAAGATTCGGATGGACGCTAGCCAGGTTAAGTTTTCTTCCCACGAGATAACATGGCAGGCAAAAAACCTCTCTATCTCCTTCTTTCATGTATATATATCTTATCTAAACCGATCTCTTTCTATCCCAGCATGGAGCAAGAGACGTGGAGCTCAGGCTCGAGTTATGAATTACAGATTGGTCGTCTTGTACCTATATGTACAAGCTTTTCTGTCTGCATATCACTAAACAAGTTAATATTTGTCAAAAGCTGCAACGCAGAGAAAATTCTCTCACGATTTTAATAATGAATAATACATAATCCGGTATCTAAATAAAACTAGATGAGGAAACCAGTCAATGAAATCATCAGGTAACTGTTGATCAAATCTGTCAAGAAATGATGGATCACCTAACGAATAATCATAATCAGCAACTTCCTACAGTTACTTCCACTCTTCTGAGGTCACAAGTTCAGCGATAGTTGCAAAACAAACAACCTGACGAGGTGGAATGGAAGAAATATGGCTTTCAGTGGACGAAGAATGCAGCGACGCGTGATGGTAATTGTTTTCTACGTCTCTGCGATTGTAGGATCCATGAAGTGGGATCCCTGCTTACGTAATAGGATCGTTCATAGGCTCGACTCTCAAGGTGGATACGGTTTAAGAAGTGAGCAAAGCCGTTTCTGTCGAGAAAGGGGGAATGCACCTGCCGTACCGGCGCCCTGTGGTCCAGCAGCATCCGCAGCATCAGTAACGACGGGAACAACGAGGACTACCACCAGCAATCCGACAGTAACAGTAGCCAGTAGCTTGGTTTCTCTCAAGCCGGTCATGCGTCGCGACTATAATTTGAAATAATTTATAAATCCCATTCAATTCAAATTAAGGCTCCACTCTGTCGAATGAATAAAAGATGCGGGATATACAGCGTGTGCAATAATGCTCACAGGGCAAATGGTGCCCCATTATATGCTCATGGCGTGCACGGTGGCTTCAGCGTGCCAGGCTGATGTCCACCTACTTCGAAATAAGGCGCCACCAAGGGATCGGCACTTTGCTTTCTATAGGAGGCACTTAACTTTGAAATTGAAGTTTATTTTGAGAACAGATAAATAATACTCTACGGATAACATGCTGAGCGTGAGATTTCAGGTGAAGAAAAGAAAATGTTACAATTTCAATTTCGCGCCAGACTTGACCTGACTGAAAAATGTACCATTATAATTTCATTTGTGGAAATGTAAAAAGGAATCTTGAACATGAATCTTGTCCTAGTCAATTGAACATTGGTGTGCGATGCTTTTCAGTTGGGCGAATTAAATAATTTATATGTGTACGAGAATGAGCATGTATGAAGGAGAAAGCGCAGCGATAAGACGAACTGAAAGTTGTCGAGGTGAAAATGCAATCTCCGCAAAGCGCGCGAGCAAATTGATTTTCGTCCGGGATGCTTTCTCTGCTCGAACCACCGGAAAGAAAGATGTTTAACGAGAGTGCTTCGTTCCAAACTAATTGCCAGGATAACGGATCGCTCGATTTTTTACGTTCTCCTTATTTTCTGGTTCCTCCTTACCCAAGTCTTTGATTCAATTTCCTGAATCCACAAAAATAGAGACCTAAGGTTTTGATTTGATTTTTCACCTTGGATTTTAATTAAAATGGTTTGAATTTGCAATGCGATGACCGACTATGTGAGAAATATAAATTCTAAGGGGTGAGGGGGACTAAAAATCGCGTAAGTGGAAAATGGAGTTGACAGACGGCTTATGAAGCGAGTCTACAAATTTATATTTTACTTTTGAGTGCTGGGGTGCGGATTGGACACGGACGTTAACAGCACTCGCTGTAATGCTTTATAATGCTTTATAATGCTCTATATCGTCTCTTTCAGTTTCTCTACAATCTATATATTTAACTGTGAGCTGGATATTGAAGAGACACGCGGTACACAATTGCTGAGATAAATTTTGAACTTGACGATCATCACAAAAAAGAAGATTAACGGGTATAAAGAAGAGATCGGTCTATAAAATTCAAGACGAGTATAAATAAAATCCATCAGCACTTATGACGACATCAGCAAAGAATTAGTTGGAATCAAGATGACATCTTCTAATCCACGTTCTAATATAATACAAATCTGACGCTGTTCTTCAAATCTCAATCAGGAAGGAGAATTTCTGGATGCAAAGAAGAGATTTCGCCCTGAAATTTATTTTATCTAAATCTTCAAGACTACCTTTTCCTTCAGAAGTTTGACAAATCAGTGATACTTAAGAAAAGGGAAGGTGTCGACTAGCATGTGTGACAGCCTGAAAATAAATCAGCGCTTAACGCGCTCTATTTAAAGAACCCCTTTCGCGGGGGTCTCATTCGTATTCACCTCCAGGTTTCCTTAATAGACTCCGGGGTGGCTTCGCCAGCTCCATCGCCTTCGAGCATTATTTCCACATAGTGTACTCGCTGGATTCAGGCCGAGCTTTGGAGCGTCCCCGATTTTCGCATAAATCAGCCCCTGTCTTCTGGCCTCTTTCTCTCCTGGCTTCTCCCGACCAAGGGACCACCCGACCTCTCTTTCCTCCCTCCAACCATCAGGGAAAGAGAGAAGAGCAGAAGAAAGGGGAAAGGAGCACTATTTTATTGCCAGCTTAATAAATGGAGGCTCCTTTATTTGCCCGAGACCTGCAACATCCGCTCTGCAGTTTGCCAACCTGTTTGCTAACAACAAATTAATCGGGTGACGTATCCTCAGCTGTGTTTGTATCTTGACTCTTATACCTGCAAGAATCAGTTTCAGTTAAAATGTATGAGTGCATTCGTATGCGAATTCTGCGAGGACGAGAGACGAGTACTGAACCCGACAGCGGGCGTTCCTTTTCCTTTACCCCTTTGTAAGATCCAACCTGCTGTTCGTTTCTCCTTCTCCTGCGTCCTGTTTTTCTCGGATTTACCCAACTTGACATGCGTTACCTGTGGTGCACAACTCGATGAATAAACACCATGTATGCTGCGAAAAATTTATTACTCCCTGATCACTTTCAACAGTTTCTTTCTCGATTGGAAATACTCGTACGAAAGACGACTTCATTTTATAATCCTGACTTATGGTTATCAATTCCGGATTATCCGCAAGGCTTTTTAGCTGATCAATCTCACAAAGTTGAATTGCATTATGTGTATTTGGTAGAATGTATTCTAGAATTGAAAGGTTGATGGATGTGTTTACTGGGACGAACTGAATTGCACTTATGAACCTGCCAATATTGAACCAACTCGGCGAGAATGTGAGAGCTCCTGGAGAGTAGTAAACTCTTGGAGTCACGGGAGCGGAGGAACCGCCAATTAGTTCAAAATAATGAGCGTGCTTTGGCGTTTTTTGTTTTTTCCAGCACCAACCGCCTAGCTAACGGATCGCCCGGGGCAAGAGAAAGAGAGAGAGAGAGCGAACGGGTTGGAGAACCTCGTTCTTGGATTTTACCATCTTCTCAACCACGTCAAAGAGGATTGTTCGCTTGTTGATAATAAGTTACACGGACGCGCAGTTGTTACTTGTTATTAATAAGCTACACGCCGGAAGGATACTAAGGAAACTTTGAGAGCAGATAAAAGAACCAAAAGGATTCAAACTTAAGCTCCTAATGAATGGTCCCAATGAGAGACCAAAATAAAGGACCAAATTGAAGACTGATGAGTTTGCTCAATATTATTATCAGCTTCCAATTGATGACAAAAAGTGATTTGTATATTTTGCACGAAGAGGAGACATGGAGACTCATGAATGATTGATGATTGAAATTAAAAAGGAAGTTGAGGCCTCGCGGTTCTGAGCAAAAGCAAAGGTAACCTGGAAGTACCTGTGCGGCTATACAAACAGAAGGAACCTGTATAGGCTGCAGAAACCTGCAGAAGCCGAAGCGCAGGGGTCTGAGCAAAAAGTAAGCGGCGCGATCGAGTGAGAACGATTCAATCAGGAGCCACATAAATCTCCTCCCTGTGGACATCCTGAGTCTGGTCTCTTCTCTCTTCTCCATACCATACCATACCATCCTTTCTTTCTTTCTTTCCGACGTTCTGGGGTCCAGAGAGGCCTTTGGTCAGACCTCTGGCTCTGGCTCCTGGTTCCGCTTCTCTTTCTCGCTTGTTCTTTAAATCCGACTTACTTTTTCTTCTCCTTTCCGCTTCACTTGGTATCCAGACACAAGGCTTGGTATTAATTATGCGCCGTGCGCGCTCGTTGGCATTCCACGGCCGATACCAGTATTTGCAGGCATTGTTAATCCCAGCTCTTCGTCTGCTACCGTTCCGTTTGTTCATCCTCGCGTTCCTATCCTCCTTCGCTTTTGCCTTCAAGGGCCTCGATTCTTTCCCCGATCGCTACTTTTGTGGGAAAGTTTCGTCAAGACTTCTCGACAGACTCTAAAAATGATGGCAATTGCTAATTCATTATTACCAATAATCGCAATCATGTTCAGCAATCTTGATTCTCATATTGAAGCCTAACCCAAGATAGAAATTCCAATCACAGATTCTATCTAGATAGGATCTATTGAGAACTCTTCAAGATCAATAGTATATAGCTCTCTTTCTACCTTCAATTACACAAATTCCAGCTTGAATACCATTTCTCAAAAGTACTCCACCCAGTGAAAGATGAAAAATCACCTCTTGGTCGTCAGGGAGAAGAGCAAAGTTCCTCTGGTTGCGATGGCAGTTGGTCTCTTGGCTGTGCGTATAATGCACGATAAGTATCACGACACATGTCGGCATAAGTGCTGCAATCAATAACAGGAGGTTCGTCTTATAACGCGGCTGGACATTAAGAGCTGCCGTAGGAGAGAAGTCCCACTTTCAATGGAGTGTGATACTCGTGTCTGTGTGAAAGTTCACGTTCTTGGGTTATAATATTGTACCAAGGGATATACACACATGCGTATGCATAATATTCGTACGGCAGGGCGCTTGGTCTCGTCGCTGCTTCCACCGGACAACGCCACGTGATGGTAATGGCTGCGATAATTATTTAGATAGCGGAGGATGTATGCTTCCTAGCGCAGCATGAGACCTTTGTGCCATCACTTCTATGGCTTCCAAGCCACTCTCTCTGTAAAACATGCTTAGCCGATAGAAGATACCAAATCGAGTTGGAGAATAGCCTCATTATTGGATGATGTTTGTTGAGTTTTAATATACGATTTACGAAGATAATTTACTTCTTGACTTGACTTGATTCACTTCTTCTTCCCTCTTCCGTCTTCCCAAGCTGGCGACTCGGTGGACGATTTCAAATTCTCTGAAGACTGATAATATCCCTATTTTTATATCCATGAAAAGTACCAAGCAAAACTTCTCTTGTTTAAATAGAAACTCGAGGGTGGAAGCAAGAGTCGCTGATGCTTTAATATATCTGAATTTTTGCGGTACCCAATCGTACAATCTGCAGAAGTCGCAACAAACATTTGTGAGTGGGCGTCTCGAAAGCAGCACCTCTACTTTTTTCTGCAAAAGATCCCCAATCTACAACTTCAATCTTAAATCTTGAATCTTGAATCTTGGATCTCGAAACCTCAATCGATGTTTAATTAATGAGCACCAAAACTCTCAGTGTAATACCCGACGAACCTGCTAACCTCATTATTATTTCCTGACAGAGTGGCTGGAGTGCTTTTTGTCCCGCGGTTCTGTGCGGTAAACGCCGTTAAATAAATGGCACTTTTAAACCGATATATTATGCGGCAGTGCCTGTTCGTCCGCTCGTTCGTGTCCGCCAAGAGTGATGAACTGCTCCAAGCATTACGGGTGGCTGATCTACCGAGTGCTGGATGCACTTCTGCCTTTAGACTCATTCGAACCGGGTGGTAGAAAGAGACAAAGTTATAGGGGGAAGGGTGAATCGCGATGAGAGTGGATGTTTTGACAGCGCCATTGCGCTAATCGGTCTTTCCACTTCGACTTGACATACGTTCTTCTCTCCTCCTCTCTTTATCCCATTACCCCATTACGCCCTTCGTGGAAACACGGATCTAATTGTCAAGGATAAGATTCCAAATCTACATCTTCACGTTATTTACAACCCTTGACTCCTCCCCCGAAAGAAATCTTAAATCTAGGAAAATTTCCTTCATCTAAAGAAGAATTGTTGGAAGCCCTTACTGAAGCAAAACAAGATTGGCATCTGCAATTAAAGAAAGACAGAACCAAAGTATGACACCAGAAACGATTGTATCTCCAATCCATATACTTTCAACAATGCCAATTTTCTCACTCGGTTCTTGTTCTAGCCTATTAAAAAAATCGATCCTAGTAGAATTCCAAGTCGAATCGATTGTCATAAGTCCTAGCACTTGTATCTGGAACCTGGCAGTATTTCTCTCTAGTGAACTTGAACAGGGTTCCAGCCTGCATTCTGAACTGGTACGAATGGAAACCATTCATCCAGGGGGTGTATCTGGAATCTAGAAACTGGCTTGAAATGGTGACGAGAGGATTAGGAGTTTGCCTCAGCCAGGGTGAGACCTGGTGTTCGAAGAAGAGAAGCAGGGGGATCGGAAGATGAAGGGGACCAAGAGGACGACGAGAAGAATGAGAGGAGAACCGCAGGAATGTTGAGCCCGGAACAGCGACGAGACACGTGGGGACACGTGTAGACTGGAAGCTGGATATATACTGTACATATAGTTAACCTACGCACGCGAACGTGTATATATATACAACTCTTATTCCCCTTGCTCTTTATCTCTCTCGAGTTCTCTTTCATTCTCGCGCCTCACTCTCAAACGTCCTTACTTCATTTTCCAGCTGTGCGACACTCGTCAAAGTGATGGCTTCGGCCACCCTGGGTGAAGAGCTTGGCATCCTCTTCCTCGTAGCAAAAAAATATTTGTTTACACCAGGATTAGAGCAGCATTCTCTTGACTCGCTTAATCTTCAGGTTGTATGGAGACTCGACCTGATGAAGGAGATTTGCTTTTGAAAATAAACGAGGATGTAGATCTTAATTCCCTGATTCGCAGAGACGATATAGGATTTGCTGTTGGTGCATTGGAAAGATTCTTGTTAATTTTTCTCATATTTTAGAAAAGTGAAGGTACTTCCGACCACTAAAAAATTTATTGGATTGAAATTGCAGAAAGTCGTTTGAAATATTTTTAATGTCTCGATGCCATATCTAAGCTCCCGTTCTAATTAAAGTCTGGCTGCAAGATTCAATTTTTCTGACATTTCTCTGATTTTTCTCTGACAGAAAAGTTTCAGAAATGCGAGTAAATTTTCAATAATAATTCCATGGAAATTTTTCGAAAATATCGCATAATATCACTTTAAATCTTCTGAAACTTGATGAAATTGTTTTAAATCCCTTAAAATTTTATCATTAAAAAAACTCTCAAATTCATATAGAAACCTTTTAAAATTCCTATAAACGTCTTTAAAATCCTGGAAATATTTAAATTCCTTTTTTCAAAATACCTAAAAATCTCTTAAAAAGGTATGTAATCTTTGTAAAATCAAAAATAAATTTAAAAGTTTTTTTAGATTCCATGAGAAATATTAAAATTCCTTATAAAGTTATTTTGAAAATGTCAACATTTCTTTAAATTCTGACAAGCTTCCTAAAGTCCTTTAAAAACTTTCGAAAAACGTTAAAATTTCTTAACATATGTAAACATCCCTTAAATTTTTTGAAAACCTCTTGAAATTCCTTATAAAATTTCACGAGGAATATTAAATTCCCTTGAAATCACTTTGAAAAAATCATAATTCTCAAGGAACTTCAAAATACCTGAAAATCCTTTGAATTCTCTAAACTTCCTTAAAAAGTTCTTGAAAATTCATCAAATCTTTTAAATATCATAAACATCTCTTGCAATCCCTTTAAATTTCTAGGAACCATTCAAAATCTCTTGAAAGCATTAGAAACCCTGAGAATTACAAATAATGCCTATGGGAATTTTTAATAAACCTCCGAAATCCTTGGAATGCTTCTAAAATCAGTTAAATAAACTTTAAAAGCTATATGTAATACAACAAAAATAATATAGGTAGTATAAATGTCAATTTATATTTTCGCTGACAGCTACTCGCATTTCACTGACATTTCCCTAATAAATATTTTTATTTTTCCACAAGTGCCTGACTTCCCTGACATGTGGCCACCTTGAACTATTTTGAGTCAGATTTTTCGCATGTTTTACGGGACACTGGCTGTAAAGTAATATTTTTGAAATAAAGAAAGAATTTCGAAAGCAATAAAAGAGATTGACGAAGTGCGAGGTTAATTGTTCTTTCTTTTATCTGTCTCACGGATTCGTCGAGGAGAGGATGCTGAGCATGCGAAAAGTCTTTATACGTCGGCGGCCCGGTTAATTCTGGAGAGGCTCGTCGGCTTGGAAGGAAGACTGAGTCGAAAGAGAGAGCACGGACTCTCGGTGTATATTTATTGGTGACGTTATTTTGGTATTTCGTTACGGCGATGTCACATGCGGGGCCGCGGCCCATTCGATCCGCTGAGTAATCACCGCCATTAAACACTCTGTCCTCGTGCCGAGCTTGACTATGGCCATCTTTTTTGGGAGGCTGAGCAAGTGAGCACCGAGTATCTAGGGGGTAGCGAGGCGTTCGCCGAATCGCTTTGCGAGCAAAAGCAAGTCAGACTACTCTCAGTGCTACTCTCTTTAGCAGTGATGGAACGGTCAGGATTCACTCTATGACCAGTACATCGACAATTCCCCCAGTGATGAACTAGTCTCACTCGCAATCTCGCAAAGAAAGAAAAACGTAGGTGGAAAGCCTTCAAGACTCTGGTCTTTGCTCAATTAGCCATCCGCAGCCTCAACGAGATTCTCAAAGTATTTATGTTAGTATCAGTTGGAGAAGTTGCTAATTGCTCAAAGAATTCCAGAAAAGTCGCACTTAATGAATGAAATGAAGAAAAAGCTCATCGATTAAAAACCATTTACAGTCATCGACTAAAAAATTTGGCTAAAGAAAGAAGTTTTAACCTTTAAACCAAGTCAATAAAATATTTAATTCAGAATTCAGAAAAAAGTCAAAGGAATTCAAAAGAATTTAAAGAATTTTTATTTCTAAAGAAATAAAAACGGCTTTAAACAAATTAAAGTGAATTCAATCAGATTCTAGGTGAATTCAACAACATTTTATGTAAATTAAAAATAATTCAAAGTAGATTGAAGAGAAATTGAAGAAAAATTTCAGTGAATTCAGAAGAAGCGACAACGCTACATCAAGATGAATTCGAAGAATTTCACAGAATCAGAAAATATTTTTTTTTGCAATTAACAAGATTTTAAGTTATTTTTAATTATTTTAAAGAATTTTAGAGGATTTTAAGGAGACTTTAAAGTATTTCAAGATATTTTAAGTGATTGTAAGGAATCTAAAGAGATTTAAAAATATTTTGAAGAATTTCAAAAGATTATAAATGATTTTAGAAAATTTCAAGAGAATTAGGGGATTTCAAAAATATTCAGAAGAGTTTTACAATTTTCGAAAAATTTCAAAAGAACTCAAAGATTTCAAGAGATTTAAGATTTAAGGGATATCAAGATATTTTATAAGATTTGAAGACATTTTGAATGATTTTAAAGAATTTCAAGGGATTCCAAAAAGCATTGTGTACCAGAAATTTTGAACTTTCAAATGAACGATATATTTTTCCTCAATTCTAATTTCCCAGAAATATTGTTACAACTATAGCAATAATAGTAGACATTATTTTAAATATAAATGGATCAATATTTTAAAAAACTGTTTATACAAAAGTTCTTTTACTTGAACATTCAGAACATCAAATTATACGAAAAAGTTTTTTCAAACCGTAAATGACCCATAAGTATCCTCAAATTCCAATAATAAAAATAAAAAATTCGCAAAATAAGTGAAATAGGTGAATTAGGTAACGAACTGTGATGACTGCACTTATACCAAAAGAAGTAAGGGGTTAGGACTTTGGAGAGTTAATTAGAAGATATAAACTAGTTTAAAATTAACAAAACCCTAGTTAAACAAAGGGGGCAAGATAGGTTCATAGTGAAGAGTAAGACAAGTGATGGGGCTTGGATGAACATAAATTATCCAGCATTGAGCACAGGGGAAGTGAGTTATTTGCGCTTGAGTGATGGAACGCGCCAGCTGAGGAAAGCCATTGGACAAGTAACCAATAGCGAGCACGCGTCCAACCCTCATCCCTCGTGTCGACTTATGTCACCGCTCGAAAGCCTTTGAGAAAACTTCGCCGACTGCTTGTCAATCAAACACACGATACATGATTTCTTAATAGCCCAACACTCCAAAAGCACGCGACGAGTTCCTTCAAACAAGACTAAAGCATTAACTATTCTCATTATAAATAGTTGATAGATTTCTCAGAAAAGAGCTAGACCTTCTACATTAATATCTCTCAGGATCCGCAATTTTAATCAAGATTAGAATAACAATTGTTATTGAAGTTATTGCAGATGAATTAAATAAGATAGGAAGTAGTTAATTTGAGAATTGTTATCATTTTGAGATACGATATATGATCAGTTCAGGGAACGGAACGACTAGTATAATATTACGACATAAAGATTATCTTCAAACGATGTACCATGGAGTAATGGATTTCGAGGTTCTGAATTTCCAAGAGACTTTATTGCCTCGCAGGCACTTCCGGTAGCGTAATTATTTCGCGCAAGATTCATAACGCACGTGGCGTTTTGACATCCAAAAGCTGACGATGAAAGAGACGGAAGAACCCTGGTCGGTGTCTCTGAACTTTTACGATCGACACTACTGTCTCTCTTCCTCACTCTTCGCCGCCGTTTTCAGAGTTAATATCGCACGATAAAACGGCGCTCAGCTTTATAGGATCTCATTTCAAAACCGAAGGAAGTTGTCTTTAAGGATGGAGAAGTCGTAGTCAAGCCTATAAGATTTAAATAAAATTCTTATTCCAAATTCTTGAGTCAAAGTTTGAAGCTGATCAATAAATATCAATGAGGATAATGTTGATATTATGATACCCATCTGATATCACTATCAGTTTGAATAAACTGTAGAGTCGTAAATTCAGATGAAATATTGAAAAAAGTGAAAGTCAGATTTTTTAGTTTGGGAAGAGAATGAAGATAGAAGACAGCTTCAGTCCTGGTGAATGGAAACTGAGTGACCCGTCGCAACGGGGAATTCCAGCTATCGATATCTTTCGCGATGGTCGATCTCTTGATTCGCATAGCTTGCGCGGGAGCCTTCGCGATTCGTGCCACTATAGAGACGCGTACCTACCAGCACGCTTCTTGCTAATGGCCTCATTAATTAGCTTCGTTTCGTTAAGCGACGCTCGAAATCTCGACGATGCAGCAGCCCGCTAGGGGGAATTAAGTGAAATAATTAGACAAATTAGGGCAGCGCGACTGGAAGGGCATCGTTTGTCATTAGGATTCCGCTATTAATTCCTCGTTAATTCCACCTTTCCTCGTCAAGCAAGATAAACGAGTGGCTCCACCGACTCGAAACATCACAGTGAGGTACAAAGCTTCGCGTCTTTTCCAAGAGAAAGTCTCCCCTTTCAGAAATCTTCTTTAGAGGAGCTCTTAATTGGACCGGATGTGCAATAAATTTTGCGTGGATTTACTTCTATTTCAAAATAGTAACAGTTCAAGCCCTAGAAATTTTGACTCTAATCGTCGTCGTTTCAATTTTACCTGATTGATCAGTTTTGGGTGAAGAAAAAATAGAGTTGAAAGCTGGGAGGAAAAGAAGAGATTTATCTTGGTAATACGTCAATGTCTTTCAAGGAAGATGAGGAAGATGAAGAAGATGCAGGAGGCTGAGGAGGAGGTTCGGCAGAAGCCATAAAGTGAACGAGAGCATTTATCCCAGGTGGTTATTATGCCATCGATGGCACGAACCCGCTGTTTATTTTGAGCTCTGAGGAAACTGAGGACCCTGGCGTTCTCAAACACATTCTGGAGTGGCTCTCGACGGGATGCCCGATACTCCAAGAGCCATCGTAATATGGTATGTATGTACAATGCTTGAGTGCCATGGCCACTCTCGAGGGCCTTGATGTTTTGCCGGTATTCTCGAGATCTCGAGATGCTCGAAAAAAGAGCCTCGAGGACCCTTCAGCGCCCACGTGTACCATATATGCATAGGTTTTCATACAGTTTTCCAAGATTTATGCTTTCGCCGCTTGATGTCAGATTAGGCTGCACGATTGACGCTTATCTCCACTTCTACATGCTTCTGAAACCGAATATATCATCAGATGTGTATATATCATGTAGGGGGATATAATGACATCAAGTGTGACAAAGAAATACTGTATCAAACATGGAAAGATATTTCATTTTAATGAAACTGACTCTTGGGGGTCAACTATTCGACTTTGAGTACCTATAATTCAAATATTAAGATTTCGAAGATTTTCATCGAATTCTAAGGAGATTCTGCAGATTTTACGAGATATCAAAGATTATAAGTAATTTTAGGAGTTTTTATAGGATTTCATAGTATTTTCTATGCAATTTAAAACTAATTTAAATTAACAATTATTAATCGATTTTAATAGTTTGTTTCTTAGAATTTTCCGATTGTTTATAAAAAAATAAAAAAAGAATTACCAATTATTAATATTTGCTTTAAATTTGTCTCTGATATCTAGATGGCAGGTGTCTAACTCTAAATTGCGCCTGGGTCCGGCTGCTCGACGGATGACAAACTGACGATCGGAAAAGGGTGGACGCAAGGCGTCGCGACGAATCTCTTCCCTCTTCTGAGAAGAAGCACGTACAGGAAAATGCTTTAAAAAATATTTCCTGGTATTATAGAATTACTAAAACCTACGTCTGACTTATTTTTTTTTCTACTAAATGACGCAGTAATAATTACTAGTTGAGCAAATTCAGACTACCCAAGTTTTTTTGCACAATTCTTACTTTAAAACAGTATCTCTTGTCATTGAAAAAGGTGAATAGGTGAATTTTTATATAGAAATAGATGAGCAATTGGTGAGGAAACATTGCAACAAACTTAAATTAACAAAAAATTAAGAATTTAAATTCAAACTTAAAATCTGTTTTCTTAAAATTCTTCACAAAAAGAAAATATTTCAAATACGAATTTCTAAAGAATTTAACTCAATTCAAAAGAATGGTAAATATTTCAAAATAATTCAAGGTGATTTGAAGAGAATGAAAAAGGAGTTTAAGAAAATTTTAATCAGAGGAATTGCAGAATCATTCATTAAGAATTCAAGATCAATGGAAAAGAATTCAACCCAATTCGATATCGGGAGAAATGCGATTAAGAGGATTTCGAGATTTTTATGTTTAAAAAATTTCAAAGTATTTAAGGAGATTTTTAGTGATTTTAACAATTTTCCAGATTTTTTAAATGTTTAAAGAATTTGAAGTTACTTCAAAAAAATTCAGAAGAGTTCAAAGATTTTAATAGATTTTAAGGAATTTCAAGGTTTTGGAAAAGATTTCAAGCAATTTGGAATGAGGAATTACTAGATATTTCACGGGATTTAACATTTTTTATCTGAATTATCTTTAATTCCAAAGTTAATCATTTTTCATCAGATTTAACTGTATCAATTCAAAAGGTGAAAAGATGACTTTCCAAAATAAGTGAAAAATGTGAAAAAATTCAAAATAGGTGCCAGCAGATGAATAGGTGACCACCTGTAACGACGACTGCGCATTATTATTTTTTTGAAAAAGTAAAATTGTGGGAAAAAAACCGGGTAATCTGAATTTGCTCAATATAATTACCGTATTTCACTTGAAATCTCTTTAAATTCCTTTAAATTCCTTTAAATCACTGCAAACCTTTTGAAAAACCTTTAAAATTCTTTAATATCATTTAAAATCCCTTAAAATATTTAACAAAATTTTGTTATTATTTTAAAATCTTGAAACTCTCCTGAAATCTTTTGACATTCTTTAAAAACTCCTTAAAACAACTTGAAATTTTTTTTAATCGCTTTAAATTTCTTAAAATCAGTTGGCAGCTCTGATCTCGATTTTCAAGTACAGGCGAAGAATATAAATCCAACCAATGAGTGAAAAGAGATTGTGACTACAGATTTCGGGATGGTGAGAATCTATTTTCAAATTAATACTACCCCTTTTTCAAATTCGGATTTTTTCTGGAAATTAACTAGTTAAGTAATCAAATATTACAAATAAATAATCGAAGAATATTTTGATTCTTGATGGGGTATTTACCAGTGAAGGCGTGATGTGCCTGGTAGGGTCCTTGCTAGTTTTGAGACCAGAACCACACTAGAACTACGGCAAACTGGTCAGGGCCCCAACAGAACCCAATCCAAATTTCTGCATGGGTGCAGTAGAAGACTGAATTAGAACCCTTCACATACAAATACATCCCTCCTGATTTAAGATATTACTATCTGAATTATTTCGCTCACAATTTTCCTTACGAGACTTTTCGGACTTTTTCTCTTCTCGGGTTAGGCGCGAAGGGCGCAGTATAAATATCAACGGCTTCTACTGAAGGAAAGAAATAAAAGCTGGTGCTGTCATAACTGTCAACACGACGAACTCGGTTAATAAATACGCGCACTCGGATCGGCATTCGTTCGTTATGGGGGTGTGCTCGTAATACCCCGTTTCCACCCGCCCTGTATCTCCAGCAAGCCGTTCGTCCCGAAGCAGAGATGGTACCTTATGGCTTATAGTTTATAAGGGGACGAGCGAGTGAGATAGTGCAGTGGTGACAGCGGCAACGAGCCGTGCATCGGTTAGTCTCGCCACATCAAGACTCTGACCTACGAGTCTCTCACTACTTCAAATTATATGCCCCGTGACTGCATCTGGTTGCCTCGACGATTTAACCAGCTCGCTCGATGCAACCAGATATTAATTCTCAAATTTGCACCTTTCACTTAGATGCCCCTTTCAACACACAATAAAATAGATCGTTTTAGGGAACTAAATCGTCTCTCCCACTCCACACGCTATAAACTTCATCATTCTATTTTCATTTCAAAGAGAACTGCGCACTTTGTAGGCTTATTTTGTATCTACCCCAAACCGAATACTTTGCATTTACTTTAGTTTAAGTTTTAAAATACCAGCGCCCTGTATTGAGAAATTTAGAATCAAGACACCTAAAAACAAATTCAAATTCTTAGTACTAACAATGATACCGGTTTTCATTTTTCAAAATTAGAATAACTTCCGGAGTGAAAATTTTAGCCCTATTTAAGCCCTCTTTAGAACCTCCTGTAATTCTCACTTTCATATTATAAGACCTCTACAAGCTCGCATATTCGTAATGATTTTTATGTTATTTAAATAGGACCTCTTTTAGACCTACGTAACTCCGCAGATTCCCTTTCTGTCCTCCTAAGGACCGACCTCTACTATTTACGTATTTATATAATATATTTCAATTGTATGATATCACAGTAAAAAATGTTATTTTAAGGGTTTTAGATCCAAGTTCTAATGTCAAAAGTCGATTTCTTAGTTTTACTCAACAAATACAATCCGTGTGTTTATTCTGGGATAACGGTTATCTTGGCATGTGACGTCATTTCTTGTCCTAGAGGATTAGCCGGGCTACAGAAAGGTTTACAAAGGGGACATAGGGGATCTAAAAGAGAGTTTAAATCAAGTCCTCTTTTAGCACAGCTAGGTGGTAAAATGGATTGATGTGACACTTTGGAGGACTAAAAGAGGGCCTTATTTTAATAGAAATTAAATCCTCTACAGGTTCTCCTAAGATCTATTAAAACTTATAACAGCCTATAATTAACTAGGTCTAAAAAAAGAGCTAAAATTTTGACTCAGGTTACGGCTAAGTTGTAATATTTCTAGAGATTGTCACTAAGTGCGTCACATTCCAATTAAGAGATCCTCCTAAGTAGTTTATCTTTATAGACTAACCAGAATCGTCATAAAGTTCCTTTTTAAAAGACGAGGCCATTAATATTCGAAGGTTTGTCTCCTTCGTCGAAAAATGAATACACACTTAATACATCTGTAAGAGAAAAAACCGCAACAGATACATGATTCGGGCAGGGAAGGAAGACGGCGCAATAAAGTGTTCTAAGTGTAACATTGGTGATGTACGTCCAAGTGAAAACACACCCCGGGGGTTCCCTAGGCTCAAACGCAGCTGCAGGCACTGGAAGACGAATGTGCAACTCGTTGCGAAATTAATTGAGCTCTCCCATACTTCGGTTAGGCGCAAAACCAAGCACCGCGTGCCTTTGCTCTTATTTTATTCTTCCTCCAAACTCTAACCCATCATCGGATGCTCCACTATCCCTTAGTGTTAGTCGATGCACATTCCAGTCTGCAATCAGAATCCGTGCAAAAAAGGACGGATTTTGAATAATTGTCATTCGAGAAATTTACGCTCCGTCTTCCCCGCGTGCCAGGACGACTGACGACCAGTTTTTCGTGAGAAAAAACTGTTACAAGGATGTTTCATGTAATTGAATTCTTCTAAGACGTGACGATAATTTCCAAACCACGGAACGACGCTTATTAGATTTAGAACCGGGTTTTTATCCAATATCATCAGATCGGTTCTAAATGGAAATGAAGCGTTGTTTTAGAATATAGATACACTCGGACCCCATCAGGAGTCAACTCGTTTGCTGACTTCCTTAGAACATGGGTTCATTTCCAAATATAGATGATGAGAGGTGAGGGGATAAATGCTCTTCCCTGCTCCTCAGGCACTGTGAGCAGCTGTACATATATTGTCCCAAAAGAGTCAAATCCCCAACCGAGACGTGACCACTATAAAGGTCCGAGTGTGACTCTTATTGGAGTCCGAGTGTAAATTGTTTTTTCTTACCTAAATGGCGCCGATTTGGTAGAGTACTGGTAAAAACTTACCTGAAACACAAAAAGAAAATGAATTAATAAAATACCATTAAACCAATTTTGATAAAATTAACAGAACATAAAATTCGTAAAGCAACAAGTTTTCCAGATTTTAATGACTAAAATTTGGAACTTGGAACAAAATTCAAAGCACGTTTCTTAATTCACTTAAAAAATTTATTGTGAGGAATGCAGAATATGCAGGACAAAGATATAAGTATGTCCCTTGCACTAAACGGTATACCGTTAATGCGAACGCTATGGAATCCACAAGTAAGTCTTCCGCATGGTATGGCGTCCACTAACTTCAACTTAACCAAGTACCGACCTGCCTTCACCTCCCTCTTCCAGACCGTAAATCAAGAATGTAAAGCTTTTATAAAAATAATGACGTTCGCCTATCCTCTACCCTCTCGCGAAGGCAATAATAACTTATGCGGTGGCCTATCGGATCCTTAGCAATGGCGGGATGATATTTACGATTTGGCAGAAACGCTGTAAACCATGTCTGGAGTCTGCACCACGTATTCTCTTCTACTATCACATCCGTCTCTTTTCCTCCCTCACTATCTTGTCTTCAGCTTTATGATCGTTCGAAAACTACGATAATCTCACCTTTAAAACTGATAACGATTTACATTCATTACAGATAGAATTCACTAAAAATAAAAATTCTGAATTCGATAAAGCAACGTTCGAAGCATTAAAAATGAAATAAAATAAGTAATTGAGTATCACCTAAAGTGTTTTTTTTTTGACTTTAAAGGCATATTGAGATATCAAATTGAAAATGTCTAAAATTCAAGAAAATATGCTAAGGTAGGTTTATCTGGTCCTAAATATTTACATTTGTAACAAAAATTTTCTTTTAATTTCTTTTTTATTTTAATAACATTTTAGGACCTACCTTAGCATATTTTTTTGAATTTTAGAAATTTTCAATTTGATCTCTCCTCCCAATTCTTATGAGAAAAAAAGTAGGTATTTTGTCACACATATAGGGTACTTTTTTTAAGCTCAAAGGGTACCTTTTTTTATAATAAAAATGAGATACTTTTTGCAGTGTTGAGGAACAAAACGAAAAAATCTGCTGCTGTGGTTTTTACATGTAAATTTTTACTATAATACCCAGACTAATCCCAAAATATCCTAAAACTGAAATTATTTTCAATAAAAAAAAATAGATTTCTAATCAAATTATTTCACGATATTTTTAAAGATTTTAATTAATTACAGACAATTTAATAAAGCGCTTTAGAGAGTTTAAAAGAATTCAGAATATTTGAAGAATTTTGAAGAAATTTTACAGTATTTAAAAGATTTAAAGAGATTCCAAATTATTTTAAGTAATTTTAAAGGATAGGAAAACTTTTCAAGCGATTTACAAAAATTACTAGATATTTCAAAGTCGTTTAAAGGTTTTTTTTTAAAGGTTTCAAAAGAATTCAAATAATTTAAAAAAATTACATGTATAAAAATATTTTCAGCTTATTATTTTAATTACCTGAAAAGTTTTATGAATTCTTCCCAGAATAGGTGAAAAAGTTGATAAAAGGTTAATATCGAGACGAATATTTGGTTTTCAACCAAAAAGATGGAAGTTCAATTTGCAACCCAATAAATGGAGAAAATATGAATTTTCTTGAAAACTGGAAAAAAAGAGGAATCCTTAAAAAAGAGCAAGATAGGGGAATGGGGAGAAGATATTAAAGCCTGTAATCTGTCTTTTTGTGTAAATTTGAAGAAAATTGTATACTATTGTCTGAAAATAGGGTATTTTAGCTATTAGGGACTAAATCTTGAAAATAGAGGGCATTAGTACCTTCAGCTATGAATATAGGGTTAAATAGGGGATATATAGAGACCGATAAGTAACATTACAGAGAAAACGTGTCGGTAAGGTGGGGATCTGCAAAGTAACAGATCAATAAAAAATGAAAAAAAAAAGAAGAATTATTGTGCAAAAGTTCATGCGAACAACTTGCCACATCCGCAAAGACTCGCCACGCGGCTCGCATAAATATTCTACGAGTTTCCTAAGAAGTATATAGGGAGCTGCCGCGGGTCCAATTTAAAGGCAGCTCAGTTAATGAGCCACCGCGAATGCCACACGCATTTTTTTGCACCCCAAACCCTAACAAGTCCGCGTGGTGGCCTCCGACTCCGGTCAAATACCGAGCACCTGGCTTCGCTCGATTCCAATTCGAATAATCCACATTTTTCGTAAAACCATGGCTTTGGTCATTCACGATTTAATTTATTTACCACTTGATTCCCCAGACGAAAAGAATTTAAGTTCAGATAAAGTCAGGATGCAATTATATATATATATATATCTGCATTCGGATAAAAGAACTTCAATTTAAAAATTTGGAAATTTAATTTCAGAAAATCTGCGACATTATTCAAAATTTTTTCACTTCGGAATTCAATAGTTTTAAAAGAAAATCGGTAATAACGATTTTATTTGTCTAAACCTGCTCTGTTGATCTCAAATCAACTCGATTCAATTAATGGTATATCGAATAGGTATAACGGATCGCCTTGTATAAACGTAAACTCGAAAGTACTTAGACAGAAAACACGAGGTGATCGAAGTGCCCTATCGGTATTTATCACTTGCCGGATAGAGATCGGAGGGGTAACGCGAGCAAGAAAGATACGATCGTTTGTTCGCAAATAATTGTGGTGCTCGACTCGATTGACGATTATATTTTGTAGATCACTTGGAATAAGAGATTTCTCGATCAGATGAAAACTTTCGATTAGAAGTAAGTTATTCCTTCGACCAGAATCTGTCAACAATAAAAACTTTATAGTCTCACTAATGTAATTAATACGTGTTCTAGAAAACACTCTACAAGTTGGTGCTACAATTGAGTGATAAGATATCCGGTAACATCAAAATAATTTTTCTTTTTCTTTTGATGACTAAAAAATATATTTTAAAAATCATCTCAAAAGTGCTTACGCAAGATTTGGACAGTCCTTATCTTCGATGTTTTTGAATAATGCATTTCCGATCGTTCTTTTGTATATTTTGATTCTTTTAAATTGTGCTCTTGTTTACTAATCATGAATGTTTTTTTTACATTTTGAATACACGGAAGACCACTGAAGATTACAAAGTCTGCATCAAAGGAGTAATTGGCGGTTATAATAAATTAGGTATGGAATTATTCAGTTTGGGTTTCGCACATCACAAAGGAGACGTTTGTGGGAATACCTCATGAATATTGTCGCATATTATGAAAATTTTGAAAATTCGGGGGTACTGGAAGATGCTCAAGGCGTTAATGCACACTGAGCACGAAACGCAATCGAGAGTTTGCAATTTGGCAGGAAATCGCGTGCAGTTCAGACCTCGAGCGCCAAGATGACGGTGAAGAAGGAACAGAAGGACACGGAATGCTGTAATTGGCGGCATAAGGCACCCCGAGCACGATGTGCCCGATTGATATCGTTACTTTTAACGATCGCATTCTGCATACGATTCTCAATATTTCCAAAACAGAAGCTTCTCAAATGTGTAAGAACTAGAAACTTACAAATTTGTATAGACCCTGCCATCCAAATTTCTCAATTCAGTCAACCTCCAGTGGATTTTGTATAAATTTAAAGAAAATTTTACACTATTGACTGAAAATAGGGTACTTTCGAGACTCAATCTTGAAAGTAGGGGACATTGGGGACCTCTGTTCAATAGGGGATATAAGGACCGGTCCTATCTTGACCACAGATAGTATGCCTGATCGGGGCCCGGCTTGTAATAGGGAAAAATGTTGGCAATTTATGCACGGAGGTGGCTACAAATTCACCTCATGCAGAAGGAACAACATTTTAGAACAATTCTTCTGTAAGAATTGAAGTTTGCTGAAGATTAGAGAAGAGTTCACCAAAAAAGGAAGTGATAAAGTCAAAACCTAACAGGGATTATAAATTGTTTCCACATTTCGTAAGGCATCCCTCGACGCCTGTCGGGCGCTCGCCATAACGACGTTTAACTAATCATTCCGAGAGAAAATATATATCCGCGATGGAGGAAAAAGACGGGGAGAAAAGAGATGAAGAATAGGAGACTGGCGCCCCTCGGAGACCACGCCACTTAATTTGTATCAAAACATGCTAGAGTGGGGCGACACTCAACTATATTTACACTAAGGTACTGTTACGATATATTTCCGAGGACGAGAAATAAAAAGATTCACTTCGAGAAACTGACTCTACTTTTTTCCACTTAAAAAAAACAATCTTCAAAATCCGATAGTTATCCAGAAATTCGTGAAATTTTGTTAATCAGGGAAGGGTGAGACTATTTTAAAAAAGCAAACTACACTGAAAAAAAAAGATTTTTGGATTCAAAAAAATTTATTCTTTAGATGCCATTTCTTTAATACAAATAAATATTTCTTAAGTTCAATAAATTTGTCTCTTTGAATAAAAAATATGTGTACTTAAATCACATAATTCATCTGTGTGGATTATTGAGTATTATATTTCTTTGAATGAATGAAATATGAAGATATCTCGAAGGAATTTTAATTAACTTAAAGAGATATTTACGTAATATGAGAGAAGGATATGCTTTTTCGAATTAAGAATTTATTTATATAAATTAAGTAATTTGTTTAAATGAATACTCTTTTATTTAGTTGAAATCAATATTTATATATCATGAGATTAAATGAAAGAATATCGATAAAAAAAATGTATTTCAAAGAAAGAAATATATTTTTTTATGCTAAACAGAAATATTTTTCTAAATTGAGGAAATTTCTCAAATCCTTGATTACATTTTTAAGAGTACCATATAATTAGATTTAATAATTATATACCTTTGATACAAGAAAAAGATTTCTTTGAATAAAGGGAATATTTTTTGGCCATATTCAAACCGCCGACCATTTATTTCAGTGTACCTATCCATAATGAAGAAGGACTGAAAATGAAAATACTAATTTTGGAAAGACTTCTTTCGGAAAAAATTTGTAGTCATTTGCGAGAGATTTTAGCGAGGGAGATTTTTGTGTTCGTATAACGAAGTTAGCAGGGATCCAATGAGAACGCAGTTGGCGTGTGTGCAAAATTGCGGATCTCGTGTTTTCGTTCATGAGTAAGAACGACCTGATGTCTCCTCCTCCACCTACTCCTTTGTACCCGTTAAAATTCCGACGTGCACGTAAATTAATTAGGGGACCGCCATCGTGCAGCTCGATGCGGCTTCGCGGTGTACCGCGTTGTTCAAAGGGAGGACACGACGAAAAGAGAGGGTGAGATTGAGGAGGCTGGGGTTAAGAGGAGAAAGAAAAGGAATCAGAGAGCCTTTCCCTGACGCGTGATATGTTCGCCTTGTGCGGTCCGACATGCTAGAATTTCTACACTTCTTATGCCCATTGCATTTCCAAAATTTCCACCGTCAAAGAACAAAATTTTCACTGAGGTTCTATAACACTGTCATAAAATTTTCGATTACGGAGAAAAATGGATGCTTGAATCCAAATATTAAAATCAGGGTTTCTACTCATTTTCGTCTGACCAATATCCGATTTTTCTCGGGTATATTTTTAGTAGAAGCACAAATAAATTTCATTCAAGGATGTTAATTAATTAATCTATTTTATCCAAAATATTATTTGACCACTTTTGGAACCGAATTTGACATACTGGAATTTAGTATTTTCAATGAAAATCAATCAATATTTTTACATTGTTTCTAGTTTAAAATGTATCTAATGGGGATCCGACTAGAGAATCGCCGCTAACCGTAGGGCGCTTTCTTTGGTAGGGTTGTAGAAGAGCGATCCCCACTAGACCCCTACTAGAAAGTCTGATAGGGCCCACTCTGACAAATGCTTTCTCGTGTATAAATTTCCCTATCTTCCCCTATTTAAAGTATAAGGGTTCTAATGTCGTGCAGTCTAGGAAGTTCTAGTCTAGCCTGCTAGAATCCTTTCGAAATTTCTACCCTACTTGCGCTAAAGATAATAAAATTTTTATTTTAAGGACCTAAAATTTTGTAATCTCAAATTGAAACCATGCTATAATCTTGCATCCTTTTTGTATTTAAATATTTAATAATTGCAATATTATGGATTATTATGCAATGTTTCTCGTGCGCTAGTCTTTATAATAATCGTCGTAGGAGAATGGTGTTTGCGGACAGTAGAAATTGAGATGCGAATGAAAGGGGATATGTTTTAATTATCCAAAGAAAAGCTATAGCGCGATTGTCCGGGCGCCTCTGCACGTCCGTTCTGGTTCTCGACCAAATTACATTCAGTTGCAGTAATTAAGACATCGAGTATGCATCTGCATCGTTACTGCCATCCGATGGCCGTAGGATACACGCTATAGGCTGCACTTGTGCAGTGTGCAGTGATAACCACCAGCTGCAACAACCCCTGCGTAACTGCGAAGCGACAACACAATTGCTGTGAACAGGTTGCCTTCCAATATTGCCTACGAGCCTCATTATCATCCTACTCCATTAAATATACCCAAGACGTGACACATGAAATTAGGGTTGATTTCAAAAATCAGATTTCCTTCATGAGCCATAAACATGAGACTGAAGTTTGTAACGTTTGCGATAAACGATAATGAAAGATTTTTTTTTCAAACACACACCAAAGGCATGATTTAAATAAAAATTCACAAAAATTACCCTAATTTTTTTGGTGGATATTTTATTGCGTATTATAGGTCTTCCCAATGTTAAAACACTCAAAAATTCCCACCCCCTCCCTTCTTTTGGAACTCACTCCGCATGATCCCTTAGACTTAAAAAAATTAAAATTTACCCTAATTCGTGACGTAAAAACTTTATCGTCGATAATAAGTCTTCTAAATGTCAAAAACATCCCAAAAAGTTTCATTCTTCCAGCTCATTTGGAACTCACCCTTATCATCCCCTTGTCCTCAAAAATCCACCAAAACTTCTCTAATTGTTGAGGTTCACATTTTATTGTCGATAAAAGACATACCAAAAAGTGTCATCCCTCCAGCTCATCATTTGGAACTCACTCCATATCATCCCTTATTCCTAAGAAATTCACCGAAAATTCCTTAATTTGCGGGGTCAAAATT
>JAUESI010000033.1:7454921-7476250 GCA_032275145.1 Synergus laeviventris | reverse complement strand
TGAATTAGAATTTTTTGGGTCTGGGGCTGTCCAAGTATTACCTAAGCAGCCTGTGGGGGGAGGCTAGGTTGCAAATCCTATCATCAAAATGATTTTTATTTTGATTTTTGATTTGAATGATTCTTATTTTGGTTTTCGTGACTAAATAATATATTTGAATAAAAATATATGATGGAGAGTCAAGAAAATCTTAAGTGAATTCGAGAAAGGGAATAAATAAATGCTTACTGTTGATTACATAGAGAGAGGGGGGGTGAGCTCCAAATGAATGGGAGGGACTAAGAGATGATATAGGGTGGTGCTTTCCAAATGAGCTGGGGAAATTAAAGTTTTTGGGGTGTCTTTCAGCATTGAAAAGACAGCAATACAATTTTACCAGCAATGACCCCATAAATTAGGGCATTTTTGGTGAGTAGAGTGAGTTCCAATTCGCAGGGGGGTTGAAACTTTAGTTGGGTACTTTTTGGGTTCCATACAACTACTTACCATGAGAAAATTTTTCGATTTTGTATGTTTAAGAAAAAATTCTTTTTTAATTTTCGTTTATCGAAAACGTTGCAAACTTCAGTCTCAACCATAAACGCACACTAATCGGAAACACATGTCACAGTATGCGAATTAAAAAAAAATCAAATTCGAAATAAAAGTTTGATACAGCGAAACTGTGAATGATTTATGAATACCTACATAGAAGAAAAAGTCACAATTTTTATGGGAAGTAGAGAGGCGCCACCCTGGCATCTTGGGTCGTCGGAACCGATCTATAAAGGGCTTTTTCTAGTTCTTTTTCTTCTTCCTCTTTTTTCCTGCAGGGTATCCTTTTTGTTAGATAAATGTCGAAAGCATGGGATATTCTCGAGAGCACTTGTGTTCTCACGTATGCTTTGAAAGTGTCAGGTCGTATCCTTGGCGTGTGGTCAATGTTTGGTTTGACAGCTATGACCTGACCTCTTACATATCGTTGTCGTTTTCTTATGGCATATACAGCATGTAGTTTTGAGTCCCCCAATGGAATTCTGAGTTTCAGGATCAAATGCTGTGACCCGAAACTATGAAACCTTGCAAGGAATCAGCAGAGGCGCCAATTCCAAGACTGTGAAAACATGCGTTTAGCATCTGTTCTCTTTTCATCAGCATCATAGACACAGAAACCCCCATAAAGTTCGACCAACGGTTTTAAATGTGCCCGCATCGCTCTGGCAGTTTACATATTGCAACCACGCCTTTTACAACTGCAGGGTTCAATTTCGTGACCCACTTTTGCCATTTCGAGTAACTATAAAAAGTTTAGTACAATGTTCAGACTTTGTGATTACGACATTGTTGGAAGTTTTTAATTATCTGACAATGTAGGAAAAGGAAACTACATATTACTGAGTTCAGGAATGTGACACAAAATAGTAGTAGGCGCATTTTTTGGAATCATTCAAGCAGAGAGGAAAACTGGACTGGCGACAGACTGGCGCTAACCTGAAGATGTCGATGCCAGTGAGACGTTAAAAATTTAAGAATGAACTGAACCCAGATGTTTCTGTCATTCGGGAGGTTATACGTCGTCCTGGTAATTAGGAGATCCCCGCCCATAGCATAGCAGACCCAAAAACTATTTAGCTGCCATAGTTGCCAATCCCCCATAGTATTTACGACCGAATTGACTCCAGTCGAGATACACATAGACGATTTAATAGATAAAGAGGCCATATTATGACATTATGACAGTATGAGACCAGCAAGTTAATGAAGGGAGAAAATTCTAATTATTTTCTTTGGCATTATCAAATCGTTTCCAGATCCAACATTTCACTTCTTCTTGGCACTTTAAGCCTTGAAGAGTGTTTACAATAAATCCGGTTGTTATTTAGTTCAGCTTGTAACGATTCTACTCACCAGACTGAGTATAAATCAGTGAGCGAGTTTCATGGATTGCTTTGGGCTTTTGGCGTAAGAAGGGCGTATGCGTAGTTTAGGTCTTTAGGATGAGTGACTAACAGCCAAGTCGTAAGGAAGCCAGGACCAGGGCCCCATGGAGCGGAAATGTCCCCCGTAAACTACTAATCACCATAAACCACCGGGGTACACGTGTTACGAATTCCCGGCAAAGAGGAATAATTCTATCTCATTCTCTTATATTCCTGCTTCCTCTCTCTCTCTCCTCTCTACGCTTTAATTATGTTTGTTGTACTCATAGAAAAATCTCCAACCCCAAAAGCTTCCTCTCAATTTATTATAAAAATCTCCTCTTACATATTTGCAATAGGGAACTCAGAGTGGCCACCAGATTCAATTTATCAATTTCTCTGAGTTTACCCTGTCTTTGAAACAGATTTCTCTAGCAAAAATGTATTAAAATTGCGAAAAGTTTTCAATAATAATATTACTGAAATTTAAAAAAAAATTCCCATAATATCACTTTAAATCTTTCGAAACTTGAATCAGTGAAAAATCAGTGAAATTTTATTGATTCACAGTCAAATTTCACTGATTCTCAGTGACTCTTTTCTCACGATTTTAATCAGTGAAGAATCTACTGGAAATCAGTGAAAAGTTACTGAAATTTTCTGTAGTTTAGTGACACTTATTGAAAATTTCAGAGAATTTTTTATGATTCTCAGTAGATTTTCACTGGATGAAATGTTGAAAAGAGAATCAGTGAAAATCAGTGAACTTCTACTGATTCAATTTTAAAGAATTTTCAAAGAATTTCAAAAGCATTCAGATGAGTTTCAAGTAATTGAAAAATTTGGTATAAGTATTTTAAAGGATTTTAAATGAGATTAATGAATTCTAATGGATTTTAAAAGAAATCCAGAAAATTTTCAAGAGCTTTCACAAGATTTAAAAATTTTCATGACATCTTAGAGGATTTCAAGAGATTTTTTGGGAAATTTTAAGAGATTTCAGGAGATTTCAAGTGATTTTTAGGTATTTGAAAAAGTTTAACAAAGTTTCAAGATTCTCAAGTAATTTCAAAACATAAAAAATATTTTTAGATTTTTTAAAATTTGTTAAATCTCTTGAAAACTGGAATTTTCATGTATCATAAACCTTTAAAATTCCACAAAATCTTTTAAAAATCTCTTGAAATATTTTTAAATTCCACGTTGAACTTTAAAATCTCGTGAAATAACTTTAAATTCTTGCCAATCTCTTAAAATTCCACATCTTTTAAAATTCAATGAGAAAGTTAAAAATTTATAAAAATAAGTCAAGTTCCCTAAAAGAAAAAACAAATCCCCAGAAACATCTCTAGATGATTAACAGGAGCATCGAACCAAAATAATTTCTAATAAATAATCACACTGACAAACAAAAATGATCGTACTTTGTTATTATTATTAAAAATCAATTTCTATTCTCGACAGCTAGCGCATTTCTCTGACTTCTCTGACATATAGCCACGCTGGAACTATTCAAGGGAACTTCTAACTGTTCTGTGACTCTAATGGAAGTGAAAAAAAAGTAGTCAAAAACAAACAATAATATTTGAATCGTTTAAATTGAAGATATAAAAAGGATGTCAGTTTGAAGTCTGGGAATCCTTCTTAAAACTTTAAATTATGATACAGCTTCTCGAGTATCTCTTAATGCTATATCTTTTAGAGTTGTACGATGCTCGATAATCCAACCTAATCTATTCTAGTGTCGATGGGAAATCGATTGTCGATGAAACTGCAGCCACCCCGCTGCGGATAGTTTAGGGGAACAAGACGCCTACGTCGCGAGAGGACTGCATCCTCCAGCGTCGTATGGCGCGTTTCGTGGTCCAGACAGAAGACACAACGACTTTGGAAGCAAAGAGGAAGAAGGAGGTTCAAGATGTGGAGGTGGAGGTAGAGTGGAGGAGACATTCGTCTCGCATTAGCATATACACGCCACGAGGAGGCACCAAGACCTCTCACAAGAGTCACAAGGATCCACCTCTCTTCTTGATTTCTCCCAGTTCAATAGGATTTCCAACACTCCACAATATCGCACTCCTCCAGCACCAAGTGATAACTCTAACGAATTCCACCAGTCGACAAATAGCATCGCTTATTCTCAGCTGGAATCGATGAGTTTGACACGAAATCCAAAGATAAGGAAGTTTTCAAACTTGCTTGTCAAGTCTGCTTCAGAATGAATTGGCCAAGATAGAAGATGTCTACTGAAACTTGTAAAGATTTGCGAAGTCGTCTTTATAATTTAGTTTACAACTTAGCCTAATCAAAATTTGCATCTATCATTGATCAACGATGGATTTTGATTTAAAATCACGGAAGAATATTCGAAGTAGTTAACTTGAGAACGGAATTTCTCATCTTGTTTGACAAGCGTTTCAAAAAATTTTATGGTTTTCAAGAATCGTTTTTCTTATCTAAAATTGTCCTGCGATAGGCCAAGTTAATTCGAAGTATCGACTACCTGGTCTGGTACTTGTAACTACCGAGAATGTTTGTCTAATCATGGCGAGTGTAAAACACCTGAGGGGTGACAAGGAAAAGTAAAAACAAAAAAATTTACGATCTTGGGTATTAAAACACGAAGAGGCTCATTATTGGGATAAGATAAGTGAAGGCAAGTGTTTAAAAAAGTTAGGCATGTCTGTCCTGCTTTTATGGTTTTCTGGGAACTTGAAATTTATCGAGAGAGAGAAATATACTGTGATAAAATTGATAAAAATTAGGCTTAATTCCCATTCCGAAAGGAGATCATTATTAAAATATTTTGATTTTCTTTTTTGTACTTACAAACAGCACAGGATCTGGTCCTGGGATTTTCGGTAATATTTACAGAATTTGCTATCACCGCTTCTGTAAGTTTAACAGACTCTTTTTTCTCCGTGTAGTTGAAACTTGGAAAAACTTTGACTTACCTGAAACAAAAAAAACGTAGAACTCATTAGATATGGGAATAATAATATAATTGAAGTGGATAATGAAGTATTTATGCCTAGTATTTTTTATTGTAGAATGAGAATAAATTCCGGTCTAAAAGGAGACAACCGGAAAGGATGTTAGAAACGACGTATAATCGTATATCGTCGAGCGGATATGATAAACCATCCGATAAGGATCGCGGGATCGGGAAGGACTCCAGTACATTCAGCCAAATTAAATCCTTGGACGTCGAAGAGAGAGAAAGAGAGAAACATTAAAAGAACAGAGAAAAAGGTTTACGAGGGACTAACGGGTGGGTCGGGCCCACGTAGTGCTCCGCAACATTCAGAGTTGACCAACATGAGAGAAGATTCCAAACACCAACACCAAAAATTCTTTTTAAAAAATGGTCAACCACTCTCACATCCCCCAAACCATTTTTTTTTAGAGAACAAAAAGAAAAGCGACCTCGAAAATTCGAAATGTCTAAAACAACCTTGGAGGTGCTTTTTTAAACTTTTAGAGAACAAGACTTAGGAATAGTGAACCTCTTCATCCTGGAATCTCAGGTACAAAGTTAGGCAAAGCTCTTAAAAGTTATATTGCCAGACATAAAACAAAACGAATCTAGTAGAAAATAAGAATGTAACAATGTTGAAATTTTATTGGTCGTCGTTTGCCGGTCCCAGATATGTTAGGCGTAGGAGTTAAGTGGTTTTATATTTTTAAAAAGGGAGAATAACATAACTGGAGTCAGAGACGGTGATGAGTTTAGACTTTAAAATTGGAATATGAAAAGGATTGCAGGTATTTTAAAATTAAATGTCGAGCTTTCCGAGAGTAGTGATTGCGATGAGAGGGATGCGAATGATGTACATAAAAATGAAAACAGTACATTTTAGGTAAAACCCCTTAAATGTACGCCCACGTACACCAGTCAACAGAAATAATATATGACCCGTCGGATCTGATACATTCGGGAACCGGTAACCGGGCAGCTGGACTCGTCGTTTTGACAACAATTTCCACTTAGTGCCTCCGCATGACATTCGTGTCTGTCCAATGATCTCTAGAGTAGCATTCGTTTAATCTTGGAACTTGAATGGTTTTCGACTAGAGCACCATCGTTTTTCAAAACAAGAATCTGTTTTTGCGTTTATATTTCCATCGAAACAAAATAGTTGTTCATCAATTTTAAACAAACCAAAGAAGAAAGGTTTGCTTCGCCCTAAACTAAATTGTCCAAGGTCCAGGAAAGCTGGTGATTGAAGGACTATAATTTGAGTTGGTTGGATCCTTGCAGATGCTATTATTTCATCATTCATGAATTCAGTTCATTGAGGATGGCGTTATCGGTGAATGGGCGCTACCACGCGCCGAATAATGTGAGAAGCGTTCAAGATGCTATCTCTGGAATGAATACAGGGGAGTCTGGGAGGCAGTTATGATTATGGTGGTAAAGGTTCGTGAAGGTGTTGACACAAGAAGAGGAGCGGCGCGGGTGAAGGCGTCACTACACGCGGAACTCATTCACACCTCCGCCTCCGGACTCTAATCTTCCATTTGCCTCCCTTCCTTCAACACCGACACCTTCAGATACACCATAATTATCCCAAATGCCAACCAAATCTAATATCTTCATGTCTCTGTAACTGACAAAACAGTGTTAATATAGGATCAAAGGAATTAAATTCACGGTAGCAGCGATGGGATGCAAGAGTATCCTAAATATATGCCTTCGAATTTGCGCTTATAATTTGAAATCGGAAGTGTTTAAACGTAGAATATATGAGGATGAATTACTGGGTTGATCCATTCAGGCAGGGAAGGGTGGGTCCTCTTGTTTCGAGTTGGGTCCTGTTCCGTCCGCGAAGTTCCTCGATTAGGTCACTGACAAGGGGTCGAGTAGAGACAGAGGAAGGTAGGAAAGGAGAGGACAAAAGAGGGAAAAGGAAGAAGGAATGGCGCCCACGCTTTATGCTAACACTAACGCCGCCGACACCAGCTGGGTGGTCCTGACTTGCCCCACCCACTCAACCCCTTCGCCATCCACACCTTCGTCCCTTGGATGGTTCAACAAATATCCTTAATCCCGGGATCAGAATCCGTGAATGATATAGTAGTTCCGATAGCAAGACGACGTCTTGGAAGGATGGCACGGATCCGACGTGATTATTCCAGTTAAACATCCACCATGTCTCGCGATCATTCGTCATTCAACCCATTCGTTTCCAATTATTTAAATCCAGACATCCAGTCTATTATTTAAATCCACACATCCTAACTATTATTTAAATCCAGACATGAGCAAAATTAATGAACCCACAGTGGGTGGACATTTAAAATTATTTCCTTACAAGAGGAATAAAATCCTAGATTGTTGCTTGAATTCTCCACTAATATAAGGAAGGACTCTGAAAAGTGGAATAAAGAAGAATTTCTGTTTTTAACTCATCTTCATCTCGAGAGAAACATTTTATTTCAATGATCATCACGATTTTCTTTTATTGAATTTCTTTTCCGGATGGTATGGTGTATAAGAACGAGCGGTTTTCTTTTGAAGTACGGCCTCATGAATTATTCTCCCCGGTACGGTCAATAACGGATAAGTTGAGAAGAGTCGTGCGTCCGTCGTCATAGGAAAATATGAAGTCGTTTCCTGATCTTTCCGCTCTTCCAAACGACAAGCGTCTACTTCAAATCATTTCTACGAAATTCCACTGTCTTTCCACGTCAATACACTTCAGAATTGAATTTTGGTACCGCTGAGATTTTCAATAAAGAAAATCTGAAAGGTTTAATATGTATCAGTGTATTCTATAAAAATTCTTTGTAAGATTCTTCTATCTGTAACTTGACAAATGCGTTTGATAATGTTTATCAAAGTTTCAGCAAGTAATAAAGTGCTAATATTGAAGTTAACATTTTTCAAAAGTCCTTTCTGATCAGACCTGGTTTGTAACGGTATCCGACGATGTAAACGATGATATCTGAACGATTATTCGCGCAACGAACATCGGCTTTAATACGCCAATAGCAGTCGTTTAGCTACGATTTTTTTCTTCACGCGTGTTCCGTCGTTAAAGAAACTTGTACATGAACTTGCTCCCGAGGATCATCTTAACGACCATCTAGATAAGAGTAAAATGATCTGTAAGAAAACCAGTGGCGAGTGGTACCTTGGTCGCCCATTAATCAAAGGACAGGAGCGCTAATGAACCTGCACAAATCGTAGGAAGGGAACCCTTCTTCGATCTGAAACCGTTCGACGACTTTAGATATCATTCAATTTCTCAGAGCAAACCAAACTGCAAATACTATCAATGTAGGATTCACAAGTTCAAGTTTCTGCAAGCGAATAAGTTAAATCACGAAATTCAAACGTAGAATTAATATTATTAATTAACAGCTCCCGTGCAGAAATATGGTTGAGGTTTTGGGGGGTGGGGCGTGGCCAGTTTGCTGTAGTTCTAGTGTGGTCCCGATCAAAAAACTGACAAGGACCCCACGTACAAGCCGAACTCGTTTTTACTGGCAAATACCACAAGTAGGGAAAACTGGTCAATACCCTATATCAAGATTTAAAAAACTATTCTGGATTAAGTATTTGTAATATTTAATAACATAACTAGCTAATTTTCAGAAAAAAATCCGAATAAAAAAAACCCTTTGATTGAGATTTAAAATAATATTAAAGAATTTGAAAAGATTTTCAAAATATTTTAAGGGATTTTAAGGAATGTAGGGGGGGATTTAATAGATTTAAAGCTCTCTAAACTTGAATCAGTGACTCTTTTTTCACGATTTTAATAAGTGAAAAATCTACTGGAAATCAGTGAAAATTTATTGTAATTTCCAGTAGATGAATGACAATTACTGAAAATTTCAGTGACTTTTTACTGATTCTCAGTGGGTTTTCACTAGATAAAATCTTGAAGAGAGGGACACTGAAAATCAGTGAACTTCCACTGATTCAATTTTAGACAGAGAGTGATTTTAAAAAATTTTCAAAGAATTTCAAAAAAACTCAGATGAGTTTTAAGTAATTGAAAAATTTAGTAAATATTTTAAAGAATTTTAAATGATATTAAAGAATTCTAATGGATTTTAAAAGAAATCCAGAGAATTTTCAAGAGCTTCACAGCTTTCAAAAAAGTTCAGGACATCTTAGAGGATTTCAAGAGATTTTTTGGAAATTTCAAGAGATTTCAAGTGATTTTAAAGTATTTTAAAATATTCGTTGAAATCTCTTAAAACCTTTGTCAACAATACACATATTATTTAAATTTCCAAAATATAAATATAACCATCTTTTATATTTCCATAAATTATTAAGGATGGAAAATGTTAGGAATTCCCTTCTTTACCCTATGTTTCGTTTGGGCGTGGAAAACTGTTTAATGTCCTGTTTCATAATATTATTTTAAGGTGGTAATACCAATCTCAGATTGATATTAATGAAATATTACTACTATATCGTTGACCCATAAGTGCCTAATTGTATAAAAATATTTTTGTTAAAAATAGGAATCCTGATCAGGGTCTAGTCAGAACCCAATTTTAAATAAGGCTAAAAGTCCCAATGTACCAGGAAATTTGAAAACAAGTGCTAAACAAGATAGCGTTATCGAGGGGTCCCAATGTAATTTCATCTGAGAATAACCCAGCCAAATGCTGCTTATTATTTCGATGCTCAAATAGGAAGTCTTAGAGGCGTTGGATCCCAGTTCCAAACTTCAAAATTCTATCTTCTCTCTTTTTTTTGAACTAGAAGTTTTTGTCTATAATGTGAAGAAACATTGAATGCTAATACTTTTTTTTCCAAAACAAGGACATGAGAAATAAATCAAAAAATATAATAGGATTCAAGCAGTGAAAAAGGAATGATTTATAGTTATTTTAACATTAAACATCAATCTTTGGATGGCCTCGTCAAATCGTTACTTCCGCTTTGCGATTGGCCGCGAGCTCCTGAATGCCTCCTACCGCTCGTCCAATTATTCGGCGCCCGGAGCCAACCGATCTCCCCATTATCGGATGACACGGACCCGAGCTTTTATGTTTAATTGATATTTTTCGTAACTCCGCAGAAATCCACGAGAGGGGTGAAACGGACGAACAGATATAATCCGGGACTCGACATTGCTCTCGTTAAAATATTTCGCCGGGAAAACATCGGTGGAGGAGCTGGTGTACAATGCTGTACATCCTGCTACGATTATCCGGTAAAATAATACTCCCGCTTTTCACAAAACTGAAGCAGGATTTAATCTCTCTCAGTGAAAAAGTAAGCAAAATGTGGGTTTATACGATTTGGAAATATTTTTCTAGCATCTAGAAACATCGATTTCTCTAATATGGGAAGATTTCTTTTTTTTCAGAGGGAGTTCGTTTTGTGAGAAATGCCGCGGTCCAAGAAACTCTTGAAGGAGTCTCTTTGCCTTCTCGACTACTCTTCACGTCTATTATCCTGCAATAAATTACTGAAGTCGTAAAAACTTAAAGATCAGTTATCTCGAAAAAGAGCCTCATGGTCTTTAAACTCAACTCGCCACACTGGAACTCGCCCAATTCGCTAAGGGGGTCAAACATTATTTTATTTTTTATGATCAAGGGTAAAAAAGCGTAAAAGTCTCCTCTTATTTGCAAGAGAATTCAGGGTGGCCACCTGATTCAATTTTTCAATTTGTCTGACAGAAAAGTATTAAAAATGCGAAAAGTTTTCAATAAAAGTATTTCGGAAATTAAAAAAAAATTCCCGCCATATCGCTTTAAATCTTTTGAAATTAATTAAGATTCCTCGGCAACATATGTAAATCTTTAAAAACTCCACAAAATCTTTTAAAATTCCACGATAATATTTAAAATCCCTTAAAATTCTTACCAATCTCTTAAAATTTCACAAAATATTTTTAAAACCTCCAGAAATCTTTTAAAAAATTTCACGAGAAACTTTAAAAAATCCCTTGACAATATTTAAAATCCTATAAAATAATTTAAATTCTTTCAAACATCACGTAATCCTTTAAAATTCCAGAAAATCTCTTCAAATTCAATGAGGATCATGTTTTTTTATGATCAAGGGTGAAACACAAATTTAGTTATTTTTCATTGAATAGCCAAATAATGTTACTCTAAAAACACTATTCTTAAATAATTAACAATTAACTAAGATGATAATTCCCTATAGCGCGTTGAAAACTTAGAAAATGAAAGGAATTCATCTCAAGGAATTTACAGCTGAAAATTCTAGAGAGATGAATAGAAGAGCATGTTTTCTATAGATATGTGAGTCTAAAGTTTTAAAGCTGAGTTTATAGTATCCGTTCGCGTGGCTGACAGGTCTCAGCATTTAGGGAAGATCAGGGATCACTTCCTTGGGTCCAGAAAGATATGATCTTTTCCGTAAGGACCGGTAAAGGAGGTTCAAATATTTCTGACTGGCGCCAGTGGTTTAGATTTCAGGTCACAGTAAATACAGAGAAACACAAAGAAAAACAATCGGCAGACAATAAATTTTCATCCCCGGTGGCAAATTCCTCATGCGTAAGGAAACACGAGTTCGAGAAAAAATATGGCTTTATTATTTGTATAAACAGTCCCCTTAAAAAAAATAGCTACCGGAAAAAAATTCTCATTCAATTTTCTACTTTGAGTTTATTTTTGTTTTTCCAGTAAAAAAAACGAGGTTTACGTTGATTTAACATAAAAAAAAAGGGAAAGGGATTGGGTTGAGAATAGGATTAGCCCCTGGCAGCTCGTTAGCGTAAGACAAATACAACGATAATGATCGTGTAATCTTCGTCTTGGTAGAAAAGCGTGATCTTTTTGCGGTGATATACCGCGAGGAGATTATTTGTTCTGCTAAACGTGTACCTGAGAGAATGTTCATGTTTGACAACGGAGAGTCCTTTAAGCTACTAATTAGATGATTATTATTTTTATATAAAAGTTCATCTTCATTTTATTTTTCCCCTTAACTGTAATTTGTTACAAAATTTTTTAACTAGAAATTTCTTATCCTTAAAAAAATTTAAGTTTTCAAATGAATTCTTTTTCTAAAAAGAACGGAAATTAAGAATCCGAGAGATACAATTAAGTAAACGATCTTTGTCCCCTTAAAAGCAAATTCTTTGACAATCAAGTCACCAAGTTTCCGTTTGAAAGGACCTTTCACCACACATGGCATTCCATCAATGCATCCAGCAAAATGCTTCTCATTTAACATTCTGCCCCCTGTGTTAAAAAGATTCTCTCTCTTTGTTTAGTGACTAATCCAACAAAAAAAAAGATGAGAATCTATCCATGTTTAGAAGTTAGAATGTTAGATGGAGGGTCGATTTGCGGAAGGAAGCCACAAACCAGAGTGTTAATGAAATGGCAACGAGAGAGGGCGGAGCAATAACGTGATGAAAGGGACAAACAGTGGAAGATTAAGGACTGCCTAATTCGAGGGTGAGCTTGTATTATATATTGTAATAAGGCTCCTGGAAAAGACACGCACGCGCTCACACGAATTTTTGTACAAAAGCGACGGCCATGCCAAATGTCTCTCTGATCAAAAGGCATAATAAAAGGATCAATTTCTGAAGGGGGTTCACCACGCGACCATAACGCGCTAACGACCACTGGGAAGCATTAAAAACAGTCCCAGATTCTTATCAGTTCACTGTGACACGATGCGTGCTGGGCACTTCTGCTTGGCTGATGTGTCCAACATGATTTATGAATTTCATTGCCAAAAAACTGAAATTGTTTTCCAGACCGAGAGACAGGAAGCCAACTGGTGAGCAAATGAGAAGTTTCATTTTTCAACTGACTTCGTCAAGAAATTTAAAGGAATTTCAAAAGATTTTAAAAAGATTTTGAAAGATTTTGATATAGATTTCACAAGATTTTTCAAGAAATGTAGAGCATTTCATCAGATTCTAAATGATTAAGAGATTTCAAGTAATGATCGTGAGGAATTTCAATGAATTTCAAAAGAATTCAAGAACGTTTAAGGATTTGTCACTGACTCAAGTTTAGAGAGGAGGGGTTCGTCTATCCATAGTAACTTTGAAGCTCCGCTATTTTGTAAATTTTTGCTCAAAAAAATTAATTCTGCTTTATATTGGGAGTAAACTTTATGGTGGTTCTAAAGATAATTATATATATTTTTTTAAAATTCTTTACACTCCTTCGAAATCGTTGGAAATATTTTACAATCTGTTAAATAAACTATAAAAGTTATATAATATAGTATTTTAAGTTATATAATGTTGAAGTTCTATTTTCCCTGACAGCTACTCGAATTTCTCTGACATTTCCCTGACATGTGGCCATTCACTCTCTTCGTTTTTTTTTTCGTTATAATTGAGATTCGTTGTCAATAAAACTATGTCAACATTACTCCCGTTTTTGAAAAGAATCTTTGAGTGTGTTTTGAAAACTTGAAATAATGGCATTTTTCAAGACAAGTTTTGTAGACGAGTAAAATAAAATTTCCTAATTTAGGTTCCTGAATCTCTAACAAATGTGACATTTTGTCAAGTAGCTTCTTGTTGTGTCTGTAAAAACAATTTGTTCTCATCAAACGATATCCTGAAGAGTATTTATTCTAAATCTCCAGTTCAATGTATCTGGAATGATTGTGACGAATTTTCAGATCCAATTTTGTCTGCTATATCTTGTGATGTAAAACCGAGTTTCTGGATCAATTTGTTCTCGTCGCACTAGGATGGCAATAGTATTTTTTTATTTTGCCAAGGGGAGGTTGATGTTTTCCACTTGTATGATTTACGAGAGCACGCGGCGTGGCGGTAGTGCAATTAGAGCCTAGAACCGATTTAGACAGAGGACACACCCACTCGTTGTTGTTTCTCGCCGTACAAATGACAAAAAGCCAGCGCGCTGACGCTGAAATATTAATGAGGACTTTTAAATTCATCACCCGCGACTATGAGCCTCTCTCTACTTGAGTTCCAAAAAAATTGGCGAAAATTAATTCACGACATTAAAAACAAACTAACGGAATTCGGGAAAAATATTTAAAACTCAATTTACGAATTAAAAGTTATTTAAATATAATATTAACAGGTCTTACAGTCCCTATGAGAAAAAAAGTATATAGGATACTCTTTTTTCGTTCATAGAGTACATTTTTGTTCACTCAAAGGGCACATTTTTAATAAAAATTAGATAGTTTTTGTATATAATATGAGGTTGTGATTTTTATGTAAATTAATTTTACAAATACACAGACTAATCCTAAAATTTCCTAAAATAACTAGGATTCTTTTTTTAAAAAAATAGCTTTTAATATAAATATTTCAATTATCGCAATAAAATTAAAGGAATTCTAAATAAATCAAAAGTCTTTTTAAACAAGTAAAGACGGAATTAATAAAATTCCAGGTGAATTCAGTAAAACTTCAGATAAATTCATCAAAATTTAAGGTCAATTCAAAATAATTCTACGTGACTTCAAAAAAATTCAACAGGAATTTAAGAAAATTTTAGGCGAACTCAGAAGCGCATATAAAGAATTCAAGACAATATCAAATAAACATGAATTTAAAGAATTTTAAACGATATTTTAGAAGATTTCTTTTGCAATTAACAATATTTCAAGGTAATGATTTTACAGAGTTTCAAGGAAATTGTAGGGATTTGAAAGTTTTAATAAGCTTCTAAGAAATTTGAATTAATTTAAACAAATTTCAAGGTATTTCAAGTGATTTCAAGGATTTTCAACAATTTTCAACGATTTAAAATTTTGAAATTTTAAAGAATTTGAAAAGATTTCGAAGAGATTTCATAATATTTTAATACATTTTTAATTAAATTATTTCACGATTTTTTAAAAGATTTAAATTAATTTCAGACAATTTACAGCGCTTTATAGAGGGTTTAAAACGATTCCAAGAGAATTCAAAAGAGTTTCAAGAATTTTCAAGAAATTGTACATGATTTCAACGATTTCAAGAGATTTTAAGATTATGATTATTGACTAATGTCAATAATTTTTCAGATGATTCCACTTTAACAATTTACTAAAGTGGAAAAGATAAAAAATCAACCAAAAAGATGGATATATAGTTGAATTTCCAACCAAATAAATGGGAAAAATGGAAATTTTCTTGAAAACAGGGAAAAAAAGAGTAATCCTTAAAAAAGGATAAAATTATAGGGATTAGGAAGAATGTTGTGAAGTCTGTAATCGATTTTATGTGTTAAAGAAAATTGTACACTACATTGACTGAAAATAAGGTACTTTAGTGACTAAATCTTTAAAATAGGAAATATTATGGGCCTTTGCTAAATATAGGGGTCAATAGGGGATATAGGGACCGGTCTGTAAGGCCTCTTTATACAGATTTTTAATCAGACATTTTCATTAAGATTTCTCAATCTGAATCCGAGAAAAATATTAAAAGTTCCGTTGCATGTTTCAGGCTATTAATCTAATATTTAGAAATCAGTAAGGTATATTTTTCCCAGGCTATCATTTTATTATAGACCCGGGAAGTCGGAGGGAAAATGGAAAATAGAAAACGAAGGAGGTCGAAGTTTCGACAGAGCGCTCTACATCCTCGATTGCAGCAGAGATCACGGTATGCGTATATGAATAACAAAACAAAGGCTTTGTTTTCTACGCAAAACGTGATACAACTCTAAAGTAACAAAATATCTCTGCAAGGATCGACACGCGATCCATTCGCCTATGGAGACCCGTGTTACGCCGCTGTACGTACATATATTCTTATAGTATGATATTTTCCCTCATGTCTTTCTTCTCTTTTTTTTTCAATCTTAAATTATCTCTCCCCCTCACTCGCTCTCTCACTCTTTATAGTCTTTTCGTGACTGATATTATGCTGGTTCGTCACTGTATGAGTGCTATCAGCCAACCTCTTTACGAATTCAAGATGAGACTTTATTAAGTATTTAGTTACGCAAAACATTTCCATAATGAGATTCTGCTCGTTAATTACTTCTGAGGACGTCACTTCCCCTAGCTTTTCAAAAAAAAAGATTAAAAGAAATACATTTTACCGAACAATTATTATCAGACACGCTCTTTAGTTCCCCCTTACGTACGGCGGGTGCAAAGTTTTAATTGTAACAAGTTTTAATTTAATCCAAAAAGACTTGTTATAAAAAACTTGCTCTGGGATATATGCTTTTTGAGAGAAAACGCACACGTATACATAGAAAATATACTATATGTTTCAAGAATGATTATATTGACCAAAAATTCGGATTCTAGCTTTCGCGGAGACAATAATGAAGTTTGACTAATGAGTCCAAAAAATGTATGATTTTTTATGTAAAATCGTGACTTTTCAAAATTTCTAAATTACAATTCAAGACAAAAAATTGGAAGCGTTTTACGTGCGCCTAAGGGCCAAACAAAAATTTATTGGATTACTGGATTAGCCCGTATGTAAATCTTTTCAATTATTATTTTAAATCTAGCTGGGCCCAATTGAGCAACCCTATTTGTACGAAGATCTTTAAATATAATAGTTTTATTAGTAAAATGGTACTTTTAGTTCTGATTTAAAAAATGTCTTATTATCAATTATGATGAAAGTTTAATACTTTACTTTATTTAAATATATTAGGCATTATAAAAGCCCAGCAGAACCCAGTTAGAATCAAGAAGAGAATCCAATTAGTTCTTCGGGTGTGATCAGGGAACCTAATTGGGCGCCCATTGGGAGTTGGGCAACTTAACTAGGGCCCATTTAGGCCCCAACCGTCTTTCCAATAACCCAGGAATAACTCAAGCACGCTAACATTTGGTCCACGATGCTTTTTCAAAATTTGGATTCTACACAAAATCTCAAAGTATTCCAAAGATAGTAATTTCTAAAGTGTCAAAAAGCTGTCACATTAATTTGTTTTGAAAGCTCAGATGTCAAAGGTCCTAAGAACGCCAATAATCTGAGGGTAATAGCGTCAAAGAAAACGAAAAGGGACATCGTGTTATTTCAACTCATCGAGGCGAAAGATGACGCCAGGGAGTACGTTATACATGTCTACACGTGTTTCTTGAATCCCAGGAACGTCTCGAGTTCCGAACGGAAAGGGCGTACCGGATGTTTGGGGCTCACCGCTTTAGGGACATGTGGTTGGACAGATAGCCATCGGTCTTGAAGCTAATTAGCAGTGCACAGTGCGAACAAGCGGTAGGCAGCTAGGTGTACTCGTATCATACGTACACACGCGTGAACATATATCTATATGTCCTGGCAGAAATGTGCCCAAGCAGACACGCCACCTTACACATTTGTTCTCCACGCTGAGCCAACTCTTGATCAACGATTGCGCCACAGAAAGCAGAAACAATTTCACTATCTGATCCTAAAGTGACGCTAGTTTTCCACGAATGCTTCTGATTCAGATAATCAAGAATCTAATCGAATCATCCTTGCAGATCAATATAATCAATTCACTTGTAAATAAGAGCTTCCAATTTTTCTTTTAAGTAAGGCAATTGTCCATTTTCGAATCAATGAATTTAAAGGATTTCAAGATATTTTAAGTTATGTATCTCATCACAAAATTTCAATGTTGATCAATATAATCAATTCACTTGTAAATAATAGCCTCCAATTGAAGTGCGAAAGCAGGCCTACAATCGATAGAAACTCTATAATTGAATCAGTGGAAGTTCACTGATTTTCAGTGACTCTTTTTAAAGATCTCATTTGGTGAAAAATTACTGCGAAATTTTACTGATTTTTCATTGATTCAAGTTTATAAAGAACATATATTCAGGGTGATCACAATATTCAATTTTTCAATAGTAATAAATCTTTTTAAATCTCTAAGATTCTAGGGTTCAGAAAATACCTCTTGAAATCCTTAAAAATGTCACGACGAACCTTCGAAATCTTTCAAACATCGTTGAAATCTATTGAAATTCCTAGAAACTTCTTTAAATTTCTGAGAATTCTGCAACCCTTAAAATCCTTTACAATTTCTTCAAATTGCACGAAATTCTTTCAAATTTCTTTATATTACATGAAATCGCTTAAAGTTTCACTACTTCTTTAAAAATGACTTAAAATCATTTCAAGTCCTTTACATTCCACGAAAAACTTTAAAATCGATTGAAATCCCTAAAAATCTCTTGAACGATTTTTTAAAACTTTACAAATTCTTTAAAATCCTTAGGAATATTTTGAAAACCCCTAATCTTTGTAAATCTATTTTTCGTTAATCCAAATCGTTAAAATTTTTTCAATTCCATTGAAATTTGAAATTCTTGGAGATTCTGAAAGATTCCACGAAGGTGAAATCATTTGAAATCCCTTAAAATCTTTAAAAACTTTTAATGTTCTGAAATTTCTTGAAATATTTTTAATCCTTTTGAAATTCTAGAAATCGCTTGAAACTTTCGAAAACCTACAAACTTCTTTGAAGTCTTTTGGAAATTTTTCCAAATTCTTGGAAATTATTTTTAATCCCCCGCCAATTTCGAAATCCCTAGAAATGCCTTGAAATCCCAAGAAAAAAAGATTGAAATTCTTTGAAATAAATTGATATACCTTAGAAAATATTGAAATCTTTAATATCTTTTAAAATACAAAGAAAATTGTTTAAACCTTTGCAATCCTCTGAAATCCTATAAAACGTAATAAGTGGATGACTTCAGAGCCATTTCTATTAATTGAATTCCTGCAGGTTCTTCAATTTAGAGACCTCCTAAAAGGATCAAATTTTTCTACATAAATGACGGCAATTAATTTTGAAGGTATAAAAAGGCTCGAGAGCAAATGATATTTTGAGGCCGAGAAGTCACTCGAGAAATCTGGCGAGGGAAAAAAGCTGTTAAACGACGATAGATCCGAAAAGATAGTTTCAGATTACGGGTGGCTATATATTATGTTTTAAATGTTTAAGGCGAGGTATCACGTGACCGGGAGAGCGCAGGAGCGTCGCGTCTCAGACGAGGTTTGTGAATGGTCGTAAGTCGGTAGGACCTTTTGGCAAAAGGGCGGAGTCGAAAGTGAAATTCTAGAAGGACTTCGGTAGGACGACAAATTCTGAGACTACCCAGAGGGAAATAGCGCCATGGAAGACGATCCCTTGGCGAGATGACGCCATCCTGGCGCCCCATTTACCCCGCCTGGACCACATAAAATCCATTTCGATCAGAACCAAACCGTCGTCACGCTCACATGTTAGCAAAGATGCGTTCCTGCATTTCCGTCCGATTGGACCTTGGGGGACAAAAAGATACCTGCTCGTTTGGTGAGACTAATTTTCCCCACAAATAGATCCGGGTTCAGTTTCCTCATTTAAATCCACACCATTTTCACTCTCCTTTTATAATCTGAAGATGTATAATTTTTTAATTCAAGGTATTACAATAAAAAAATTCATAATTTCATCGCGATCGAGTTATGTTATATTTAAACTGAGGGACTGTCCAAGCATTACTTTAATTTAAAGTTAATTCAAAGTTTCCAGTCGAAGAATATTATCCGAATTTCACTCAAATAATCCCACCGCTATCACCAAATTTTTCCCTGTTACATCCTGAGAATTGTATTAAAAAAAAGTAAATAATTTTAATGTGAAGACATCACATGAAAAAAAAATTATTTTGATGTTGCCAGATTTGCAGTAGCAGCATAATATTTATAAAACTGAGTTGATTATGTAATATTTAGACAGCCTCTGATTGGATAGCTTCTTCTCAAAAAATAAAAAAAACGTTAGACAAATTGCCGGTCTAGGAGCCACTCTGAGAATATAAGAACAGACTTGGGTATAAGTAAAAAAACATTTAAAAAATTGATTTTTGGCGATTTGATCAAGGCCTGATAAAGAAAACGCAAGAGTAGATCGCGAGATTAAACAAGTTCCATATAAATCAGTATGGGGAGGAGGTCGGAAGAAGGTAAGGTTAATTTGTTGGGCATCAGCAGCACCAGCAGCGACTTCTCGACGTAGGTCTCGAGAGAAAATAACTAGAGATAATTACGCGCATAAATCAGAGTGTTAATATTCGGGGGCGTTAGTATAGAACCTGAGGGGTGGATGAGAAAGGTGCACACTGCACAGTGGATTGTACCTTGCCTACAAGCACTTGGAAAGGTAGAGACTTCGATATACAGTCTCTTGATGAGGAAAGAAGATGACAGAGAGGTAAGAGCCAAGAGATACCGAAATAATACGAACTCAAAATCGGTAGATCATTTTGTGCCCAGAGGGTACGCCTACTTGTTAGCTGGGGTTTACTTAGTCCTTCGACGCTCATATATGAGCTGCGTTACGCCCGCTAATGGGTTGGGTAACGAACTACCGTATGGATCATTTCGTGGGAGACGATTTTTTAAAATGTTTAAATGCACGTCCTGACCATCGATCACACGAGTCACCTCAGGCCTCGAGGAGAAATCGTGCCGATCCTTATTCCCGAGCGAGAAAACATTTGTTGGCTTGCAAAAGAGAAAATTAAGATTTAAGATTCGTTTGATTTAGTGCTTTTTATTCTACCAGTCACTTGGACCAGAAAGTTTCTCAGGACACAACATAAGGCAAAGGCGACATTGCTAACTTCAGAGGCAGATAAGCTTCAGAATTTACTTCTCATGGGTTGGCCGCAAAACCATTCTTTAAATTCTCTCACTTTTTCATGGACAATTTTTCATTGTTCCTGGCGAGTTTTCTATATTAACAAAGTGAAATTTTGAATCAAACAAACATTTGATATAGGGTCAAAGCAAAAATTACTTTGCGAGTTAAACAAATTTTTTTTGATTCAAAGAAATTTTTTTAATTCAAAAAAACTTGCTTCTGAGTGTATACATTGTGGTTGCAAACCTGATTGGCTTTTTAATGAGTTGAAGTTGTAAGAAGGAAAATAAAATAATCGCGCGTGTTTATGGTTTTCATCATGGACCTTAAAATTTCATGAAAACTTTCGAAATCCCTTTCAATTCGTTTAAATCTCTTAAAACTCCTAGCAACCACTTGAAATTCATTGACATTTAAAATCCTTATAAGAATCAGAAAAATCTTTTGAAATCCTTCAAAATTATTAGAAATCTGATCAAATTCCTTAAAATCCTTAAAAATTCCATAAATTCTTTTAAAATCAGAAAAATCTCTTAAAATTCCTTACATTTCCATAACAGCATTTAAAATTGCTTAAAATTCCAAGACTTTTGAAATCTCTTAAAATTGCACGAATTCCTTTGAAATTCCACAAAATATCCCGATATCTCTTAAAATTCTACAAAATCTTTCTAAAATCCTTAAATTCTTTTAAATTTTGTAGAAATCGTCAAAATCCTTTGAAAATTCGAAATTTCGTGAAATCAATTAATGTTCATTCTGCGGTTTTTGAAAATCCCTTAATATTATATAAAATTTTCCATGAAATCTTTTCCATTTTTTTTTTAATTTCGAGAAATCATTTGAAGGAGATTAAACTTCTTCAAAGTGCTATTTTGCACTACTTCCTTAAAA
>JAUESI010000033.1:7427588-7454821 GCA_032275145.1 Synergus laeviventris | reverse complement strand
TTTTTTTTTAATTTCGAGAAATCATTTGAAGGAGATTAAACTTCTTCAAAGTGCTATTTTGCACTACTTCCTTAAAATTTCTGAAATCCAATACAAAATTTCGAAATCCCAAACAATCCCATTTTTTAAATTTCAAGTTCCTTAAAATTTCGAGAAATTTCTGAAAATTCCAAGAAATTATTGAAAATCCATTGACAAAATGTGACATTTTTTTAAATCGCTTAAAATATTTGGATATCGTTTGAAGTCTTTTAAAATCCCTGGAAATCATTTTAAAATTTAATATTCATGAAAATTAAAATTTTCAGAAATCGTGAAAATTCAAAATTATGTATTATAAATCTCTTTTGCAAAGTGAACTAAGATGACTGCGAGCGCGAAGATGACTGATTTTAAAAATTATCAAATAAAAAATTGAGACTGTAATCTTTTAATTTGAAAAACATTCAAAGTTAAAGAGTATATCGAATTTCTCGATGAGACTCGTTAAGCGGCGATGAAAGAAAAAATTAATTCGGAGGTGGCGTTGAAATAACACGTGGATAATCGTCATGCAGAAGCGTAACATCCAGGTGGGCGGTCCCACACTCCTTAAATCAGCCCGAAGCCACCATAACATTAACCCAGCCTTCACTCCCCGTTTATTTGTTTGCTTAGAGCGAGTAATTAGAATCCGATACTAATGGTTATTATTTATCGACTCGATGGGTGGAGGTATAGGGATGGAGAAGCCAGGGAGAAGGATCCTGATTGCTTTGCGTTATTAAAGCTGTCGATACATCGAGATGAATACATGGAAACGGCCCCTGTAATATATAATGTATCCTTTGCGAAATGAAACAACTACTCGCCTTGCTGAATCCTTCAGACTCGAAAGATTTAATATAAAAATTAAAATTGAGAATCCAATTTTTCGATTACATTTAATCAGTAATAACTAGAATTAAGCTACAGTTTAAATACCTTAAGTTACCATATTTAATAAATAAATAAATAAAAATACGTATATACATTTGAATTGCATGAAGAAAAAGAAATGAAGACCAGAACTAAAAACTGTCTGACTCTTTGAATTATCATGGTCCACTAATTTATCTCGAGAATTGCCAAGAGGGGATAGACGTTGATTAGCTCCGCTGTTGATTTAATTATCGGGGGAGTAATTGGCATGCCCACTGTCGTACTTCCCTCCCTCAAACCCTTCCCTTTTCCTCCCACCAATCCCCTGTTCATCGCCCTCAGAATCTATTTCGCCGAATCGTTGAATATTCATCGATAAATCCATTATTATACTTCCTTGTTAAAGAAAATCCCAAAATAATATTCCAATTACAATTAAATAATTTAATAACATCAATTCCATAATATTTTTAAAATACAGAATCCTATTCTCACAGTAAAATGATAAAGGAAAATAAGTCAAACAAAAATTAACTCGTACTTTGTTTTAAGTAAACTAATTCAACTTTTCGTACTCGTTTTGCTACACAGCGTAGAACAACAAAAAGCCAATAAATTTTCCGAAACAGAGAACCGCGTACCGCACGATTAAAAACAGGCAGAGGGAGAAAATGAAAAAGTTTCCAACAGGAATTCGTCGAGCATCGCTCGGAACTAGAAACAAGGTAGAAGAGGGGATATGAAAAAAATTTTGTTCCCAATTTCCACAAGCGGTTGGTAAAAAAAAACGACTGGTTAATGTAGGTACGTATGTACGTATGGGCCTCATAGACACGAGCATATATCGCGGCTATGTTATCCGCAAACACGCGAGTTCGGCCAATTTATCCCAAGGGATGAGGAAGAACGGGGAGGGTCGTTGACGTGGGGGTGGGGCAACCTTGTCCAGCGGAATGAATTCAGCACACAGCTTCCTGTGTTCAAAATCCTCCACCCTCGACCTCTCCATCGAGAATCCAACCTTTCGGCTTTTCATTCTATACCCCAAACCCTTTTTCATTAATTTATTTTATTTTCATTTTATGAGCGACCTAGAAAAAAATCGTTTCCGGCTACCATATTAGAAGATATTACATATAGGAAATTGAATTTATTTTGAATAAAAAAATTTATTTTCAACATAATATTTGTATTATCCACGAAAAAAGTGAATACTTAATAAAGAAAATTAATTTTTATCCAAAAATGTCGAGTTTGAAGTATAATAACATTGAAATTTTCTACGAAAAATATGAATGAATGAACAGGAGAAAAAATTTGAATCCTTAAAAAAAGGACGAAACAGGGGACAGGATGGCAACGCAAGCTTCATTTTTTCAATTTCCCTGACATTTCGCCTGACTTCACCCTGACTTTCAGACAAATTTCCCTGGCAGAAAAGTATTAAAAAATGGAAAAAAAAATTAATAATAATGTTATTAAATTTTTCAAAAATTTCACGTAATATGATTAATTCTTTTCAAATTCCTCAACATCATTTGAAATCCTTTAAAGTTCACGAAATCTTGTAATCTTGTAAAAATCTTTTGAAATATTTTTCTCAAAATCTTTTAAAAATAAAAAATATCTCTTGATATGTTTTTAAATTCCATGAAATCTCTTAAAAACTCTTAGCAGTTTATGAAAATTTAAAGTTCCACTATGTAATTCTTTTTAAATTGCTTACAATCACTTAAACCCTTTAAATTCTACGACAAAGTACTTAAAATTATTAATTAAAATTCCTAAGAACCTCTTGAAATTATTAAAAATATATCACACCAACTTTTAAAATTCATTACAATATCTACGAATAACTATAAAATCTTTTGAAATTTCATGTAATCCTTCAAAATTCCATAAATTCTTGTACAAATTCCTTGAAATATTTTTTAAATCCACGAGGATTTTTAAAATGTCTTAACATGCGTCAATATATTTTTAAATTATTGGAAACCTTTTGAAATTTCTAGAAATATATTTAAATTCCTTAAAATTCCACAAAATATTCTAAAAATAACAAATATCTCGTAGAATCGTTTAAAAATCCATGAGAAACATTACAGTGTCTGAAAATCAGTTTAAAAAATTTCCATTTAAAAAAATTCTTACAAACTTTTTAAACTCGTTTAGAATTTATTAAAATTAAAAATCTCTTTAAATCATTAGAAACCTAGAAAATATTAAAGAATGCTTAAAAATTCTTTATAATCCTTGAAAATCTTTAGAGTCGAGCTTCTAAAATATATATATTTAATAAAACAGAAATAACATATAGCCTCAATTTCTATTTTCCCTACTCGCATTTCCCTGAAATGGCACGTACACCACTGAATAAAATGATATTATAATATTCTTATAAGAAGCTGAATAAAAAGCTCTAATTTTTGTCGGGATCTTGAATCAAGTTTCTTTATTTGGTGCCAATGACTAGGTATTGTTAGTTTTTTTACGGGTTAGTATTAGAAGAATTCCTCGAACGGCGAAAGGTAAGCAACGAGTTTTCTGGACTCACCATTATTGGCGTGGCTATCCAAAGCAGAGTATACTGTCTCATGGATCGTAAAACTCATTGATTTATGAGCCCGTATTAGACACGTGGCATCGCGTGATTCATGCTTCATGGCGAATGTGGGCATTGTATGTATCGGATGGTTAGGTGCAAGTTGACAGCAGTAGCCGGCACCATGCGCCCATTATACTTTATTAAGGAACGCGCTTGGCATCGCGATGGTGGATATGCTTTTTGATTCCCGTCGTCAGAAATGCAAGTCGGGTATGTATCGTTGTAGACACGACGCGTACCTGACTTCTTAGCTATAAGGCATAAGGATTGCATTATGCTTCTCCACACTCGTCTCGAATCACGAAGTAACCTTTTCTTATGAGGTCTCCCTTGCCTCGTCAATCATTTCCTCCAAAGTATAGCTTAATGAAAAGCTTATTGAAATTGATTGGAGTTAATAGTTTCCATCAGGTTCCTTGCTTCCTCCTTAATAATTCGTTAAAACTATGTGAAAATTGTAAATTCCTTTAAATATCATGAAATCACTTTAACTTCCTTAGGAATCCTTTTAAATCTTTCGAATCCCTTGAAATCGTTAAAATCCTTTGATATTGTCAGAAATACTTTAGAAGTCTGTAAGTACACTAAAATAATTCGGGAAAACCTATGTACAATTTTTTTAGAGATTATCCTAGATTTTTGTTTGGGAACCAATTTTCACCAACATTTTAGGGAATTTCTCTAAACCTTCTGGAAATTAAATTAAAAGAGTGTTTCGGGAAAATCTCGAAGAAATTTTTTTTTTATTGGTTGAAACCGTAGAAACTAAACGCGTATAATTCAATTTTTAGTTCATATTATTATTCAAATTATAATCTCATATTAAATATTTCCCACAAAATTTTTCCATTTTTTTAATCCCCGACTTTTCTATAATTTCCGGACTTTCCCTGTATACTTGCGACCACCCCCTATACTTTCTAAATAATCTACTTATCCAAAAATGTCACCGGTGATCAATCATATCCGATATTTATCGGAAATATTGCCGTTAAACTGAGGGTTCAGTGAAAGATACGATCGATTTTGATAAATGGCACACCAAGGTGCAATCTTGACAATTAGAGTCTCGTTCAGTATAGCACACATGTGTGCAAAAGCGTGATGCATGCAGCAGGCTTGCTTGATTGCCACTGGAGCTCTTAGGTAGATTTATTGACCTGTCATTGGCGGTTCACGCGAAAATGCTGAATTTAGAACACCGCAGGTGTTAAGCAAGTAAGTAAGAGTCCCACGAACGTGTGTAATAAGAGGTTGCAGATGACAGACAGCAGGTCCGCGTAATTAATTTTTTTCATACAACCTCCTTTTACACTATCACTCCTTATCACTCAAGGAGGCTATAATTTAAAGTACCGTCGTCGTCCTTCATCAAAGATGACTCGATAAATAGTTCGATAAGATATTGTAATAGGTATATCGCAATTACGACGACATTAGCCTCAACATGATAGCAGATTAATTTACCTCGGTAGAAAAATTTTCCTTCCATACTATAGTTAAATATCTCTCGTAATAACACCAACGAGTAATTAATGATCAACCTGTTTTAATGCTAGGGTAAATCTTCAGATGTGAATTTTTTATGCACATAATTATGGAAATTAAATATAAACTAGGTGATTAAATACAAAGTTAATAAAAACTTGGAAATGTTCTCAAGCCAAACATTGATGAAATTATAAAAATGTGATAAAAAGATTGAAATACATGTTTTTTTAAAACCATTAGTATTGCTTATTAATAATTTTCGGCTATTGATTTGATCATTTGAGATATTTAGAAAGTAAATATATGATATTTTAATGGTTCTCGATGTGTTAAAGTACACGAGAGAGAACGAATGCACAAAAATGATTTAAGTTTTGAAACTGTTTTAGCCTCCAGGGTCTCAATTAGTTTAATTTTCAAGAAATTCCTTACCTTCAGCCTTGTGAGACGAGGTTCCTCAGCAGCAAGCTTTGCCAGAGCCTGGTAGTCTCCTTGGGCAGCCTTCACCAGCCACTCGCGTGACTTCACGTCCAGTTGCTGCAGGAAGTCAAGTCAACGTTAGGAAATTTTTTAAAGCAATCTTTGCGAATATTTGGAAATTTCTTGAAAAACTTTTCAACTAAATTAACCTAGGAGTTTTCTCTCTAAGATAGAATCAGTGGAATTTCATTGATTCTCAGTGACTCTCTTTTCACGATTACATTTAGTGATTGAAATCATAAGAAAAGCGTCTCTAGGAGTCAGTGAAATTTCTCTAATTCAAGTTTAGAGAGTTAGAATATGCGACTCTAGGTACTCAAGTCATTAGCTACAATCAACGACATTTTGTAAACAACAGTTTCATTAAATTTCTATTCATATGAATTTCATTATGAAATTATATTAATTATTCAACACTAATTGAGATACTAATTTAACTTTGGTATTTTAACAAGATCATTAGTTATAAACCACAAATTCTACCCCTTTAAAACTCTAATCACGTGCAATTTCTCAAATCTTTTCAAATTTCAAATAATAATTCTGTATGAAAAAAACTTATAATGACTATTGTTATTTTTAATTGGAATAATATTTCTGGATAAAATAGAATCGAAAAAAAAAATATTACGTTCATCGAAACGTTCAAAACTGTTGGTACATGTAAAATTCTTTAAAATCATTGAAAATCCTTTGAATCTTTTTTAAATCCCAATTGTCAAAAAAAATTCTTTTACCAGTGAGTGGTCATCCTGAAGTACTAAATAAATGGAAGTTTAATGGCCTGAGTAACTTGAGTTGGTTGCAAATGCCAACACTCTTCGGTGCGAAATTCAATTTGCGGGATGAAACGTCGATCATGCGATTAATAACGACAATGATGGTAGAATAAATGACGCGGTTGCTGATGAACTTACCGAAGCAACGGAAGCTCTGTCATCCTCCTCCGCCCCCTGTGAATAGAAAAGAAAAGTAGTTTAGTATCCGATCGAAAAAGGTCTTAACGCGCTTACGTCACGCGCTGTGATAATTATTGTATGGGAGATTGTGGTAATATATGTACGTATAAAATAGGCATATATAGAGTACCAATGAAGTGCACTCGATGGCAAGAAAGAGACGGGGGAGTTGCGAGAGAATGCGTAAAACAGCGGGACACCAACGTAGCATGATGGTGCTCCTGCTGTCAGATTGATATACGGATTCAATAATTGATTTTCTGACGCTGGACCTCGACTTACGCAACCCCTGTCAACCACTGCCATCGTAAACTGTTCAGATTCAACATAACGGGTGTCTACAATAGAGGTCTACATACTCGAAAATTTTGCTGGTCATTCGACTTGTAAAGTTCATGTTGACATGTATACTATTATTAAATAAAAAATATATACGAATTAAGTGGCATTCATGTTTTCTCCAGATGATTTTTAGAAATTTTTGATATGTTTCATCTTGTCAATAAATGTATCCAATTTAATTATCTCTTAAATTATACATAAGTGAAAGCTGGTCTTAATTTTTTACCGATGTTAATGAAACATCGTATTCTCTGATATAAACAACTGCATGGAACATGTTACATCTCTTAGGGGAAAAAAATTAGAACGTTATACTCAAAATGAAAAATTAAATGTCGCAAGATGCTTAAAACTTGGTATGGTCTCCTTGATTGCTTTCTAGTCCGATCAGAACATGACATATCACGAAAATGATTGAAAATGAAATTTCCTAATCACATTCTTCTAACTCCAATCCGGATTTTTCTACAATTAGGAATTCCTTTCGATTCTCATGAGCGATTAATTAATTACTAATCCCAGGAGAAGGTGTATTTATGCATAAATATTTACGAAGAAAGTTGATGTAAGAGGGAGGTGAGATCAGAGAAAGATAGCGAGAAGAGAAAGAGGGAGACGAGAAGGTCTGATCCCAGGAACGCTAAACGACTACTCATCCCTGTTAAACTGTTTGTATTTTCACTCGTCACGGTTACGAGCCTCATGGGGTGCTCATATCAGATGTCAAAAGGTGATCCTGAGTCCTCGTAAGCCAACGCCACAAATGCATGATTCGCAAATTCATTATTCCCCAGAAGGATATCTTTATCCAATCGCCTGAAAAAATTAATCCGGAGTTAGAAAGAACTAAACCTATAAGATCTCCAAATACTTTCTAGCTTTAAAAATCGTTCAATTGGGTCTTTCTTTTTTGAAATACTTTTTCGATAAAAGAGAAGTTCTAAATGTTTATCAAGAAATTGAGAAGGAATATTTTGATGAAGAAATTGGTGGAGTAATATGGAGAAATGAAAACCACTGACCCCCCGTGGAGTCAGGTGGTGCAGTAAGGTGCGTTCTCAGCTCTCTGTGGATCTCTCCTATGTGAACATGTACGAGAACACACAGTGAAATCAGGCTTTATTATATGCATGGGTCACGCGCTATCCTCCATCAGTGATTCAACAATCGTATTTTCAATAAGCGGTCGTTATTGCCTGGCCCGGCAAGGATTACGGTTCTGATAGTGGGTCGTTGACTATATGCGTCTAGATTTTATAGTTCAAATGCAGATTAGAGCAAGCGTGGGAGAAATTGTTTACTCGATATAATCAGACTCCTGTCATTCTCCATTATTTGCAAATCCATTACTTAAAATGACGAAACATCCAAACTTATTCTTTTTCCGAATATTTATATAGTCAGGTACTTCACAGCTAACAATATTTCTCCCGATAGAACCAACCTTTGATTAATTCAAGCAAGAAAATCTGAGTTTCGATGCAGACAATTCGACTTCCCATCGGACCAGACAACGTCGACGATGTATCTTGAAAAGTTTTTAAGTGCGTGTCTTGATTCTCTAAAAACTTTGACCCTTCCTTTTTATTGTTCTTCCTTTCACACATAAAACCTGACTCGTTCTAAGGGATATTAAAGTCCGAATCCTTGTCTGTCTCGAGTGAAGTAAAACTTTTTAAAGAAAATAGTTTCAACTTCAGATGTCACAATCCCTATTCCAGAATATGGATATTTTCCTTCGAACGATGCAAACTTCAGTCTCACCGTAGATAAACGTTGTTTATCATTTTCTTTAAGTTAATCTGAAAAATCAATCTTAGTTAATAGTTTTCTAATGTGATACCTGAAAACCTGAAAGATGGTTACACGGGTCAAGTCACGCATAATTTTTTGTCTGATCTTTTCTACCAAGATTTATGTTCTAGGATGGTCCTAACACATTTTTCGTCACCGGGAGGGTTGTGGTTGATTTAGAAATCAGCTAATTACATCTAGATCAATCAGGAGGTCGACGCTTCGTTAGGCAACGTCAAAACGAGGCATTGGGACTTATCACGATCGTTGAAACAGCCTCTACAATATGCAAGAGACTCGTAGGACGTAGGCGATCGATCGAACGTCGGGGCCCTCCTCCCGAGGATGAGGGGAGGTTTGTGGGGATGAGAGAAGGGTTTAATCGCGCCGGTGCGTTAATTAATTCTCGGTGATCTCAATTAAAATATTAATTACGGCGAAACAATGACGCGGTGACGGAAGCAGGCGCCGAGGTGGGGCCATCATCCTCCGCCTCTACCTCCGCATCCCATCTCCATCACCTCCACTTTCTTTAGCTGAGGTGGAGCCCACAGGAACGCCACTGCGATGCCATTACGATTAACCCCCATCCTATAAGCTTATCTGATAACCACGCCATTATGTTCCTCGGCCCGTGGCTTCGCTGACTGGTTCGTTGCGTTGGTTCGCATTTCCAGCCGGGCTGCAGCATCAAGAGGGAGTTGAAAATTTGCATATCTCTTACCCGGCCACAGAGATACGAGCAAACAAGTGTCCCCTCCGCGATCCCATCGGCGATCTGGAACACGATATCTCGGCATCGTTCGAGAATCGATCCCAACCATCGAGATGCCACTGATAACGATCCTGATTTCACCGAGATAAGCCATCGTTGTACTTAACATTTTGGCGATTCCAAGAGTGATTCTCTCCACTTGTGTACTTTTAAAAACCACGAAAAGGAGATACCGTTGGTAACGGTGTTAATGCGTGGTCGTGATTTAATTTATCAACGGATACAGCATTTGCAGAGGATTTGATCATCAAAGTCCTCATCTTGTAGAATTAATTCTACTGCATAAGAAAAAAAATGTTTGCACATTTCTATCGATAATATTAACTCAAGAGTTAACGCTTAGTTCGCATTGGTAATTCCAATCTCTAAATTGAAGATTCTAATCTGGGGTGTGCCGCCAACCTGTATACCTAAGTCGGGTGGCAAGAACCGACAATTAAACACACGTATGTCTGCAGTAGTCAGCGAAGGCGTGGCGAGAATGGGCTGTTAAATGCGAGATTATGTTCTTGCTGCTTATACTTGCCCTTGAGGACCAAAATCTCTCACACAAAACGTTTCCGATGAAAATAAAAGACACAAAAGAAAAGCTTCAAATTGTTCTGGTGTCAAACTGATAAGAATACCAAGAACACAATCTTTCACAATGGTTCAAAAAATCGTACAAACAAAGAACCCTTCATCCAATCAGACATCAAAGCTACTCCTATTTGCTTACAACAACAGCATCCACTTTGCAAATGTTTCATGTTAATCCAAACACGAGGCATGTGCTTTTGTTAAAATTTTAACACCAGCAACTGCGAGTTCAAAAAGGTCTTGAGAGGATGTTGGCCCTTCCGAGTTCACAAGGTTGGAAACGTTTTAATAAGCGGCGTGTGCTGAAGGGGTGGAGAGTGGGAGGGGGCTTATAAATACATTCGGCTGTTCCATTCGACAGAAGTACAAACTACGAAGGTCCATGGTAGTATCAGACGATGAATGAAGGGGGTCGGGGATCTGAGTGGAACCAGAGAGGGGAGAGGGTCCGAAATGAGAGGCAAAACATGTTGCGGCACGAGCTGCCTCGAGAGCTCCGCGGAATTAGCTTTATTATAACCTGGGGGCCATCCATACGTAGCTAACAGCATACGAACATCCACTGGCCAATAAGCCGAATATAGTGCTAACCAAACATTTTGCGGCTCACCGCACCGCGAAGTACCCTGATACCCTCGAAAACATGAATGCTGAATGGGTATTGTCCAGGGCCAGGGTCTACCGGCGATTTATCTCATTCGAAATTTTTCCTAAGGTAAGCGCTGAGGGGTTTCAAGAACCTTTTGATGATGTTGGAATCTATTGTAGAAGGAATCATAAAGGAATCAGTGAGGAACTTGCAAGACGTGATTCTGAAGCTTAGGGAGCAACACGTGGAGTGAATCTTTGATCAGAAAGTAATTTCAAAGCGCGTGTAGTAGTCTCCTATCATCGGGAGCAGGATCGATTATGTGATTCTGCGGATAGCGTTGTCCTGATTTATTCCCCTAATGGGCGTTCGCGCATTCATTTTGAGAGAACGAGGCAATTCCAACGGGCCTTCGACGCTACCAGCAATGCCACTGGCACTGACAGGAAAACTCTAGCTGGGTGATTCAGCGTTCGGTTCGTCGACGCCTCCCAACGATCGCCATGATGCCTACCTAACCACCCAAACATTCTCATACTAGGACAAGTTACTCTAATTTCAATCCTTGATTCCATTTCCTGCCAATCTGCCAACTGGAGATCTCAATTGTGTAGAAGCCTTGAAGAACCTATCTGATCCCATGGCTATCTAGCATCAACTGTTCCAAACTTTCAAAGTCCTCCAGGAGAAATTAGACGCAGAAACAAATTGCAAACACACCCATATCGACTATAATCCACGAGCCTTTGCAATAAGCTTGTAATCATGATCATGACAATGAGGCAGGGAGAGAGAGATGATGTTGGGAAAGAGAGAGAACAATGTAGAGTGGAAATTAGTGATCAGCACGATTATTAGTTTGCCAGAGTATAGTAGAGAGTGATTCATAGCCAGCTTGTCATATTTTCGCGCAAACACTCGAGTTTGGTCCGGATGGGGAACATGGAGCAGGTTACATACGCCTACCTCGTGACAGGAATATTCGTAGGTACCATGTTCATCTCGGTACGCCGAAACCCAGTAATACACCGCATCGCTGCGATCATATCGCGAAAGCTAATAAATTTAACCTGGGTATGGGGAGATAGATTATATTCGTTTCCCGCTCAGCTCAACCCAGCTTATTTATTCTTTTCAAATTGAACTTGGAGATATATCGGGTCTTGAAGAGATCTGTAGCACCACTCTTTTAACTTCAAGCAAAAGTAACCAATTGGGATTTTGAATCTTAAGTTTTCTACAGACGAGAAAGTGTTTGAATTTCGCTACTGTGAATTTCAAATGAACAGATCTTTTGAGATGAACTTTAGGACTTATAGAGTGGGTTCTTGAGCTGCTAACGAGTTTATCGCATCCTCTTTAACGTTATTAACACGGGCTAACGAACTGGATGTGCCGAGTCACGGGGACCAGCGTATATCCGAACGTGGTCCGATCTGGAGGTTCCGACGAACGATCCAGGTTCACATGTGTGAGTCCAGGGCAAGAGGTAAACTATGGTTGGTAGGGTAACGTGTATAAGGCGGGATAAAGGTACCCATAGAGACAGCCGAGTTGACTGTACGGCCCTGATACTCCAGTCGCTGGGCTAATTCCGAGGTGTAATCTGCGGGTACCATCTCAAGGGATTAGCATATAGATAGCGAGGTGGGCTGACCGTATATACGCGTCCGCGCCTAGATCACAGACATCGGCGTCATGTCCGTTTTGGTCCCGTATCTCCGAATCCGGCGTAAGGTACAACGGGAATTTCGATAATTGGGTGTGAAGCCTTTCAGGAGATCGATACAAAGTAAGATCACAACAGTATTGATCGACAATCGCAAAAGGTTTCAGATTCAGATTGATTGGACGATTTCAAGACTTTTTAAATTGTACTTTTATTGTGAAATTGAATAACCTAGTTGGCAACTTTCAAAATATGACAAGAAAAGAATGAGTGCCAATGAAAGCTTCTTCCTGTTGCTCTATTTTAATTTTTAAATTTTAGAACAGTAACTGCGCCAATCTGCGTTTGGTGCTGCTGTTTTATCTTATACATTTTTCCAATTCCCTCTATCAAAAGACACCTAGATTCGAGCAGAATGACACGCGACTCTCACCCCAGAGAAAGTGGACCATGATCTCCCCTTCGATTACCTTTCAACAACATGTCGAGTATCATCAGCTACGTTCGAACGCGACCATTGTCCCCAAGGAGTATTGACACGTAGGACCAAATGACGTGAACGGCGAAGGAGGAAGAGCATCATTCCTGACGAGCGTTTACATGGCGCTGGAGCGTAGCCTAGCGTGGTGATTCGGTCGCGAGGTAATTTGTGCTCACAGCAGGTCTGAGCAAACATGCGCGACGGGGGTGCCACGAAAAATTAAATAACTCGATGACTGGTCACATTCTCTCCGCGAGGCTCTCCACCGTCGAGCTGAAGAGTCGTGTCAAGAGACGCCGGGGAAGCGATGGATCTAACCGTGAATCACAATCGTGAGCTCGAAACGTGAACTCGTTCTTTACATTCAATTTACTCAAGGTCGAACCACATCCTCTCTTCCTCTTTGGCCTTTCTTTTTTAGATTAAGGATACGACTGCTTATATTCTTACTAATTTACTATTCGTATTGTTTCTGTAGTCATGATGATGAGATGCAGGATGCTTATCTCAAAATTTCATTTCTGAGGGCTGGGCTCTAATGAATTGGTCGAATCAAACCAAATCGATTCTACAAATAGACGCCCCTCTAATTATACAACTATGACGACCAAGAAACAATCAAATGATAAGAGACTGTCTTGAAGTGATTGCGAAATTTCAAAATTTACAATCCCTGGACAATGTTGACACAATACTGTGGCATTCAGTTTGAATTAGGTGAATGACGCGAGTCCTTCCGCACCTATTTTAGGGATCCCCTGGGCCCAATCGACTGCAAGAAGTTGCACCGAAAGCCTGTGGGCCTGAGGTTGGTGGACCCGGGAAGCGAGCGCCGGTCTCCCGTGGACTTATGAATACAAATAGCCGCTCACTGCGCGACTCAGATCTCTGATAAGGTGACTTTTAGTTTACCGTGGCAACCCTGGACGTAAAACAACAGAGACCCCATCGGGGAAGAAATCGTTTACCGAAAGATTATCCTCAGTCGATTTCCTATGGAGAACCTGCAAGATGGCTGGAAAGACTCATGAAGAAATTTACACCATTCTACCGGTCACCAGACTAAAGATTTTCGGCAAATTAGAAGATGCAGTATCCTCAGATTTTTTCAGATTGAAATATGATAATGATTCGAATCAAATATATCTTTCATTGCAAATGGAAATGTGAATTTGAGAAATAATTTTGCGATCCTTATCGTTAGCGATTACTTGCACAATTTGAATCGAAGTTGCCTACGAGGCGGAGAAAGTCGAAGTCATCCGAATCAGAAATCTGCAATCGCTGATTCTGATAGGAAATGACAAATTGCGAATAAACGATTTGGGGTCGAGGCACGCTTCGACGCGGTTGGAATGCCGTTGCTCGATCGGTAAACCTTTACTGGCCAGTCGATCACTTCGAAGATATACCCACGCCCAGCCTCGCATTTCACGATCAGAGACACTATCGATTCTCATCTGCAGCTAATGTCGTGTAAGAACGTCCAGACTGTCTCCTTCAATCCGCTGACAAACGTACGTTGTCGAGATGTCGTCCTGAAAACTTCAGAGGTTAGATTGCTGAAGAATTATTTACGCAATAGGCTTCAACAGTTCTTTTAGATATCACTTGGTACCGAACACTTGATACCAAATGAATTCATAGAGCCAAATTAAAAATTCCGAATTAAAATTTTACGACCAAATAAATGATTGCATAAGTCTAGAAGGAATGGAATAAAACTAAAAGAGAATAATTTTTGAGTGAAAAGTTGGTGATAGATGCTAGTAGTTTTGAATGAAGAATAGCAGATTTGATTCAAGAGATATTTATCAACGTCAAGAGGAGAAGATCATGAAATCTTGACGATGGATAATGGCAGGGCGTAACAAAACTCACGATCCCACGATCAGACCACCAGGAACAGCGTGACCTAGAAGGAAGGAGTGACGCCCTTTCGACTGTCAAGGCACTGACAATCAGTCAGTTTTGGACGTCGCCATGGGGAACCTCTTCAGACTCCCGTGGACGTGAATGACAATATTAATACTCATTCCCAGCGGAAATTACAATCTTGAAAAATAAATAAATAAGTGGAAAACAAATCGACAGTGATTGACCAAACTTCGTGTCGTTAAACTTACATTGAATTCTGTGACGCAAGAGAAATATTCTAAGAGGCTACAGTCATATTGTCAGAATATGAATCGATAAATTCAGCTTCTAGACAAATTAATCTACAGAAATATTCAATTTAGAAACGAGCCTATTTAGAAAATCATCAGTTAACAAGTTTGGGAGTTCGATGCAATAAACTCAATGAAGCGATATCTTAATTCCTTAAAAAGAATTTTCTCCCGAAAATGTTAGACAAAATAATTAGATGTTCTTTTTTGTTGCTGTTTTACGAGCGTAACGAACACGGGTTCTGCTGTTAGGCAAACAAATTTAATGTGCATGAGTATAACGACACCAATTCAGATGATAATGTGCTGTGTGTATGCCTTCGAGATTAACTCGTAATGGGTTGAATAAATGCCAGCAAACTTGTTAGGCCTATCTGGTAGCTTTACACGATAAGAAGAGGTAGTGCTAAGTATTCATGTATAAGGGCACCCTTATAGCACGAGTCGTTAAAATTTTTCTTAATATGCCCAAAAAACATGAAAAGATAAAAGAGTGTTCAAAATATTCTACTAGATCATTTGTCACACACAAGTACCTCCATTCTCGGGCCTTAAGTTCGGCAGGAAATTAATACCGCCTCAAGTTCTTTATCTATGATCTAAAATTGATTCCTTAATTATTTTTGCAGCATTACGCCTTTGGGAGCGATTAATTACAAAATAAATGTGGCGGTTCAGCAGCGCATGGAAAATTTAAGCATGGCGCCGAGTAGAGTAAATTAAATCGTTATAAAAGGCGGGATGTTATCTCGTAATATTTTTTTAATGACGGTCATAATACACCGTGTTTCACTAATTTTAGGCTTTTCCCACACATTGCGCAGACTTCTAGAGTTTTATTTCTGCCATCGGAAGTGTGAGTCTTATCTAGTATCAGACAGAGCATCCTGCACAAAGTGTCCTAATTAAACTAACTTTAGAACGAGAAAGTATTTATTTCTACAAGAGACTCGCGACGTGTATCTAATATCTAGTTAGCCATCAACTGTTACAACAAAATAGGCAGGTTTTCTCGTACCAAACTACCAACTGCGTATTATAATGCTGAACCTTCAACTGGCAGGTGTCTTGCTTAGTGCTCGACGAACCCCCAAGCTGCGACTCTGATTAATGTCCGAAATATTTCTTGCATATACAATGATACCCCGCATACGACGTCCTTCTTTTCAGAAAGTCTTTTATTCAAAACGAAAGAGTTTAGCAACCTAGAAACACGATTTGCTTAAAACATTTATAAACCTTTGAAATATATCTATTTATTAAAATTAAATAATTTCAAAAAATAATTAAATCCTTTTTAATTGAACTTACGAATGACTTACGAATGAAAATGATTGGATAGTAAAAAAATCAGTAGTGATCTAACGGCTACGTTACGATTTTCTGAAATTTTACTTCAATCCACAACTTACAATCCACTTACTAATCCAACCAGATAGGAGAATACTCCAAGGAAATTTCCAGCAGTTGTTTTGAGTAAGAGAGATCAATCGTTTTAGCACATCAAAGGCAGTGTCCTTGGTCTTGACATGGTCGAGGATTGAGGCCGATTTAAGATCAAGAAGCTGCATCACGAGTAAAGTTTGCGCCGGGATGTCTTGTCGAAGGTTGTCATTGGTAGGGTCGTGCAAGCTGTGCCCTAACCTTATGTGCCCTCGACAAAATCCTCTTTGCATATACATTCTGTAAGATTACTTTGTGCGGTTTACACCCTTGGCACTCTCTCGTTCACCGAGTCTACCTCTCCCTGTAACCCGCTCAACATCTTCCTCGCCCTCGGCGGGCAAACTACCCTCGAAGTTTCACCAACGTCCCTAATGTATGCGCAACTATACGGCATACGGAATCCTAAGTTCTGCAAGGCCGTGTTAAGGTGCAAATTTGCCAAGAAATCTCGTCTCCTAGAAGACGAAACCTCGACAAGGAGCTTCTTAAGAGAGAACACGCGTGATCCTAATTAGACGAGTCCTCGAGCTAACGAAATAAAGCTATATACTTTCTACCCTGTGTCTACTGACGGGCTTTCTTCCCGGATAACAATACTCCGACTTTGTGTTGCTGTTCTTGTAAGAGAAACTTCCAGGCCATTACTCCTGTTCCCTCTTTGTGAGGCAAGAAAGAAAAGTACCTTGTTGACAAGCTACAGGAGAATTCTCAAGCTCTTCTGATATTAAAATACAGAACAGTTGACATAACATTTTTTCCCTGGATTTTCCTAATTCAAAAAATACTTTATTGGACTGGCATTTCAAATCTCTCTTTGGTCGAGTTTTTTTCAAATTTTTTCAAAATGTTTATAAACAAAAAATAATAAACAAAGAACGTTAAGAATCGTTAAAAAGTTTCTCCAAGTCTTAAAATGAGAGATTGTAATGAAAATTGGTTGTCTTTGACAGGAATTTAAAAAAATCGATTTTTTTCCTCTAATTTTACTTTTGCGAAGGAGAAAAACGAAGAAAAGAGTTTAGGAAGAGAGCCAGCTTAATCGGCCCACGATGCCACCCGCACTTTCTTCTCATTTCCATAAAAGCCAGGGACAGGAAGAGTCGAAAAAGAGGCAGAAAGAGATCGGGAACGAAGCAACACGTTGCTTACGAATGGTCGAATTAACCCGGAAACGGAGTTGTAATATGTTACACCTTATTGTTCTGAGCTAAAGTCGATGCAAGTGGTTTATTTGCAAGAAAACAAAATAAATTTTACAAAGCCTTAACATTTACAAAAACTTAACTAAACGGATACCCAACTTATGCAATTATTATTTCAATGAGTCAAAAACTTCTTAAATTCGTTTCCAGAATTTTGGGCCAGTATTTTTTTCAGGGTGGCCACACGGTTGAATTTTTCACTTTCCCTGACTTCCTTGACATATGGCCACCCTGCTTTTCTATTTATTTTATTTAAAGACTCACTTCCTCCTTTCTTATATTGTCGGCACGCGACTGGACGTCGTTCATTGCGAATGCATACAATGCTATTGTGGTCACTCTGCATGCTAATTGTCGAAGAATAAAAAAGAAGCGAGAAACTGCATCGACGAAAGCTGCAGAAGAAGCCACAAGGTGAGATTACAGGATGTCCGGAGAGACATTTCAAAGAGAGGAAAGAGAAGAGCGTTCAAAATTTAAATGTAAAGTATTGCCAGGAGGATAGCTTAGCGTGATTCTAAACTTTGGCACGAACGTGTTCTTTTCATTTACGAACAAGCAAGAGTTAAGTAATCTCTTAAAATTTGTATATGAAAGGCGTACACGAAATTGGTGTTTCTGGTTCATTTCGATAAATTGTATGGACAAGGCAGTTCAATTAATTGGCTAATCAAAAGACGTAATGGGCCAATTTGACTAAAATGCCTTTTTTATACATTTCATGCGGCATCCTTTTTTTAACCAAATTGAGTAAAAAGGATTTCAAGTGATTCTTGGGTTTTTACTGTTGAGTTGAGGTTTTTACTAATATTTTGAGGTGCTTTAAAAACCGAGTGGACTTCCTCGGAAAGTAATAAAATTTAAATTTATGTAGAATGTAGAGACCCTAAAAAATAAATTTGGATGTAAAGAGCGATAGGCAACCGCTTCCTTCCTGTTAGGAACGGATCTGGGCATTAAAGAGAGTGGTCAGCGTGTTTAATCGATCGGCTCGATAAACATATCCGAATATTATGTTGAAGCGTCGACCGTTCCAGTCGCGGTCCGTGCTTTGTAGCTTTGTAGCAGGATCGTATTTATAAAATATAAAGTATGTAAGTTTGCAAAGACCCCGACGACTCTGAGAGAGAAAGAGCATGAATCCTCCACTTTTAATTTCGTATCTGGCTAATTATGATTTACGGCAACATCCTCGTGACATCCTGATCGGTACGCGAGATACCGCCCGCAGGATATTCAAATGCGATGAATATTGCCCGTCGCGATAAACGGTGTTTCAAAGAGAGAGGAAGCTACGGGGGAGGAAAAAAGAGGGATGAGAGAAATAAAGAGAGATGACCGAAATAAATAGAAGGAAGACAGGGAAGGAAAAGAAGAAAGACAGGGAAAGAAAAGAAAGAGGCAAAGGAAAGGAGAGACGTGGAGAATGGGTGTAGGGAATACCTATGGGGTAAACGACCGCCATGGTGATTCCTAGTAGTCCACTCGGTATGCAAGATGACCTTCCAGACCGCATCCTTTCGTACCGAGAGACTTTACTTGGGGACTTTCGAAGCCGTTATTAATAGCAATCATCTCTTCTCTTTCAAAAGAGTTTTAATTGGAATTGAATTGTGTAATTAGAATAGAAAGATCAAGAGTTGATGGGCGTGAAAGTATAGTTCCTCTCTAGGAAAATGAATGAGGCAACTGGTTTCCTTTTGGAAATTCGCATGTGTTAAATTCATAAGTCTATGAATCTTCAATCGAGCGCATGCCTTCCGGTTTAGGAAACGATAATTTAATGATTTTTGAGATAAAATATTACCTTGTCGGATCTTTTTTTAATGGGTGTTGTGTTGCCACTGGGACGAGCGTTTAGATCGGTCTCACTAGCCATTCGGTTGAAGCGTTGCATCCGCTCGCGAACGCTCAGCTGCTCAGCCGACGTTGACTGAAGAGGCGATGCTACCTCGTTCTCCTATGTTTTCAAAAAAGTATCGAATTTATTTAAGTTTAAAAAAATAAAAGACCAAGTTTCCTGTACAAAAATAATCTCGGACTAGATGATAAAACATTTTTCAGATACGAGAGGTCAGACGAAAGCAAAACGCTGAACACCAAATAACAAACAAAGAAATTAAGGATTTCTAGTGAGAAAAGACGAAGTCAAGAAATTAAGTCGTTGGTCAGAGGATTAGATTTTAATTTGAAAAGTCCACATCAATAAATGGACCTAATATAAAATTTAAAAAAAAATATAATAATTTAGTATCTATTGACTCTGTTAAGTTAAGAGATAAGAGAAAACCGAGAAGTTATTAATATAGTAGAAATTAGTTTTCAGTTTGAAAAATCCACACCAATAAAGACCTAAAACTATTATAAGTATGCAAAAAACAATGAACAAAAAAACTTACTTTGATAACATATTCAAGACCAACTTTGGGCTTCTCGAGACTGAGATTTTCCTTGTTCTCGAGTTTGAGTTTGTCTTGGCTTTTGCGCCGAGGAGGAACAGGAGGTGAAGTTGGGAGATCCGGTTTTTCGGTAAATTGTTTTGAGTAGAGGGTTTCTTCCAAGCCCCTTTCGAAATTATTGTTGAATATACCAGTGGTGTCTTCGGAAGATTCATTTTGATTACGGAGAACAGGTGAGGTAGGATTGCTTACTGGACTCAAAGGTGCTGGAGGTGGAGAGCGATAAGGTGGAGGTTCCCGAAGAGGAGAAACTGGAGTCGCAAGGTCAGAAGTTCTCACAGGTGAACTGGATGAGCTCGAGAAACTAAAACTTGGAGAGGAAAGGTCTAATGAAGTTGGCCGATACTTTTTCTTCAGAACCAGGAACTTTTCACCCTAAAAATTGAATCATACGGTTGATTTATAACAAAAATATTTAGGATGAACAAAAACAACTTTTTACATATTTTCCATTAAAACAATAGTTATTTAAGTATTACAAAATAAATAGTTAAACAAGTTTTATTGGTGATTATAATTAGCAATTATTTACATAAGCTAAAATCTAAGTGTGTTCTTTGTGGTGTGATAAGACTAAAGACAGATGTTCATAATGAAGAAAACACAAAGAATAACATGCATTGGTTGGGGCAAAACTGAGAGAATTTTATAAGCGCCACTGAGGCGCGTCATAATTCAAAACACATTGTACCATGTATAATGTATGTCACTGCACTAACGATGGTGGTGTTAAAAGGCCAAGAAAAAGGTCATGGTAGCAAGTTTACGACCACAGTTTGAACGGAAGGAATTAAGTGATTTTTTGCGGTTAAATTTTTGTAAATTAGGTATGCCTGAATGTCGCTCACGAAGAATTTGTTTTAGTCAAAGATACTTAAGATTAGTTACTCACACGTTTTGTTCTAGTGGCCTCAAAATTAGTGATAAATGTAAAAATCTATGGGTTTTGAATGTTATATAAATAGAATATTTTTCCCTACTACTGTTTTGTCTAGAAATATTATTGCTTCTACAAATAAAAGTTGTCATTTTAAGTTTCGTCTTATACTATATATTTTCTTTCAGAATTTTGATTCACTGGGGATTCGAACCCGTAATAGAGATGAATGCAAGTGACAAACTTAAGTGGTCAATGACCTTTAAGCTATAATGACTTACCAAATATATAAATATATTTATATAAAATATTCTTTTCGCAATTATAGTATTAAATAGCGACTCATAAAAAGTATTTTACAGAATTTTTAGCAAATTATGATGCCAGGAAAAACAATAATAATCACAAAAATACTTTTAATTTAATTGCATTAGTATAATAGAAAAAATTGAACTGCTATAGTAAAATTACACTAAGAATCACTGGACATAAAATACCACTGATTCCTAGGCGAAATTTACACAACGATCACATACTAGATTACATTAAAAATCATGGTAAAATTACACTCATTTATAATAGGAATTTAAACGATCCAACAAAATTTATACTAATTTGTGTAATTCTACATTAATTCTCGGTGAAATTTCCACGTTTTTTTCGTCAATTTCCCCTAGGAATCAGTGGTATTTATATCAACAATTCTTATTGTTAGTGTAAATTTACACAGTGTGATGATATTTTAAAACCACAAATTGTTATCAAATTTATATGGTTATGTTACAATTGTCAAATTTAAAAGACTGACAACCACAAAAATATGAATTTCAAACCTTACTTTTACCTTTTGTTAAATTTAAACCTGAGTATAATATAAAATTTACCTGGATTCTTTAGTAAAACAATCAATACCATGAATACTTCAGGAGATATAGTGCATAATGCATATTTATTAATAATAAGGCCATAACGAATGAATGAAAACATGAAAGTGGACTAAACGAAAGAAATTTGTTCTGTACGCATTGAAAGCTTCAGTCATAAATAAAAATACACAATTATTTATGAATTTTGAAATAATACCTAGATCTGGCAACAATGTGCGTCGAGCAACAAGTCGCTCCTGTCAAGATACGAAAATAAACAGTGCATGCCGCTTTGTAAAAAGAGATGCTTACCTCCTCGTTCTTTATGGTGGCCAGGATATTTACATACTCCTTGAATCTATTCCGTGCCTCCACTGGAAAGTAAAATACTACAATTTAGCGCCTTGCGATTTGTGACTTTGTCGCAAATACATTGTGGAATGTAGACACATTTATCCACATAGCTGGACACTAAGGTCACTCACAAGTCTCACGACACAACAGACGAACAGTCGCACATACGAGTCCTGGAATTTAATTACGACCTACCTCTGGTTTCCGGATCCGTCAGGAACTTTTTAAAGTACTTCACTAGGTCGTGATTACGTGCCGAACCACCGTTTTCTAATAAATATTTACGAATTTCTTCCAGAGATAACTCACTGGGCGTCGCCATCTTGACACTACTGAAATTTGCGCCCCTAGCGGCCGTTGCATTTGAAATATTCGAATCGTTCGAATTCCTGCGAGCCGGTAAGGAAGATTTCCCTTGCACGATGTTTAGGAAGAGAAAGTTTTGTTGCTTTTTGTTCTGATAGTTTGAAATAATTGGTGATTTTTAATCGTATTTTTATTGTTCAATCGTGTATAAATGCAATTTTATTACTAAGTATAAGTATGATGAACTTCTATTTATTCATAAGTGAAAGATTATGTATTGTTTTGGACACGAGATGTTCGAGAATTTCAAAATTGGACGGTGATCGTATTTTCTAAATTATTTTATTGACATTGTTTATTTTAAGCGGAAAAAGTAATTAATTACTTTCAATTCCTATAAATCGGATATTTAAATAATTTTCATCAATAAATAACATAAATAAATATTGACTATTCTAACCTCAATTACTATTTTTATAGAAATTAATTTAAATTTCTTAAATTATTTATAATTTAAATTAATCGATTATTATTATTATAATTTGGGCAATTTAATAAATCACGTACAATAATATTCAAATGGACGTAAATATCTAAAAATTCTATGCACAATTATATTTAAAAAATGTATTTTCTTGAATCTCTTTTATTCAAAATGATTTTGGTACTTTTTGTGATATATGAGTTTTCACTAGAAAAAAATTGGTAACCCTTTCGTGTTCATTTTGAGAATAAGTTAAAATTGTTCTGCTTACTGTTGTCATATTTAAAGTTACAAAAGTGTAGATGCAAACCCATTTATAAAATATTTTTTATATTGTGCAAGAAATTAAAAAACGCAACACTGTTTTAAGTCTTAATTGATAAATTTAAATTGTAGGATGTAGAACTAGTTTGTGAACACAGTTCACGCCTTGAGCCACTCTCATCCATCCACATAGGAAATCGCTGTTGGAACGTTAATTAAGTGCACAACCTACGTTGTGGAGGGACGAGATCAGACGAAACACACGCTTGGCACGCGATTACAAACAATTTTACCTTGGAAAACACTCTCGCCAAAATTGCCGGCAATCCAAAGCAAAATTTATTTTCGGCTGTTATATAAACTATATAGCGAGGGCAATCAATAGTTCTTCATTCTCGACCTGCTGACAAAATTTTGGTTGATTGAATCAAAAATTTTGATTGGACAACGTAAGTAATTAATATTTTTGGTAATCTGGTGAGCATCAATTTGATTTATTTTCAAGAGAGTTTGAAGTCTTTTTGTTTCAGTGTCAACTTGAATTGCGCTTCTCAAAGTTCGGTTTGAGTTTTCCATCTCTGGAGCCAAAGAATGCCTTACATTGATAAAAATATCCATTCCAAGGGACTTATTTGGCGAGAGGGATCTCTATTTTCGCATAAACTCTAAAATAGCACTGGAATGAAGGAAAGCAAGCGAGTCGCTTAAATAGTTTTCTCGCGTGCAGCACTGCAGGACTTTGTAGCTATAATGCAACGACAAAGTCAGCGTTAAGTCCCGGATGAGGGTAATAAATTGAACTTAACGCAGAAACGTTTGAGTATATCACGGGTGGGCTATACTCGCGATTAGCCTAATGCCTTGCGATGAAGTATTGCGAGGACGCGGATTAAACCCTGCACGCTATTATTTCATGCTGGCAAAAATTAAATGTCAGGAAGACCTTTTATGAAAGACCCTTTGAGAGAAATGAGGAAACAATGGGAAGAGTGACGTATTCCTGGGAATGCAGTGAATTATAAATACATTCCTAATTATTCCCATCCTAATTAATCGAGCGTAATTAGTCTTTGGTTGATTAAAGCCTTTCCAGATTCGAGTTCGATGGTATACCTTGTAACGTATACTTGATGATCGTGATCGAGCCGATCCTCTTAGGAGAAGCGAACGTCTATCGGGCCATTCAATCTAGCCGGACTACCGTTTACAGCGCGCTTTAAAGTGCCCACAGGTGCACACTAATACTCGCACATGTGCGATCCACACTTCCTTTTCACAGAAGGTGCACTTTAGGACGACTCGCTTTTTGCTGGGGCGGAACTCTCGTTCTTAGCTTTATCTATAAAAAAGTATCATTTACCTCTCATTAAACTCAAACAAATCAGGCGTTTATATCCCAGCTGAAAAAATTCACTCACAAATTTTGAATATAATCAGATATGATTGGTGTTCATTATAAAATGCAAACTATAAATGCAGGGCAAAACGTGATAGATTATGAATTTAGAGGTAAAAGTAAGTTAAGAGTCGCAAAGTATAAAATCAGCTTATTATAACAAAAATACACACTTTGTAAATTATAAGAGTCACTATACGTTAATTCGTAAAACCTAAATTTTCTATTGTCTATTTCAGATTGGGGATGAAAAACGGTCCTGGACTAAGTAGGTTTGGAAGTTTCTGCAAGGAAATTAGAGAAAGGCTTTATTGCTAGATTGGGATTCCAGACATTTTATAATACCGAAGAAAAATTGGTGGTTCCGGGTTTCGCTCGTTGAGATTGATGCAATGGCAGACGTGGTTGGCAGTTTTTGCCCAGATTCTTGTTTCTTGGATGGCATAAAGCATAGAGTGGGGTCACCCTGGGGTTCACGAGTAAAAGAGCGGCCGAGAGCGAGGACAAAGGATCGCGGCGACGCCCCGCTGCCCTGTAGGTGCATACTCGATATCATCTACCCGTGTTTCTCTGCGTTATGTTTATGCTCATGCATACGTAAAGAGTGTGCCTTTCTTACCATCAAAGTTCCTTCCTGGCGCACTTAGCCTGGTGCACTTTGTCTGATCTATACCGCGACACATCCGCCATCAAAAAAGTCCCAAAGAGTTTCCTTCTCGAAGTCCAACAAACTGAATAGTCAAACTGATCATCTGGAGGGTAAAATATCGGATGAATATCTGCGAATATCTGGGATAGTAAAGCCGATTATCCCTATGTTCAAATTGAGTATCACATATTCAGGTTGACTATCTTAGAAGGCTACCCTATAGTTGATCCTCCAGATGAGTATAGTTTTACCATCCAGTTTTTCTGTGTATATTTGATAATTTCCAATGCAAGAATGTTATATTGTACTAAATAATTCGGCCTATACTCGGAGTTAAAAGCGAACCCTTCATAGGTGGAAACTTGTAAATTGGGGGTCGCGTATATTATAAACTGCTCCTGTCTCCTCTATATAGGGCCTAGGAACGCACTCAGTTTCCCTCTATATTTATTCGACGTCTAATTACCTAACTGCCGCGATAAATTTCCGTGTAATTTACTGCGCGTAATATTTTCTTCGCTCGCATTTACGAGCCTTGTACAAATTACTCAAAGTCTCTGATGTCTGTGTGTCCTTCTTAAACTTGCATCAGATTTAACAGAGAAATCTTTAATGTCAAAATATTAAAAAAAAAAAAATTCAAGTATGGAAATGAAACCTCTTTTAAAACAGGTGATTTTGAATAATTATTATTTTTGTACTTCGTATATAGAGGTTGAACGACAGAAAACGGTCTCTTTAATAGGACTCGTGGTCTACAATTAGAGCAATCTATATGTATAAGAACGATATGCATATTGCAGTTAGTTTTCTCAGGTGTTTTATATTGCACCAATACTATATTATAGCTCTCGTTACTCGGATGATCGCGCGGGTATAACGAGTCCCTCGCTCATTACAATACTGCACGTAATTAAGAAAACGACCTTACTAATCACCCTGAGAGTCTACGACGATCGCACGGAATATATATCATGGGTAACGGTGTCGAGAAAGGGTGAAGGGGTAGGGGTTGCACTGTGGGGAGGAGGTACAGAAAGTGTGCGTGCAGCACGCACCACCGTGTGCGTGTATATGGACAGGAAGCAACGCGGTGCCTTTGTAATTAAACTCCTTTTATCGACGATATTCTAATGAAACGACGAATATAATCATCGAGCACCGGCCCTCCGTAGAAAAAAAAAACAAATCTCTAGTCTCTTATAGGGCAATGTATGTTTCTTCAGGATCGTTATTGGTGACAGCGATGGGATTTCTTGTTAAACTGGAAAAATAAGTTCTGCAAGGAGAAAACTGGACAGTCAAACTAACCATCTGGAGGGTCAAATAAAGGACAGCTTTATAAGATAGTCGCAATCTTAATATCTGGTTTATTCAGGTGACTATCTTGGAAGGCTGGCCTATATAAATGACACTCGAGATGATCAGTTCGACTATCCAGTTTTCTCTATGTGGCTCCTTATTACTTCTTCATTACTTTTTCATTCATTTTTAATATTTTTTTTACAGATTGATGTTTTCGCAAAACGAAGGAATGTGCAGCGGCTAAATTCCTCTGTTTGATTTTCCCACAATTCAAAGTGATTTTTTGGGATTTTTTCTAAGCACACTATTTTCCCTGACATCAAAGCTCCTGGAGAAGTAGCGACACGACACGCATTACATATTATCGTACGGTTCTGTCATTTGTGCGAAGGGCATCCCGCACAAAGTACACAAGAGTGTGTACACCACCAACACTTGGCTTTGCAGTTGAAGAACTATGTCCACGCCGTCAATGAATTCAGCGCAGGTGCTCTCGCAATTTTTATGGTAAATATGCACGCAAAAGAATATCAGGATCGAATCTCAAATTCTTGGTACCCGATCTTCCAATTTAGAAATTAAAGATCCGAAGCTGAAGTGTCTTAAGAGTTCCTAAGCCCTTGAGGGCATGAGATACTTTACCAAAAGAGCAATTTATTTTCCCCACTTTGCGCTCGCAATAAAAAATATTTCTTTCCTAAAATTAGTCGATTTACCACATGCTCTTAAAAATTGATTTGAGTTCTAAATATTTTAGCAGATATGGATGGCTGATGGCTGATGGATGATTGTT
>JAUESI010000033.1:7416447-7427488 GCA_032275145.1 Synergus laeviventris | reverse complement strand
CACATGCTCTTAAAAATTGATTTGAGTTCTAAATATTTTAGCAGATATGGATGGCTGATGGCTGATGGATGATTGTTAATAGATCACCCAGAATTCAAAATCGAAAGGTGATTGAGGTGACTTAATATTTGATATCCGATTGGCAGGACATGCGTTTGGTTCTGACGAGTACGAACACCGATCTTCCCTTTTAAAGCAGGGAATCTGACTGTAATAGTAACTCGATTTAAAATCAATTGTCCGGCTTGATCGATACGTTTGACTGTCCAGTTGAAATTTCAAATTACCAGTGAACTGTTCGTATAGTATTTTCAGAATTCTAATGGAATTAATTGTAACTGGCAACTGACAAGGTTATTACATTTTAAACCCGATTTGCATGGAAGTCCGATAGCAAATCGACAAACTAAATTGAAATGAGTGGAGACTAAAAAGGGGGGAAATCGTGAAAAGAAGAGTATATATACAAAATGCATGCGTGTATGGTTCTCGAAAATATATGAGCATTGATGGGAGTAAGAAGGCCTTTGGAATTATCAATGTATCGTGTTACTGTCAGTAACGAGGCATTAGCGCATTCATATCGCATTCCAACCCTCTACATATAACTATCTGACTTGAACCTGTTCACCGGGTCGTTTGGCGCTGCACTTGTCGCATGAAATTCGATATACAGTGTGTACTCTATGGCTATGCAAGAATTACATTTATATGCTCACGCAGGATGCTTTGTGCGTGTACTATGTGTGTACGAAACTACGTTAAGTGTTTGTATCGCTGAATGCACTTTGAAAATGGTGATTTATTTTATCACATTCTTGTTGAACCAACAGAAGTGTTAAATGAGGATTGCTTTTTGCTGAGCTTGTTTTATAGATACCCTAAGTGCGAATTGCCAGAGCTAAACACACGGCCCAGACTTGGTCCATTTTCAGCATTTTAATCTGCTAAGTGTTGTGCAGTCAGCATTGGCTGCCTGCATATATATTGCTTGACCCAGGAACGTCTTAATCTGAATCAGCGATAAGTTACCACTGATTCGAAATGATCGTATAAACGCTGATGAACTAGTGATTGACACCCCCTCTTGAGCGAAATTCCGCTGATTCATCACCGTATTTACGTTTATTGGAATCAGTGCTATACTTTTCGTAGAGTTTGACCCAGACGCGACGCATTCCTGTTCTGGACCGCATGAGCCTTCACACTAGGGATAGAGGAAGGTGGGTTTCGTGGTGGTTGTGCGTGCTGCGAGGATTTAGATCAGTTGTTAAGTTTATGTTGCACATGAACAAGACTTGATACAGTCAAACTGATCATATGGAGGGTAAAATATAGAACGGCCTTCTATATAGGTAGTCAACCAAAACATCTGGGATAGTAAAGCTGATTATCACTTTGTTCAAATTGAATATCCAGATATTCAGGTTGACTATCTTAGAAGGCTGTCCTACATATATAGTTACAGATGATTAATCTGACAATCAAGTTTCCTTTGTGCAGATAATAAAGAAAGTATAGTTTCATTTTTCAATCGAATTTTCAGTTCAATTTCATTATTATCAAAACTAACAATTTAAATGAATAGGCATTATTGTTTTACATTATCAAGTATCAAAAGAGAGTGGCTTTGAAAGGAGCCGGATGAAAAACAATTGTTTCACCTGTAGTTGTACATCCTTTTTTTCTGATGTATCTAGAGTCCTACTTTCATCTACTGTGACTTTTGAAACATCAGTTGATGTATCAGCATCACTAACAAACACATGATAAATGAATGCAAGTCTAGCTAAGAGCACATTTATCCCAGGATCTATATGCTCCTCAGTTATCCAGTTTTGATATCCAAATGATATCTTATTTAACAAAAAGCGCTTAATAAATTACAAATCTGAAATTAGGAGGTAGACGACTCATATTTCTTATCTACCCAAATCGATTTCAACATTGCTGTAGCTGTAGATCAAGATTGTTGTGTATCGTCGTATCGACCCAGGATTGCGAAAGGGCAGGATCCTTGGGTTCTCCATGGTTGTGCGGTGCAGCGTGGTAAAAAAGTGAAATCGCTATAATTGCGCCGCGGTCACGGATCACAAATCCGCGATACTCGGTGCGATAGGTCGACGTTGTTCTAGTGGTACGGCAAACGTGCAGGTATTATACGCAAGCTCTTATCGTCCAGGCAGGGAAGGAGGCAGGTATTGGCGCCACCTCCTGCAACGGTTAAACGAGCGACTAGGGCAGACTTACGCCTTACCGCCTCTCAACCCCACTCTCCGACCTCTCTCTCTTTCCTTCTATCTCTCACTCTAACTCCCCCCGAATCCCTCCCTCTCTTCGTGATATCCCTCTCCCGCTGATGCTGCAACTCGGGCTCGAATAACCTAGCCTAACCCGCAGGCGAACTTCATTCCACGCCGACTGACCATCACCGACGGCCGTCCTCGTCGTCGCCGTCGTCGTCGTCGTCGTCGTCGTGCCGATCCTAGAAAGAGAGAAAGAGAGAGCAAAAAAAATAGAGAGAGAGAGGGTGGAATGGTACCGCGTGGGTTGCGGATCCTTCCTATTCGAAGTCTAGATCGGTACCGGTATCGCGATCCCTGATCCAGTGAGTGTGACTGATCGGTTGTGTGTGATCTTTCCAGGAAAGGTTATCAAGAGAGTGCGGACTGTGGTTTTGGAACCGGAAGTGGTGAAGAAGTTTGGTCAACTAGGATTTGGACTTTGGACTTTAAAGTGACTGTTTGGCAGTTTTGCATAAGTACCGCTGAGGTGTGGTGGGGAGAGAGAGAGAAGAAAGAGGAAGAATTAGTGGAGGAAAGAAGAAAAGAGGATGGACATCTCCGAAGACTGTTGGGACCACGTGGGGCTGCTCCAAGAGGTCCCGGGAGCAGAACAACCACCACCACCCCCTGCTCCCGACTTCCTGATGCACCACCAGCATGAGGTTAGTGATCCTATACTTTATGTTCTGTTGTTTTTTGAGCAAGGATTTTTTAGTTTGTTTGGTTGCGGAAGATAATGATTGTCTTATCAGTATTGGCTAAGAACCCTTCTTGACAATCTGTTGGCAGAATTAGTGACTCAAAATGTTACTCTAGATCATTACCTCGAGAGAAAGCTAGTAGAAATTACTTCAGGATTTTAAATTATTTTCGACAATTGCGGTACCATTGATGATGCTAGATGAAGTCTTTGATGATAAACCACATTTTTTTGTCCCGTTTATACTACAATCTTTGATCATTAAATTATTTCATTGACACCAATGAAAATCATCTAAAGACATTAAATCCTTTTCATAGATTGGAGTTCATTGATGATGAATTGATGAAGGGTTAAAAATTCTATCCCAAGCTTTGGGAACCAATGATAGTCGAGGTTTTCTTTGAGGATTAATGTTGCATTTTTGTTTATGTTTTGATCATTGATTTATGGAATTTGGTAACATTATGGATGATGGATGATGAATCTTTGCTAATTGGTTTATCCTCCCAACACTGATTGGCTACCAAACTGATTTAAAGAATTTGGTACAAATATATGGATAGATGACTCTAGAATTATAGAGTTGATGTGATAATTTACTAGTATAGAAATCCATAACAAGCATCCTCGAATTTAAAATTCTCTCTGAAGATTGTCTTGCAATTGATGATGGTGGCTGAAGAATTTAATCATGGGTGATGCATCTTTCTTTATTAGTTTACGCTATCAGCTTATGGTTATAACCATTTCTATTCCAAATGGTGTCCTTACTTCAAAGGTAAAGGAAAATAGCAATATCAATCATGAAGACGTTAAAAGAAAAATTATGTATCTGGAGCATCATCAATTGACAAACTTTCATAATTTGCTGTTGGAGTCTCTGAGCTAAACAAAAGAGATTTGAAATTCAACAAAGAGATTACTATCAATTTATTTTCATTCTCCGAGGAAATAAATATGTATTGGTTCAAAGTTGTTGCTGCAGTTAAATATTAATAATTGAAAACATACAAAGTCTAAAACTGATTTCAGAATTATCCAAAATAAATAATTAAGCTTGAAAGCTAGTGTTAGTCAAGTCATAAATCATGCAGCTCGTGTGCAATTATTGCATGTTATTTCTTCATATATCTTTATTTTATTAAGTATGACGTGCCATTCTTTATCAGTCTATAAAGGTATATCCCTTCACTATATTTTACAACCTGTGATTTGTGATTTAAAGGAATGGTGAGATGCAATCACGATATGTAATTGCATTCAATTTGCGATAAGCATTTCACTACAAGTTGTATCTTCAAATGGACATCATATCGTCACTGTTCAATGATATCAGTTCCTGAAATTACTGTAATATACTTTCTACAATATGAAATGACTTCCATAGTTTTCCAAAAATTATATCGAAGTACCTAGTACTATTTGATGAAAAAATACAGTGAGCTCGGAATAATTTTCGATGTTGGAATAGCTTAATTATTAATATATCTAACTTTTAAGATCAGTGTCAATTATTTTTAGTGTGCCAGTATACGCGTGTCCATATATATACAAGATAATTCATTGTTCGATCTACCCAATAGAATATGTATTTCACATTAAAAAACGAATGTCTTTATTTGCATAAAATTCGAAATTATGTTTTCTTAAACTATTCGGGTCTGTTCTCAGCCTTGAATAAATTGATGCGTTCACACCTTCGTATTAAAACATAAAAATCTCTTTATGTCCCAAAATATCACACATTCTTGTATTTTTCTGAGTTTGAAATATATCCTCTCTTAATAGAGGATAGCTAATTCCGCAAACCGATTTAAGCTGATTTAAATAAATATCTCTTATTTTGTTTTTAGTACATCCATTTAAATCGTAGCCAGACGAAAATAGTGCAGCTGTCTTGGTTCTCAATTGGCAGAATCGAATCGTAATAACTGGATTGTTTGTTTGTTCAGGTCGACAAACCGGCAATAATCCTAATCATAGCAATCAGCTCAGGAGAGGGTTTTGCGTGTAAAAATTTAGTTGTCATTATGACTTCCGATAGGTCGATGATAGGATTGCGGTGAGGGGGAAAATAATCTCGTTCTGTTTCAATTTGAGCTACCCTGGGTGCTTATAACGAGGTCCCGGGCCCACTTCTGAGGGCCCAACCGAGGCACCGGGTACATCGTGAGGTTACGCTGCCCTGTAATCATCATCCGGAAATTATAGGCATTTAGGATGATCATGAATGAGCGGATAGGAAAGTTTATGGCAAAGAGGATATATCAGTGGCATCAGACGCGTTAGGGGCGCGTGCAGCTTTTTTGGACCCGGCGTTTGCCCACCTTACTTCCTTTCATTTTTTAATCTTTGTACGTCTTTCGCTCTTCTTATTATCTCTCTATATACATATATAGTATATGTATACTCGCTCGTCTTCTTTCGCGAAAAGACCTGCACCTGCCTGTTTGATGCAGGCACTGTGGATGCATCCTTCCTTTGACGTACAAACTAATATTTCTTATCCAAAATGAATTACAATTAAAATTTATAAAGTAGACTAATCTGATAAAGGCCCTCAAATTCTGTTTACATTTTTTATTTTAACTTCCATAAATGTCTAATTTAAATATAAATATATTTAATTAAAAAATACTACCCTATAATTTTTAAGTTCAAATAGTCTTCAGGGATGGAGGAACTTTTTTAATTTTCCAGCATACGCGTTCTGTGTTATAATAATTATCTCGCCTCATTAAATTTCGTAGGGCTGAAACATAAAAATTGAGTGGTTCCTCCCTTGAAGACGAATACGATTAAGTACCGGAAATGTCGTCTTTATGTCTTCTTTATGCGACTGGGGATACAAGGAAGATAATTTAAAATGAAGTTTTTGACTCGTCTACTATAACCGTTGAGCGTGACATGAAATAAAAGCGATCTGAAGAGACAAACCACAGATGCGTTGCTTGAAATCGAATCACCTGCTCTTGTAGTCGAAAACGATCGATATCAAGCGCACTTAACATTTTCGCGATTCTCTTCGGCTGCTTATAAACAGGGCCACGTACATTTGTGAGACCTTCGACTAAGTTTTGTGGCGGGTCGCATAAAAAATACCCGCATCCCTCGTCCAATGGCGTCTCGACAAACTGTCCGATTGATATATCGGTGGTGGCCAGGAAACCCGACGCTCATTCGCACGTGAACGAATCCGGCCTGACCACTTTGCGAATCTCCGCAAAATGTCACGATTTTTATCACGGAAATCCTCCTCGTTCCTTGGACCATCCACTGACGTCAAAGTCTTTAAATCTGAATGGCCGATAAAATTTTTACACCTCTTTTTGCCTTTATTGAATAATCTTGGACTCTTTTATCGTGAGACTCTTTCGATCAAGAATTTATGATCCATTTGCAAATAATCTATTTACATAAGTTCATAAGTAACAAGGCAGCCACTTTTTTTAGGTAAAAATTAAGCAGAGTAGATTTTGAATGATAAGGCACGCATTAACAACAGTAAAAATAGACTTTTTCCATTTTGCTCGAAAGCTATGTGACTGATTAATTGCTTTTCGATGGGCCAATGATAAACGACGCGATGATAAAACGCCTCGTGTTTACACCTACATCGTTTATACTTATATATTTTCTGCACATAAATTTTCAAGCTGTACACGCGCACATGCTTGTTCATTATTTTACATACACAGGTGAACATTTTCATATTCGAGAATGTCATACTTCGCTCTCTTGGCACTTAGTATATCTTGACCATATGACCATTCACGCAGCTGATAGAATGAATTGATCTCAGGCTTCAAAGTACTAGCTACTTTTCCCTTAATTAGTGACAGTAACTCTGCGGTCTGTCATTTACTTCTCTTTTTCGAGAGTGTAATAATATGTCGTGCAAATGGCCTATTCATGTTTACGAGTTTATCATCCGTAATGATTTAATAATATAAAATGCATTTTTCATATCAAAATTTTGCATATTATTTCTGAAAATCGTTATCTGTGTCTTTTTGAATTTTTATTAGTGGTACGTGTAACTTTTGTGCCGAAAATCTCGCATACTCTCTAAACTTACATCAGTGAAATTCAACTGATTCCGAATCAAATTCCATTAATTCTCAGTGACTCTTTTCTCCGGATTTTAATCAGTACAAAATTTATTCAAAATCAGTGAAAAATCATTGAATTTTTCAGTAGTTTAGTAAGGATTTCTAAAAATCTCAGTGACTTTTCATTGATTCTCAGCGGATTTTAGAGACCTCTTGAAACCCCTTAGAATTCCACAAAAACCTTTAGAATCATTAATCTCTTGAATTCCATATTAAAATTCGTGAAAATCTCCATAAATTCCTAGAAACTTCTTGCCTCTTGAAATTATTCCTTAACATTTAAAATTCCTTCAAATTATTAGAAATCTCGTCAAATTCCACGAAATTTTTAGAAATTTTACAAAATCCGTGAATAAAATTTCCTGAAAAACTTAAAAATCCTTTAAATCCTATATATAAAATATTTTAAAAGACATAAAAATCTCTTAAAATGAGTTTAAATTCCTATAGAAACTTCTTTAAATTCTTTTAAAAATCCCTTTATATCCTTTAAAATCCATTAAAATGATTACAAATCTTATAAAATTCCATAAAATCATTTAAAATCATTAAAATTTCTTGAATTCTCTTGAAATTCCTGGAAATTCCATGACAACATTTCAAATACCTTATAAAATTATTAGAAACCTTTTGTAATCTTTTAAAATTTCATACGAATTGCTTTAAAAAATTAATGAAATAAAATGTCTCCAAAAATCTCGCATACATTCTTTTTCATACCTGCTCTCTATATTTGAGTCAGCAAAATTCCGCTGATTCAGATTAAGAGAGATTGGATTTTGAATGACTTGAAGTTGTAAGAAGTAAATCAAAGAATCGTGAGTGTGTGTTGGTTTACCAGCATGTTTAAATTTTGATAGGAAAATATTTTTAATTTTCGTTTAATAATTCAAAGTGTTGAAGTGTAATAATATACTAATGAGAGATAAATTGAGAGGAGCGAGTATAGTGGGAGGATCGAGATTTTTTTTTGGCTTCTCATGGCTCACGTATGAGTTTCCCACGGCGGGCCAAGCCTCGCTGTATACTCGTATGTGTGAGAATATCTCGATTATTACACGCTCATAGGCAAAGTAGTGGGTCACGATTGAAGCCGATTTTTATATTCTTCGAGCATACCTCTTCGTCTTTTCTTCCTTTTAGTATCAAGTCTATATGTGCCTATAAACACTTCCGACGGTGGTGAGACTTTTAGTTTTGTCGAATCTTTGCACGCGACATTTTATTACGATCGTGATGACGTGTAGTTCATAGGAATTCGACCCTATTAAGTTGCAACATTTGTCACTCTCAAAACCAATGACATCACTTCTTCTTAAGAATCTTTTCTCTTCCTAATCTTTCAATTTTTTGCACTTTCGATCTCTGTTTTATTTTTATTTTTTTCCCCGCACTCCTGCAGGTAAATTTAATGTTTTGTTTGAAAAACTGAATAGAGTTTATGGTTTTGGTTTTGACAAAAAAAAAACAGGTAAAGTCTTCCAAAGAGCAACGCAATTCTTGTGCAATTGGTTTCAGTTCGACCTTTTGTCATTCCGACCGACTTTTACGGTCGCAAAAACCGAAAATCCCAAAATGACCACTCGTAAATAAGTATATGCCACCTGAATCTCTATTGACATAGTGTCAGTTAGTTACAATTTTAGAATTTTAGATTAAAAGATTTGGAAGCGAAACTAATTAGTGCTGGCAAGTTCTTTCAGAGTCATAAATTACTGTGAAATCTATACCCCATATTTTCCAAGTTTATGGTTCCTTGGGGAAAGTATCTTTTCATTTCGGTAGCTAGGTTTTAAACCGCACTCTCATAGAAATGGATACACACCTCAAATATTTACACTTAATAAAAGCTTTGATGACATTCTCTCTAAGCTCGAAACAGTGAAACAGTGAAGGTTGTGAAAAATCTACAGGATCGAAATCATTCAATTTTAGAGTCTAAACGAGTTACAATTTTTCTTTCAAATTATTACGAAAGGCTTTTTATCCATTTGATCAGAAAGTATCTTGAAAGGAAACACATACATATAGTTGGTGCTGAGGGTCACATTTGCCAAGGGTTGAGTCTTGAATTTCTGGACATATAGTTGAAAATGATCCTTCTGACATGATAACTGGCTTTATAATAAAAAGGAGGAGGGGGCTGAGTGCGAAGGCGATTAAATGAAACTCAGGTGAAATTTATTAGCCGGTGATAATTAAAGGGCGGTACACCTGTGCTTGTCCACTATCCGATCTGGCTGACATGTCTTAAACGTGCTCACATTCGCTTAAGACGGTTTCTTTTTCAGACAGATAACCCGTCAACTTCCGGTCCCGAAGTTCTTTCCAGAACTCAAACTGGTTTCTTGAGAATACGAAGAATCCGAAAAAAATATGAAACGGGCCCGGTTATCTTAACCCTATTTCATGGGACTTATCGCACCTTTGGGTCTGAATCGCCGCTTCTTAATTCCGTCATCAGCATCTTCTCCGGTTCTTAATTAGAACTAAATACCTCAGCTTGACTAAATTGGATATTTTCGATCGTAAAGTCAACAAAATTGCGATAGAGGATCGCAGATTTTTTTCTAGTCGACTGTTTACATTACTTGGTGATGTAAATTAATGTTTTAAATAATTAGGCTCTTGATTCACGTTCTGTAAGTGGTTGAGGTATTTCCAGATGTTTGGAGTGATTTCAAAGGAAGAATTTTTCATAAATCTTGGCTAGAGGAATTTGCCACTGTGTTTATTTTGAAAATAACAATGTCCAACATTGTTCTCTGACACATGAGGCAACACATGACATTGGCATAATGTGAGACAGCTGTTTTGCGAAGACTATTTATCAGTTCCTCGTAAACATCTTTTGAGTAATTTTTCACATTTCTGTATATTTCCGGACGTCATTCTTTGAATATTAAAAATAAGAATGAATTAAGAAATCGAGTTTATAAATCCTACGTTTTAAGATAAAACATTCTTGAACATTAAACTAAAAATATTTCATAAAATTGTTCATTTTTCAATTTAGATTCGGAACGATGTTAGATATTTTCTGGAATTATTACATTTGTGTGTACATCCGAAAAGGGTTGTACATCATTATAAACTCGAAATACAGATTTTTGTTGCAAGCATTTTAATCAACAAGTGATAGTTTCTGTGAAAATTAGTGGTACGTCGATTCTTATTTAAAAAAACTCATAAAGGTACATTCATTATTTTCGATTTATGGTGCCTACTCACGCATTTTCTTTTTAAATGGTGTGTTAAATTAAGATCTTGAATATGATTAAATATACCAAGCACATCAATACTTGCGATTTTTCCCAGATTTCTGAGTTAATCCAGTGTCCCATGACGCAGGAGACTCCCATGGTTTCGCAATGGGGGTGAAATAGGGTGTTCTGGCCCTCGAGTGCTTTTCGATAAGGCAGTCTTTTCCACACAAACCTATTGCGAAATTCACACGCTATATTTTTCGGACCCTTCGCTTTTCTCTGGTTCACTTTGCTTCCCCTTTTATTCTTTCTTTAGTGCGTCCTTGTCACGTAGGATACGCACTTGTAATACGCACTTGTCGCCCTTTTGCTCGCCCCAGGACGTCATACGAAAACCTGCGTTGAGAACCCAGCTTCCGTTAGAATGTTGCACGTGACACGTGCATCCCGCATTTTCTGGACACGTGCACAGTGGCTAGAACCCTGACGACAGTTATGTTATACTGTAAACGAATTCACCTATTCATGTTGCTGTTTCGTTTACATTTACACTTGCCACGAGTTCGACTTCGTAAGAATAATAGGGGTCGTATTTTGAACATTTTTCTTAACTTATTTTCGGGTTTCTATTCTACAAACGTTTTATTATTTATACCTGAAAATATTCAAACCCCTAGAAATATTTAAAGTATAAGCTTCAAGGGCATGTATATGTTATTACTTACCATATGAGCA
>JAUESI010000033.1:7378820-7416347 GCA_032275145.1 Synergus laeviventris | reverse complement strand
TGAGCACATTTAGATAACCCGGGTTTTTTTCTTCAATTTTTACGGGTGTGCAATGTTATTATTTTGGAAAAAGTAAAAATTGTAGAAAAAAATTCCGGGTTATCTAAATATGCTCATATGGTAAGTAACACATGCCCTTAAAACTTTCAAAATTACTTAAAATTACTCTAAATCACTTAAAATTTCTTAAAATATTTTAAATCCTGTAAATCACATTTTTTCGTAAAAAATGTCAACTTTAAGCTGATAATCCATTTTTGTTGTTGCAAATTTAACGGTTCCGTTGAAAATAAACTTTTATCACCGAAAATTTAAATATTCAATTGAAAATACATTTTTAATATTTGAGGTATTAGTAAAATTAATTTACATAAACACCAAAACAAGTTTTTTTCTGTTTGCCCCTCAAATTGCAAAAATGTAATAAACAAATAATAATAATAAATAACAATTTTATAAAAACGTATGGTTTGAACTTAAAAAAAATATCCTATATAAGCGCCAAAAAAAGTATCCTATTTACTCTACTTTTTTTTTCATAGGAACTGTGAGGCCTGGAATCGGTGCGTCCTTTATTATTTATTACATGTCAATGAATTCATATAGAACTCTCCTTTTAAAATAATATAAATAGTGCTCTTACTAAAAAATATTAATGAATAACTCCTACCTAAATTTTATTTTTATTTTTATTTATCATTATAAAACTGAGTTTTTTTCATGCCACATTTGCGCTTGGGACAAAAACGTTAATTCAGACGACCACTCTAATTGAACATCTCGACGACCCTTCTAGCTTCTAGGGGTGAGTTTATCCGAACCTACGTTAACCTAAGTACGTAAGTGGGTGTATAAAGCAGTCCCAAGTTAGAGCTCTACAACATATATACTCTAAACTAGAAGTATACTTCTCTATCCCTTTATTCTACCACCAACGCAAGTCGTCGCTTCATTAGCTGTTGGCAAGACGGCCCTCGAGTTATGACGCAACAGTTTGTGGCCTCTGGCATTTTCCCTAGGAACTATGGAGAGGGTGGCATTCATGTTTCGAAGCTCCTACTAATTTTCCAACGAGTTTTCTTACTCGCAACAGCTCACTTCACCTGACAAGGGAGTGTTTATCGCGACGTAAGTTATCTCGGTGGAGTTCTGGAATCCACAGAAACATGCTATAGCTGCTCTCTCAAAGTTCAAACTTTACACCCCACATGTGTCCAATAGTTCATACTTTGTAATTTTAGCAAATTGTTTGAAATTTAATTTAAAAATTGGAATTTCGCACCAAACTATGATTGAGTTCGCAAGCTCAGATAGTGGTCTACTCAGATTATATTAGGAGAAGTCAGGGTAAAGCAATGCAAACATATTTTTAACTCCAATAAGATTCACTTCTTGGTTGGTCATCTAATCCTATTTGACCATTAACGGGTCTCCTCGAACAGTAAACAAACTTCGCCACTGACAATAGTTATATCATATGGAGCTCACGGCGCCTGAGGGGCAGAGAAAAGCATCTCTCCCTGAGCTTCTTACTTGACCCCTCACCTTCCCTCATCTAAATTTGGAAACGAACCTTGCAGTTTCTAAGGAAGTCAGCAAACGTGTTGAGTCCTATAATGGGGTCCGAGTGTATTTTTCTCTTTACTTGATAGTGTTATTGACTGATGTTCAGGTATAATTTCCATTCATTTTTGTCTCGATTTGTAATTCTAACTTAATTAATTATAATAAAATAAACAGTACACATATATCGACTTGGCTAAAATAACCATATCTTTTGATTAATCCAGTTATATAACTATTATTACGTTTAAAAGTTTTTATTTAAAACATAGATTTTAGATTAGGTAACTTTCTTCTTAAAAGATTAGCTGCTTTTAAAATCGATCAATGCAAAGTATATAAGTTTATTTGTACATCAAATTTAATTACTTTATTGGCATAATTTTGAAAATTTGCTGTCAAATAATATGCTCTGAAAGAGCAAAAAATGTCTGTATATTTCCCTACAATTTCTTAGAAAATATTACAAATTTTCCAAAATCTTTTGGCAATTAAAAAAAGCCTATATATTGAGAATTTTCCCCAAAAATGTTTAATTCTCCATATAAGGAATTTAAATTTATCTCAAAGGTTCCATTGGTCTGGTAGAATATTTATCAACTAATTGTTAAAATTTTTTAATATTTATACACTAATTAGTGGATTGCTTTACACCGAAGTCGCGCTTTCAAGGTTTCGAACCAGTTCCACATTACGTTAACCTGATAAAAAACCGTAAACAATAAATAGTGAATATTACGTAATTTGGAGTTCTCGGGAAACAAAAACGATTGTAAAACGTTATAGTGTCTCCCTTCTCGAGAATTGAACAGTTTCCCTTGCGAATTCCCCTTCGCGGCTCAGCAAACCACTTTTCCCGCTTATTCAGCAATGATTCAATTCGGATGTGCTTTTTACGCCCGGTAGCGTCACGGTGGGAGGTTACCGAAAATACCGAGTCGTGGTAGCGACGGACCTAACCTAAAAGGTGGCAGGAGGGAGTGGAGAGGAGAGGTTATCCAGAGCGCGGGAAACAGATTGCCCGGCATTCAACCGCCCCCAGGACGTTCGTTCACCCCCGTTCTTTTGCTTCACTTCGTCGTTTGACTTCCGAACCACCGAGCGAGGAATGAGAAGGGGATGAAAGTGTGAGGTGGAGGCTGGCTGAGAATTGGTACGAGAGTCAACTAACCAACAAGTCGTTCCCTTAATTCCACTAAGTCACTTCTTTTTCTCCGACACATTTCTCCCTCCCTCTCATCATTCTCGTGGATTGCCTGCGACCCTCAAATCCCGCTTCCCTTGGAATAATCTTCATTCTAGATGGATCTTAATCAGGAATTAATCCTATTTGCTTACAAGAAATTTATACTTCATGTTTTCTAACATTAAGCTGGAATTAAACCCATCAATTATCTATTCCTATGCTATTCTATATTTGTATCTTCATTTATTTTTATTTCTCAGCTCGTTAATTGTTTTTCATTTATTTACATCCATTTCTTCAGGAATTAGTTGATCTTGTGGCTTATACCTGATCGCTGGTCCCAGTCAGAACCACATCATAGTATATCCAACCAGGGCCTAAATAAGAGTTACATTTTTATTGGAGAAAACTGAGGCGTTGGAAATGAGGATTTCAAGGTGGTGGAAAATCAAGTTCGGAGGTTTATAGGGACTCAAGTGTGGTCGAAGGACGAATCGCTGGATTTAACAGGAGACAAGTTAAATCTAGACTGTGGATTGTTCAGATCTTGACGCGTCCTCGCTCGTCAGTTTCCAAGGCATGCGATAATGTTGATTTATACCCCAGTGGCACGCTACTTGGTCGACGATCTTTTTAATGAGTGAGTGTGGCCAGATTCGTGTTTTTGCTGATCTTCAGTCATTACAACGACTTTGAAAACCCGCGCTTTAAATTTAGATGCTGCTGGACCACCGGCTAATATCTGACATGAAAAAAAGAAGCTTAACTTTTCTTCTATGCTTCGCTTACAATGTGGCTCTTACTGGGGCCGAATTAAATAGCCACAAGATCAACAAATTCCTGAAGAATTGAAGATGTTCTTTTATCAGAGACTCTTCACAAAATAGCTTATTATTATTCTTATTATAGAAGTCTATGTATATCCCGCCAAATCTGTTCCCTATTACAAGTCAGGCCCCGATCGGACAAGCTCATTGTGTCCGTCTAGATAATTAATTTGGCCCAAGTTCTGCCCGACTGGGTCTCAATTACATCCATATTAAAAATTTCTGTGAGGGATCTGATTATTTGATGAAAAGCATTTTATATAATGCAGAAAAGAAAATAACGTTTTGGGGTGAATGAAAGAAACGGACGTTCTCACAATAGATTGACACAGGAACTCATTAGCTTCTCTACAAGAAATTGCCATTACACCCAAGTACGTTAAAATGCGATCGAGCACAGGAAAATCGTTGTATAAACAATAGAACTGTACGACAAAAGATTTCAGTCAAACACTTAGCGAACATCCTTCTGTTTTTAGTCCTTCCTGTCTCTAACGACACCTCTTTATAAGTACATCCGTTTAAGAAGACGTATACTAAATTTCCAATCCACGATTACACTTAACTAGACAGTTGAAAAAAGTGCGGAGAAACATTTACGAGAAATAACGAAAACACAGAAAATCAGTCAGATATAATTCAGTGAGATCAAAGTATACCATATATACGAAATGAAAGAGATCATAAAGATTCTAAACCGGCACAAAGTACAAAGGTCTAATTTATGAGCAATCGAGCGTGAAATGCGATTCGCGAGTGGTATACATATATAACTCTACCATACATACACAGTATACACATATGTATACTTAATAAATTGGCGGATATTGATATCTGAGAAACGAGCGCGGAACTTAGCTCGTATGCAAATGTGCAAGTGTGCCGACACAAGAGTGTGGAGGTCGAGTGTATTATACGACTGTATATATACTATACGCCTACTCTTGTGCCTGTTAACAAATATACAGGCGAACGGTTAACATGCGTTTATGATAATTTATTGTACCGACGAGCCGACGCATTATGTTCGACTCGAGGATACATGAGTATATCGATATCAGTCCGCCAACTAATCAAAACGAGAGCACACGCCCAATGGCCAATAAAATGCTCGTTTATATTACGTTGGTACGCCTTGCATTCGCCCGCAACGTGAGAACGCCGCCGTCCAATTGATTCTTTCATTACATCCAACTCGAAAGGACTTAAGTACTTGTACCACACGGGATCATCCAAACCAAGATCCCAAACTTTAAAAATGAAATTATAATCTTTCATTGAACCGTGCTCTCTAAATCTGAATTAATAGAAAACTACTTATTTCGAGGTAGTTTTCTTATACTAATTCAAATAGCGCCAATTCGTTTACTGTTAATTAGTAAAAATCTATTAATTCAATATATGTAGAATAGCCTATCTAAACTAAATGAAGAATGGGAAACTTGTTATATTAATAGTTAAAATTATAATTTTAATAAAAGGTTTTGCACTTGGTGGAGATTATTTCATTATTGAGAACTTATGCATAAGTTTGAATTTAAAAAACTAAGGATTAAATATGTTATTACTCCTTAAAGAATTAGTCGTAAGTCCACTGGACACTGTATCACACTTAAAAAAGCATGACTGCTGTGTATAAATAATTGAGAAAACATTAAACTTCTACTAAAACTCAAAAACCACCAGAAAGTATTTTAAAAATTAATAATTTGTTTTCCTCGATTGAATTAGTAAGTTAGTATATAACTAGTAGGTTATTAGAAAACCCTATTACTAATTCATTTAATAACAATGCTACTAATTGCATTAGTAAAATTTCTACTAATTCGGATTTCACCAAATTTAATTCGATTGTTATCACCAAATTAATTACATATTTATACAAACAGAAAGTAAAGTATTTTGCATTTAAGTTCTTTTTTTTAATGCCATTTAAAATAAATGTTGATATATATTCCAAAAAAATTATTTTAGATACTGAAAGTCTATTAAATATTAAAAATTGAAAAAAATGCGGAAACCAGCGTCCCAAAAATTTTTAGGGTATATTCTAGAAGAAAGAAATATTATTTCTGAGCTAAATTTCATGTCTTGAATTTTTTAAGATATTTAAACGTTATAATTGATTCTAATGACGATGACCCGAGCGATGTTCTACGAGCATCCCCTGTTTAATGTTCGTGTTACGCGAATATAAACGTGCTCTACGTGTGTTTTGCGAGGATAGATCGAGGGCGAATAAAAGAAGAAAAAAACATAACGAATTGCTGGGGGGTGACGACGTGGCAGGAATATCGGGACCACGATCTTTTTGCCGAGGTCTGAAACGAGCATGATGGATTGGACGCGTCGTTTTATCAATTGTTTAAACGTTACCCCATCCGGATCGAAGAAGAAAAGAGTCATAAGCATACCTGTGCCAAGGTAGCAGCCATATTATTTGTCAATGGCACCAAGCCCTCGAATCTTATAAGTTCGATGTCATCCATCAACTCCAACTTATTTCCTTGTCACAAGACTTGAACACTTACGCTTACTAATCGCGTTTTACTCCTCTATATAATAATAATAATAATAATAAAATTTTAGAAAACTCATTCATGACAAATTAAATTCGATAAAGTAAAGAAAAATATTATAGTTCGGAAAGTTGCTAATGGAATTCTGCTGTACAAGTTAAAAAGATATTTCTGCTTAGATAAATCGTTTTTTATAAATTTTTAACGTCTTTCATACAAATTGATGATGAATATTTTTCTCATTCTGTAGAGAATTACAATTTTTAGTTGCAAAAAAGTTGTTATTTAATGGAATTTATTTGTATAGCGATAGATTTAGTTTTCTTTTGCGAATCGATGGATGTGTAAATCTCAATTTCGTCAAAAATGTGCCATACTTAAGTATCTTTTAAACTTGTTCGATAGAATTAAAACGTGATTTGTCACGCGAATTGCAGTAAATACAATTAAGGGCAACAGGAATGGTAATAAATTCTTGATCAAGAATGGTGTTTCATGAATAAGTCCTTCTGTGCCAAGTCTGAGTGAGGAAAGTGGAGACTGGACAACTGGTCTATGCACCTTAGGAAATCGTTTTATCATTCATGTGAGTTGGGGCAATTGACCGATGCATATTCATATACCTTATACAAATACATATTAAATAGTACATAGGCATATGGCAGGGGTGTGGTGAATTTCAGCATGAGCGTAACACATAAGTGTAGCACTAATTACCCTCCTGCATAATAGACGATGCTCATTAGAACTGATCAATGTGTGTGTTTGAATGTTCCAAAACTTTTATGCCATGATGGAAGTTGCATTGGACTGTTTTGAAATTCAATACAAGTTTGCTTTAAATAAGGTCAATAAATATGTGATTGAAAACTCCAATAATTAATTTAATATTTAATGCAAATCTTTGTACAATATATTTAAAATCTATATACATGAAATTTACGATAGAAAAGAAAAATAATTAAATTATCGCAAATATTTGTAAGTTTTAAATAACTTAGAAAATTGTCCCAAAACTTTTAGCGAAAAATGTGGAATAATCCCTAAAAAAAATTGTCTTATATTCGTGTATCTCAATTGATTCACAAAGATATGTATATATGGTAATTTAAAAATATAATTGATAGCTGCTATTTGAAAATGGTTGAAATTCATATTATTATGGTATTTCCTTTAATAAGTACAGACTTTAATAACATGGAAATTTTAATTAACTTCATGTTTTGCGATGGAGAACATTCAATGAACGACATGTTTTTCTTCAGGTATATGTACAATCTTTGTAAACAAGTGTTGAATATGTACAAGAAACTTAAAAAAATAGTGTAAGAAATGTTAAACTTGCAGATATGTTAAACACGGTAGAAATTGATGTATGTATGAATACAAGGTTTGAAAATGCACCGATTTGAAAGGTAGAATAATAATCAGTATATAAGAATAAGGGATTCGTGATCGGGCATGAAAGAGAGGTGGTGAAGGAACTGGTGAGGTTGAATGTGTTTGGTGGGGTAAAGAGATAGGTTACAGGTGAGATCTTGGTGTTCTCGTGCTGCAAATGAGCCGGCAGCTGCCTTTGCTCTCGGCTACACTGTACCAAGAGTATTAATATGCGACTGACTGACTGAGACCGATGTGCTTTGCTGTTAGGTAAACCGCCATTATGTCAACTGACTGAAGCAAGACAAAATACAGTCGAGTGGATCGGGACACTAATAGCTTCCAGTGTCAGTGACTTCCGATGGAAAAAAAACGCAAACAACATAATTATATACCTGAAAACAAGTAGTAGTTACATTGATTGTGAATACTGATATGACCATTCACTTGAAGAGTACATCTGAAAATGGACAAATGGTGTCTTCATATTGAAAGTCGCTTTCAAGTTACGTATCATGCTTGTACAATTTCGTTGTTTTGCAACAAAGTGAGGAGAATTACAGCTCCAGGGTGGGCAACTTGCAGGAGGATAATGATCGACGGAAGTGTTCGTGCTAAAATATGCAGATCCGGGTAAATTACCGTAGTAGCACCTACCAAGCTACCGACTACCATAACTGCCGAAGTGTGGTTTGCACAGTAACCAAGACGGCACTGGTATGGTTATGGTGGTCGATGATAGTGAGGCCTTCTTACGTGCCTCCTTTACAATTCAACCTCTCTCTCTCACACTAATCTCTTAACATCTATTATCTCCCTCTATCTGCCTCCATTTCACCATCTTCCTCTTTGTATCGACGATGACCGGACGAACGAAGGAAATTTCTCCGCTCGATCTTATGGCGTGAAGCATGCTATAGGATGCGGCGCGCGTGGGAAAATTGCTCTCTACGTCAATGGCATCTGCCTTATAATTATTATACGCCTTATAATTATTCCTATGCAACCGCCGCTCGCGTGGATGTAGCACTTTGAAGCTCCAAATTACCACCATTTTATTCTTAACTGCATACTGATTTACTGAATGTAGTGATACTACAGATTGGATAATTTTAGTACAAACGAGGAAATACGAGACAAAAATTGATTTGCTTGAAACATGATCAGATGAGTTAAACCTGATGGCAAACGAGAATCTCGGTTTTAGCAAGACTAAACAAGACGAGAATTCTTGAGCGATAGGTTTAGTGTAAGCTCTTGATTTATAGTTAATGTTCTCAATACATCTCGATATACATAATTACATACCATATACATATACTTATAGGAGTCAACCCGTTTGCGGACTTCCTTAGAAACTATGGGTTCGTTCCCAGAAGTTCGCTGCAATTCACCAGACTTCGCTATCAGTGCGAAAAGCAACCAATCGGTCCTGACTTGTTTACGGTTCGAGAGACCCGTTAATAGTCAAATCATCAACTGAGACGTGACTCCTGATGGAGTCCGAGTGTAATTTCAAGCCACATACCGTGGACAAATTTTGGTGTGGACTTGGCTGGGTCCAGACCTGTACACTCGATTTTTAGTTGGGACCCGTTCGGGCCGTGTGTTTTATTTCCTGTCTGAGCCAAATTTGGAAATTTCTACACGGTATGCTTGATGGGTAAATATTAACCGATTTGGCTCAAATTTTGGATGTGCTATTATTGTATACTATATCGGAAATTAGTATAGTAAATGACGTAATTTACGACATAATAACATGTAATTTACGTAGTTTAGTATGTAGTTTCCGACGTCGGAATTTTTAATAGGAATTGCGAGATAATGCAAAAACGACTGCCAGTTGCTCTTATTGGAACGTCGAATGCAGTCTCTAAGCACGGTTATCTGCAATCAGGTGAAAATCACACGAGGCATCGCATGTGCGGTATACGCTTCGATGTTACGTGCCCATAGAGAATGAATAGGTAATTATAACGCATCCATAATGCAGAAAGACAAGGCCAGAGTGGATTGGAGCTTCTCAGAAGGGCGAAGCGCTCTGCATAATCCAGCTTAATATATGTGCGTGCATGCAGACACTCATCGAGGTGTCACGTTGTTATTACGTGTGAAAGTACTGCACAACATTGTTTTATTAATGTCTAAATAACAGACGTGGCTAATGGCTTCAGGTCCTTTAATTATTTATAATCTCTCATCGCACTCTAAGCTTTTTGTAACTCGTTTCATTTTATGTCTTCCATATCGCGAGCTAAATTCCAATCCATACATTATGTTAATCGCAATCTCTTCACACATCTACAGTTTTCAACTACATCACTTTTATATGTCATTAGCTTTTGTAAACAATTATTATTTTCTTATTTATTCAACATGATATCATAATTCATTTTATCATTTTGTCTCTAATGGTATATAATTTATATTTCAAGATGTATTAAAGATAACGCATATATGTCTTGCACGTGGGAATACATTCAAATACGTGGTATATAATAATTGCGTGAAATATTAGGTTGCAAATTACCTAGGATCGGCGGACCATTGGTTGTCTATCTTTTTTGCTCATTAAGAGTCGTGAATGTTATAGACAAATGAGAGCAAACGAAACATGCATGTGTGGAAAAGCATCAATTGTTTCCATACATGCGTGTCTTACTTGCTCTCATTTTCTTTTTTTTACATTTACTGGTCTTAATGAGCAAGAAATACAGTTAATCAATCGTCCGCTGGCCCTGAAATTACTTTTATAGGTATATAGAAAGAATAACATTCGAGAAGATTTTTTCTTATAGTTTATTAACTGATGATAATAAGTAAATAAAAGCTCGAGATACATATACTTACAATACTTCCGCAGATTAAAATCTATTTTCGACCTCATTGCTCGATGGACATCCAGCAATTGCGTGCAAGTATACAGTTTAACAGAAACAATTTTTTATATGCTTTTTCCTCACGCATCGGTTCGTGCTATTACATTGACTTGTAAATTATCTTTAAATGCTTTATATTTTACAAATTTTTACGTAGCCGGCGATCTCATGCGGCCTCTAAATTATTTATGAAGCATGGAAATTGCTTCATAGGCAAAAATGCTTTACTTTGTGTCCAAGAAGATTAAATTCGACACATTATAATTTATAATATACACATTCAATATCTTGGCCTGATTAAAACTGACTTTACAAGTATAGTTTAAATTTCTAGGTACAGATAAAATAATACTCTGTTATTGGGGCCAATTTTTCAATCAAATATTTGTTATTATGCCATCAATAAATTAGATTTCTTTTACGTAAAGTGACACAATTCGTTTAAAACGATTTTTGTCGATAAAACTTCAGCATAGAATTTACAGTTTTTTTTTATATCCTTATTTACAGATATTGGACATTCATGTCGAATATTTGGAAATCCTCTTTTTCCACATTGGTGCTTTTCGCCTTTCGCTTTTATCTTTTCAGTTTATGAATAAAGGGGATCGGTTGACAGTCGACAGTTTCACGCAACTGTACGTTCGAAGGTTTAGCGTGTGCGAACGAGCACTGTACATTAAAAGCCTATGGATTGAAAATGGGTAACTCGTCCATGCATGTAAAAATAAAAGAGGGAATGGGTTATTATGAAAGCATGAAGCAATTAGCTGTTCTTCAGTATACAACACTCTACAAAGCTGTTGAACAATAGAACTCTTGCACAACTATACATTTAATTGTAATATTTACATGCAAACATTGACTGTTTCGTATAATTTTAAGCGTACATTTCTTATCGGTTCCACACAGAAATTTTAATATGGATCTGATCGGGGCCCGAACGGAGGGAATTTTAGCTAAATCGTGCTATATCTAGGCGGAGCCAGGCTCAAAGATCGGGGATGAAAAACACGGCCCGACTCGACCATGCAGGTCCAGATCGGACTAGTTAAGACTATAATTCTATAGATTCATTTTTGTAATATTTGATTATTTAACTGGTTAATTTTCTGAAAACAAAAATCCTATAAAAAGAGGTGGTAATTACACATATATCGAAAATAGATTCTCGCGATGTCGAAATCTGAAACCACATTCTTTCTTTACCCTATATATTAGATAGATTTCTATTCCACTTGAAAATCGAGATCAGAGCTGCCAACTGATTTGAAGGAATTTAAAGCGTTTTAAATAGATTTCAAGTGATTTTAAAGAATCTTAAAAGAATTTTTAAATAATTCGGATGAGTTTCAAGATTTTCAAGAAAATAACGTTTTTAAAAGTATTTTCAGGGATTTTAAATGATATTAAAGAATTTAAAAGGATTCTATAACAGAGTTCTATAAAACACGGAGAAAAATGGTTATTCAAACTTAACATCATAGTAGAAAAATTTAATTACAAATATATTCAAATATAAATATTCAGCTGTATTATCCCGTTGTTCAAACTTATTGTCTATATATAATATTTAGATTGAATATCTTAATTAAATAGTTTGGCAGCAGTGACCATCGGTCACCTACTTGAGTATCTGAGATGTTTAAGCTGAAAATCCAGATACTCAGACTGAATCTATATATGACTGTTAAATAAACAATTCACTATCCCCTGTGGAATTTTCAAACCTGGATACCACTGGAGATTTTCCCGATGAATTAGTCGGAAATATATTTTAAGGGATTTCAAAAAGATTAAAGAAATTTCAAAAAGGGTTTCCAGAATATTCTAAATCGTTTCAAAATATTTCAAGGGCATTTCAATATTTCATGATTAGATTTCAAAACCTTTTGAAAGATTTGAAACGATTTTTAATAAGGATTTTGTGCCATTTCCCATTAATAAAAACGCGAGTTTTTCTCGTTTTTTTTTCATTTTTTTCCCAAGCATATGTTGACTAAAGTATATATTGCAACGTCATCTTCAGGAATTGGTTGATCTTGTGGCTACTTGATCCGGTCCCAGTCAGAGCCACATCATTTGTCCTATCTTGTCCACAAACAGTATGCCCAATCGGAGCCTGACTTGTAATATAGGGAACAAATTTGACAATGTCAAATTCGTTATCTTTCTTGGTTTTATGTTTCATTTAAAGCACATAAGCAATACTGATTTTGTATCCTTGACAATAATGCATACATATATCGTAATGAGAAAAATTATAGTAAAAGCACTCTGCTAAAAGGACGTGCAGAGCTTGCCATCCTGGAGTGTAAAATGGAAATGCGTGGCAGCAGGCGACGGGGAATCCCCGTGGATATGGCTACTAGAGTCTTGCGACGGCCTGCGGCGTTCATGTTGGTAGCAAAGCTTGCTTCTTGAGCGTAATGCTTATTAAACTGTTATTTCCCTCCTTTTTTACCTAAAAAAAATACAAACATTTACCTACAACCATATATTTAATCTCCGCATGTTTTTCCCAACACTGTAAGAAAATCTGCGTAAGATATTTATCTGCTCTTTTCTAATGTTATAAATGAAAGAAACAAAGCGTTAATTATAAATAGTTATTTCACAACATATGAAGGGAATTTGAAAAAGCTATTTTGTTATATTTATCGAGATTCTTCTCTCTAAACTTGAATCAGTGAGAAATCAGTCAAATTCCACTGATTCTCATGTCCAATTCCTCTGATTCTTGGTGACCAATTTTTCAGAATTTTAATCAGTGAAAAATCTACTGTCATTGAAAATCAGTGAACTTCCACTGATGCAATTTTAGAGAATATAATTTAATTAGAGGCTAGATCACAATCCATTCTTTCATCTCTATAAGTTCTTGTGTTCGGGAAACGGGGTGTCAATGAAAATCCCGAATGGCTGGAGCCCAAAGTTGTAACACTCGAGTCTCGAAGAAGTTGTAGAATTTGTGCAGATGGAAGCAGCGGAATGAGAAAGAAAGCAGAGAGGAGAGCGAGTAAAAAAGAGGCTCAGCGCCGCAGTTTATTTCGGTCGGGTTAATTAGTGCTGCCTCGCGAGGTTTACGGTTGACATTTCGTTGGTTCGTTCGTTTCGTCGTTCCACTATAGGTAACAGAACGGGAGGAATGGAACATGAGCCTCAGAAAATGAACACCACCGTTTTTTTTATGGCGACAAAGATTTTTTACGGTCGCTGACAGGAGGGAGATATAAAATAATCACGAAGATGAGACCTTACCATTGTAAACCTAATGTGTAACATTATTACATGAAATTCCATTTTCTTCACAAGAAAGTGGTATATTAAAATTGTATCTAGAAATGCAAATTTCCGAAAAAGATCCTAGAATGGAGGGAACGAAATTAACAAATAAAAAAAGATGGAGAAGCCACAGGATCAATAAAAATCCTTAAATTTTAAAAGCGTTGGGACAGAGTCTGAACCTTAATTAGTTTTTCATTCCTTTGGACCACCTTGCTAACACAAGAAACTTTTGTTTTATCCTCTGATGGTGTGAATATCACACCATTTTACGGCTCTTCAAGATTAGAGCCTATACGTTTATAATTCACTCGAAAAAAGCTGTAAAGTTCTCAGAGTTTTTCAGTTTGAAAAAATATCGAAGAAGCCAGGAATGCGACGATTTTCTCCAATGTCCTCCAGAACAGCATTTTTCGAATATTTCTCTTTTTTATGACTCCCATGGCTAATATGAACGAGGTTCAAACTCTATAGAGGAAGATGAATGCCCCCATGATAAAACCATCGTGGAAACAATGGCAATAAACCGATGGATGGTCGCTCTCTAGAGAAAAAACAGGCGAGTGCTATAAAAATCCCATAATAGAGAGGCAGATCAGGAAATCGTAAATCTTCAAGGAAAACAAAAAAGGTGGATTAGAAATTTATCCTTCGAGGTAGAGCAATTGATAATCGGGATGATATAAAGCTGCAATTAGGCGTAATTTATTTAGGTCCTTGCCAACCGCTATTTGTTGCCCTCTACATGAATTATGTACGCCATAATATCGCCTATCGTGCTAATAAAATATTAGCACATGGATAAAATTATGCAGAATTTGCAGTTTCTCGGGAAGAACATTGTATAGCATTCACTTACATTTTAATAAAGCAGTTATAGCGATAAACGTAATCCACCCGCCTCGTGTCTTTTAAAATCAGCTACCGTGAGAAATTGACTTTCCTTATACCTATACGAAATAGCATCCAAGATATTGAGTTGTTTCTTATTTTATTGGATATTGAAAATAAGGGAACATGATATTTAATTAAATATTATCTGAAAGGACTCGAAACACTCGGTTTGGATATATTGGAACTGAAATCGGTTGTAAGGATAGGAACAAAAGATAAGGAAAAAGGTTATTTTACCTAACTGGGCTCGGACAAACACAAGAAGTGTAGGACGTAGGTACAATAAGGACCTGTGTGAGCCTTATTAAGTGACTATCGTACAAGGAGCCCAACCTCAACATGGCCGTTTAACTTTTAATCACAAAGCAGACATGCCAGGAAGATTAGGACTCTGTTCAAACGTTTATAAAAACAATGAATGGCTTATCGTAAACCTGGAGAAAAGAAAATATTGACCATTGCAGGTACCTGTTTGCCCACCCTTGGAGATAATAGAACCATTTTATATGGCTTTAAACTCTAAAGAGATCTTGCCTACATATATGTCATTTGATTGCAGGGCAATTTATTTTGATATTTTTTATCAATTATTATACAAAAATATTAATTGGATTGTCCAAAAATCCATTGGGTCCATGTTGGTAGCAGCTACACTGAAAAAAAATCGTTTATGTTTTCCCACCTGGGGAGAAGGAATCCTTATAAAGGAATACCTATAAAAGCATAGCTATAATAATATACCTATAAGGTATCAGTCTTGTTCATATTCTTGAGAGGACATTGAATTTTTTACTGGTGTAACACGCCAGGCAAATGTCCTCCTCCGTTGATGGCTACAAGACCGAAATGCCTCGGCTATCTACTTGGCAATTAATCATCACGCGCAATAATAACGGTCGTCGCGCATTTTGTCGCGGCATTATACCTGGCGTCACGCTTTCGTTCTGTTCATTGAGCTCGCACGGCCCGTTACGGGACTCTGTAACGCGAAATGATAGTAATCGGCCCAGCGAACATAATCGCATGTCTTGCAAATCAATACTCACTTTACCCAGCATGTCGCATGATTCCAAACAACAAGGTTGCTGAATTTATCCGGAATAATCCATTTTAATGGCTACTTCTCTTATCACGCTCGCTAAACTTACGACCCACGACATTAATAATCGAAAAGTGGAGGAATCAAGCATTGCTGGGCAAATTGCCTTTCATGATACACAGAAACGTATAATATATGTATGTTTTCCTAAACTGCTCTGCGGAATTAATGAAAGATCTGACATGGATGAACGAGGGCATAACTTTTAGTCATCTACGAAAAGAATTAAATGGTATAGTTGAGCTATAATCCTGCATCTTTATAGACCTCGAGTCCACTAACACAAATCACTTGGGCACATACACAAAAATATTTTTAATCTTTTGGAAAATTAGAGCAGATATCTTCTCCGGAAGCTACGACCACGATTGTTTCAAAACGATTGATATCCCGACGCAACTATATATATAGGTGTATATCATCCGACTCGTCACTTCCCACAACACCATATATGGAAGATGATCGAGTCGGGAGAAAGTCACAAAAAATACAAAAAACCCATGGACTAGGAGTTAATTGGCAGTAATATAATAAATACTACAGAAATTCTTAAATTAGTTAACTAAAGTATCAAGAAAATAAATTAGGTGGACATTCTCTCTCAAATATGAATTAAATTATAAAGAATATTGAAAATACTAAATTTTATAAAAAATATATGAAACCTGAAATTATTTTAGGAAAGAATAATGCGTATATTCATATTTATAATTCCTTTTGGAACTGTGAAAACAGTCAAATAGATGATAGAAGCCCTAGAAATGATAATAATGAAAGGAAATATTTGTTTGAACTTAGGCAGGATTATAGCCATTGATGTTGGGATTGGAGATGGGTTGATGTTAAAGAAATCGACGCCAGGAAAACAGTTTTGCAAACAAGAAAACAGATATTCGTGAATAAAGGAAAACTGTTAGGGGCGTGATTATATATACAGTTCACCACAGAAAATTGTAAATTATATACCTCTGAGAGCCTTTGGGCCTGAGTTTAGAGTATCTTCCGACGGGCTCATAGGATGAATAAAGATACCAAAGGTGGAGGGAGGATGTTAGGAAAAGTACCTGGGCCTCCTGGGCCTGAAGTACTGAAGAACCTGTCAACTAATCCTATTAGTAGCATTAGGACCAGTTGCTTGCGAAGCTGTATCCATAATCCATATCCTCTGCTGCAAGCCAGTTTTGTGTCTTCACTCTTCGTGATCCGTCTGGGAATTCATGAAAGTGGTGGTAGTTCCGATTTCAGGGGCCCAGTAACTCGTTTTCTAGACAAGTGAACTTGAATAGGAGGAACCTCATATAGTTAAATGCTAATTAGGCGTAAAATTGTTATCTATGCTTTCCACAGATTAGCGAAAAACAAAGCTGTTGGTTGTGAGTTTCGTGATTGTTCCTAAACTTTCGGTATAATTGGATTTGTATGCATAAAAATTCAATTATCGGTTAGATTATTTGGATTCGTTTGTTTTAGATTTTTGATAAACATATTCATACTTTAGAAAAAAATTATTTGCAATGATTTTTGACGGTTTAAAATTCATGGTCTGATAAACATGAAAGCTTTAATTATGAGGTGTCTACTTTGTATGATTAATCTTGGACATGTTTGTCTTTTACGAAAAAACACAGGAAATTTTATAGTCTGGAATTGCCTAGTCTAATAACTGCTATTAATCTTGTCCTAACTAATGGGTCTTTTTGAACATCAATTCAGTGCCACAACCCCTAGTAGATTTGTATCATCAAACTTTTGAAGAGTTTGTTAATTGTTATAATTAAATTTGAAGTTTTCAGAAATTGGTTTATAAAATTGTGGAATGTTATATTTGCAATTATATTTGCTGATACAGATTTAAACGTGAGCAAAACTTCGAAAATGTTTTTAATATCTGAAAGGTTTTATTGGTACACGTATATTATGGAAGGTGTAATTATGGTATTTAACTTGATGTGATGATTGGCTTTTTACATTTGTATAATAATGGTTGTTCCTTATCGATTATAGATATAGACTTCGTTTTTTTTAACTTGGTATGTCTGTGAAATAATTTATAAAATTTTTTAGTATTCGATATTTGTGGACAGTTTATCTGCAAAGTTGTTGCTTGTTTAACAATATAGTTGATCAAATGGGGGATCAAATTCCGAAGAGAAACTATGTTAAGGTATTTAGTACAGTAGTAGATCAAGATTGTTTGGAATATGTTAATTGAGTTCTGTTTAGTTGAATTTTAGCTTCAAAATGCTAACATAATTGCTAAGTGGTTTACGAACCATTATTGGATAATATGCAGAATTGTTGATATTTGTTTTACAATTATTGATCCACATCTAGAACAAAATCTTTCTTATCATGAAAGCATTTCAATTTAAACGTAATCATTTTGATGACGCTGTTGATAGGTGTTTCTTTCTTTAACGATTATTGGTTTCGTAACGATTTATGAGAACAAGTTTGTTTAATGATTCTATAATTATATTTTGATGCCCAATCATCATCATCATCATTGTAATTATCAGCATCATATTCTCCGCAGAATCATCATCCAGAAAATTCCACCCTCAATCTTGAAAATCCCGCTGAAAAAAATCGTGTCAGATCTCCAAGCACAAGGAGTTGAGGGGTTGAAGTGTACTAGCAGCGGGGAAAAACGGCAGATTTATTTAAGTCCCTCGCCGCCGAGTTGACAAGAGTCGACTCGCGTAAACATACTCGTTTCTCCTTGTACTCCAAGCCTGTTTGTCGAGGAGCTCACAGTCAGTGGAGGGGTACATCGGTTGAGATCGTTTCACGCTAGTTTCCTGTAGCAGGGGAGCAGGGCCAGCAAAATTTTTCAGCCCTCAGGGCCGCTCTTCCCGTCAACCACGCCCTCTTTCCGCTCCTCCAGCCAATCACTCCACTGCGCACCACCCACGCGTTCCGCCTGACGAGCAATCTCGAAGCCTACAATTGGCTGATGCCTTTAGGAAACACCCATTTGAGGGTAGTGGGGAAAGCCGGTTCCACAACTTCGCCGCCAGAGGGGGATCAGTGCGAGGTGGAGTGGAGGCCGATTGAAGTGGTGTGAGTGGAGCGAAGTCAGTCGCAGACTGGAGTGCCCTGTGAGAACAGGGGACGGACTGAACGAACAAACTTTATATCTAATCGCTCGTGACGCTCGTGTTGTCTGTCCGAATGTCCGTCCGTTATAAAGAACGTCGGTGGTGCAATTTTCTCAAGATTGTGTGATTCGTGCTCCTCTGTTTTTAATTCGTGTTGGATCAAGTTTTTCACGTGTGGAACAGATCCCTTCTGAGGAAAAACACCTGCATTATTTGGGATACATGCTACTGGATCAGTGGGACAAGAAACAGACTAGGTAAAAGTTGTACCATTGATGAAAGATGATCAATCGGATGAGGTCAAACAGGGATCAGCCTGGAGATGTGGGGAAGCTAAGATGATGTCCCGATGGCAGACGTAAAATTAGGAAACTGGTTCTCCTCTTCTTCGACTACTCGATATATCCCGAATTCGCAAATCTGAGACTAAGTGACAGTGGAGTGCCGTGAGAGGTGCGGTTTGTGTTCAGTTTCGCGACATAGTCGCGGAAAAAGAGCGCGGACTTTTGATAATAAAAGAAGCAGAAATGTCAGCTTACGCTCATTTCGGATACTCGTCGTATACGACAGCCTCCCAGGTGAGCTAATTTCCTTTTGAGGAAAATCTATTGGTGCAGGTTAATTGGATGATTAGTTCGTTTGATCGGCTGATTCGGATTAGGTAACTTCTAGGTCGAAATCCCTGGGCAACTTGACAACTCTTTCTTAACGAAACTGTGATTCATAGAACCACCATGTTGACTAATTAGAAGGTGGCATTAGTCTGAAAACCCTGAGAAGTATACTGATATTGATGTCATTGATATGTATGCAAAAACTGCAGGGAAATTTAATCATTAAAGCTATCATCTCAACTCGCAAAACGTCTTTTAGGAATTTATGCTTATTTATCAGATGATCATATTCAAGTAGTCAGGGATATAAACTAACTCAAAATTCGACCACCTGCCTTTTTCTCAGTCCTACCGTCGGCCGTCGCTTGATCGTACGTACGACATTGGATCCTGAAGCCTTTGTGAAAGTAGCCTGGCTAACCTAGCACGTCTGTAACTACTTATTTCTTTAAATCAAATCTCATACTTGATGAATGAATCTTTCTCAGACTTAAAACTCAGGAATACGTGATGTTCCCTTGGGTAAACTCAGAAGTGTTCACAACATTAATCTCAACAATATAACATTTCAATTCTTCATTGTCACATTTTCTTAAATAATGTTACACGGTCTCCTATTAAGAAGAGAGAATCCAATCATTTTTGAATGGGATATTATTCTTTCAGGGGTTCAATGCTCCCCTTATTTTTCTTCTGATACCCAGGGGTGCATTGCTTCAATTCTGTTATGCTCACTATACAACTCTTGAAATCTAATGTCATCGACTATACCAAAATACTTATTTGCAAATGGGTATCATTAAAATCAACTATATTTGCTCATACTATAAATACATATAAAAGTAGGCCTTTAACAGAATTAGTTTTCCTTTAAGTGATAACAAATTGCGCTTCTATAATCTAAAAATGCAGGAAATGTACATGATACATTGTTCCGAATGAAAAGTCAGTAGCGATATGGATATAGGTATATAAGACACGAATTATAATAGTTGACGATTTCATTAACCTGTGCTCGACACTTTTCTACATTGTAACACTTATCATTAATTCGAGTGTAATAAATTATACGCGTAACTGTGAATAGGAGGTCACGTGACTAGCTATGATTTAATTTATTTCGTGAATATTTAGTTTATTTCGTGAATTATTGAAATCGAGTTCGTATTGAAGGCTTTAGCAATCATTATAATTTTTCCTTAGTATTTTTTCCAGCTGGGAAAAAATCGATGTAAATTAGGAATAAATTCTTGCGAAGTCGATTTCTCTTTGTTTACAATACTTATCTTTGTCTTATATACTTTCTCATTTGTTAAGATTTTTTTTCTCACCTTGACCATGGGTTCGCGTTACGAGGGTCATCAGCTGACTGAAAAGTTTCTCGGAAAATAGTGGAGGATAGGGACAACAGAAAAATGTAAAGAGGGCGCAGACGCGAGGGTGGGTTATTGCGCACAAAATAATAACAATGATAATATAATGAAAATAACGACCAATAAAATGTGAACGTTTGCGAGACGATGGAATCGCGCAGGTGCGCCCGCATTGAGGTTCGACTGAGCAAGTCGTTGAAGTAAACGTGACATTATTTACTGCCTCGTCTCTACTTTTGATTAAAATTTAAGCCGCGTAAGATTTGTGCGTGAGATCGTTATTTCTAAATAGAAAGCTGACACCTTTCAGAAAACATGTTTTAGATAGATATAATAGCAATTTTAATTCGGTCTGAGATACACTATAAATATACACGGATTACTTACAAGCAATTTATTTTAATGAAATGTCTCATATATAAAATTGTTAACAATCCTTTGATTTATGATTGCACTCGTGCATCTATTTTCGTTGGCAGCGATAATTACCGCTTCGCACTGCATGAAAATCAAATGCATCTCACGCTTGTGGAGCGAAATTAAAGGTATTTAATTCAATTCTCCTCGCATTTCCATGCATTATACGCGATTTCTTGTAATTCAGATTACAAAAGGAAGCGTGTAGGACATGCTTAGGTGGCTTTTCATGAATGGAGAGTGAAATTTCCGTCGCGTAATCGATTCCACCGTTAAATTTACAACAGTCGTTAAACTTAGCTCGTCCGTCTTCTATTCAAGATTTCTGTATGAATAACGCGTAAATCACTTTTATATTATACATATAGAAGTTCAATGAAATCTTAAAACATTCAGAAATTATTAATTTTTTTGTTCAGTATAATTCCCCATGGGTATATTGATTTTCAATTAGACACCTTGACAATGCCTTTTACGATTCAGTATTCTTATATCTTTATATTGGGTATCCCAACATACTAAAATTGATTGCTTTCCAAAAGTTCCCCAAGCAATTTCGTCTAGATTCTGTTTAGCATACGGGAGTCCTTATGACATTTTTCAGTTCGAAGGGGAATGACGTCGATCTTTTCGGCTTCACGACGACGAAATCGCCCAGCTCTTATTTTCTTTTCTCTCTTTTCCTCCAGCATGCAGTGTCATAGCAGCCAACATAAAAATACCTTCTGTCCCCGCGTGTCGAGCCGCGAACTTTATGCTCCCGCTTCTTCCTCTTCTTAACGTCGAGTTACTGCCACTTTAACGGACTTTTTAACGCCTCAAATAGACCTCGTCCCCCGTAGCAAAATAACTCTTCTTTTATGCGAGTGCTCGAGGTCACCCAATATCAGGGATTCAAGTCTAATAAAATTAGAACAAACAGAATTTAAAATAGTCAACCTGTTTTCCCTATTATTATGGAGCAATATAATAACATATTTATGTTTAATAATAACTTTCAGAGTTAATCTTCTAGCCATGGTTTCCATAGACCTCCCGTCATCGTTTTTGCGTGGAGATCCTTTTTCCTTTTTGCTCCCCTCGCGAAAAGTCACATTGGCTCGTGACGCGGCATCGAGCGCGCGACAAAGCCATGACTTTTATGTGCATTAAATAAAATATAGTCTCTCTGTTACCCACTATACATATAATGTACTTGACAATGCAAGGGAATGTATATTTATGTCACAATGGGCTGTAGAAGTTTCTCTCTCTTTTTCTCTTTCTCATTTTCTCTCTCAGATCCACAATCTTCAAGCTGTGAAGCACCGCTTAAAAAGCATTTGTAAACAAAGAGCAACGCTATTAAAGACGAGTCTTGAATACAAATTGCGCGGCGATACTTTTGGTCAAGAGTGTGCGATAGATCATTCCACCACTTTTTCAGGATATTATTGCTCGTTACTGTTTCACTCCCGTGTTTTCCTTTTCCGTACTTCACGTCACAGGCGGTGCCGTTTATGATTTATTGGAAAAAGTAGAACTTGATCTAGTTTCAAGTTCATGTAAGAAAAGTTATTCTGCCTTAGTCTAAGAGGGCTTTTATTTATTATATATTATTTATTACAATTGTTTTTTGCCTATTTAAGTCACATCTGAGCGTTGCAAATTTTCACTGCGAAATCGAACAAGTGAAATTACACCATATTCAGGAATTGGTTGATCTTGTGGCTACCTTATCCAGCCCGATCGGGACCTGACTAGTGGTAGGGAACACATTTGTCAATTTCTGCACCCGCTGTGAAAAATCGAGGATGAACGCGGGTAGGGCAAAAAAAAACGAGATACTGGTAGTTGAGACGTGAGTAGGATACGGAATATATACATGTGTTAGTATAATAATAAGATACCTGCATAAAATCATACATTTACCCGTACATGTGACCTTCTTATAGGTCTGCTTGTGGAAACCAAAGTCGCTCTTTTGTTCCAAAATAAACGGTGTTGCGGTTTACCTCACATGTCAGTTCGATCTCGAAAGACAGGTATTTTTTGAACGCCTATATTTATGGATCAATTTTATACATCTATTCAGATCATGTTCATCCAAAGCTCTCAATCACCAAAGAAACCAAAAGCAGGAGTTTGAATCACAAAATACATTTAAAAACTGCAAATAGAAAGTGGCATATTTATTTTTAGCATAAAAAATGCCTTGATAAAAGATTAAAAAAGACAAGTGTGATAAAAATTTAAAAATATATTTTTAGAATCTTCATTAAGCACCCTGCGGTATAAAATATTGGTTAGACAGAAAAATAATAAAAAGTGCTACTCTGATTACATGCTTTCTGACACAATAAAAAATAACTACATATGAATCATGCTTATACACTTATATATCAGCTGTAATATTATTTCTCAGCATGCGATAGTTCTATAAAAAAGATTCAGAGCCTTGTTGTTAATAATTAATAGTCGCTAATGTCGATTATTAATTAATACTCATATTGCAATACGCGAATTAATCCGTCACGCAATTATTCTGCGTCAATAAAATATCGCATTGGTACTGTCATCGAGTAAAGTTCTCTCTTGCTAAATTACTAATCACTCTCCTAAGTCTCTTGTTTGCAAGGAAATGAAGGAAAACATTTTTTCTGATTTTAATTAAAAATATTACTCTTGGTGAGATCCTTAATCTTAATTCTACTATTTTTTAATGAATTTATTTCAAATTATTCCTTTTCTTTTGAGATTGAAAATCTAGGTATCTTGCGACAAATTAAGAAGTCTATCTGAACGAATGAATTGATTAATCCGAGATGGGGTCCGCCCTATTATCTTAAGGAATTTCAATTGGAAAGGGTCGACATTGGGGCGGTGACAAAACCGCGCATGAATAAACCCTTTCACCAAATTTTCTTCTCGAGAATTATAAGGGCGGTTTCCGTATTACTTGCATGATCAATAATATGTGCATAAAATTATCATTAAATGATGAGAATGTAATTAATGAAATTAAAGAGTTGAGGATGGAGAGAAGACTTTTTGTTTGGATATTGCGGTATGAAAACAGCACATATAGGAGGTTTGAACGATGCTCGAAAAGGGTTCCGCGTTATCAATTCTAATCCGCCCTTGAGACTTGAGACGAGAGTGCTCCTCTCGAAATAACTCGAGACTGAACACATATACTCACCTCCAGCACCCTCGCGATATTAATTACCGGGATTTCACCCTTCCACTTGTCTGAAGACGCGCTAATTTACCGCGAGAGACGCCGCGCCGCCCGTAGGCGAACCATACGTGACGGCTTCCAGTTTACACGAGTTTACAAAGGCATTTACACGCGGTTACACGCACGAAAGATGCCTCGAACGTGTCTTCAAACGTACACAAATCGCCTCTAAATCACACCGATTCTCGCCTTCAAATTCATTCCGAGACTCCTCAATGGACGTAGAAAAACATTGTTGGCGTGCGAAGAAAAATATCGGGAGAACCACTGTATTTTTAAACGGGTCCTTGTCTGACACTCATTCCTTAATTAACTTTAATGACTAATTACCACCATCTTTAATTATTTAGCTTAAAATATATCTTATTTTCTGGCTTTGAATTTTCATTTCTACTTCAAATCGGCATTTCCCATATGTAGAATTCGAAATGGGGAACTAATCTGGCTCCCGACCAGTTGCGACTCGACTTTAAGGGCTAGTCAGATGACCCAACTGAGCCCAAATAGAAAAGATTTTTAGAACCATGAACCTGTAAGGCTAATATAAATTTAATTTTTGTGTTGCAGCTTCTGGTGAGTGGAGGCCAACCAACCACGGCGACGTCGCCAGCGATGTCGTCGGGTGGGGGCATAAGTCCCGGGGCCCTGTCGCCGTCCTCGACTGCGACAACGACGGGTGCAGCACCAGGGGCGGCATCTGGCGGTGCCAGCACACCTGTGGGGGGTGTAACGGGCCCTGGAGCCGGATGTTGTGACAACGGAAGACCCATGATGGTGGACCAAATTACGGGCCATACAGTGTGTTCCTGTCAATATGATAGTGCTGCGAGGTTAGCTCTCGGTGCTTATCCAAGACTGGGTCACTCTGCTTCCTCGTATTCTACCTATCCCACCCCAACGCCTTCCAACACGGACCAGGGGCCCTACCCGAGTATCGGGATGGACACCTCTGCGTTTTATTCACCTCTGGTTAGTATCTAATAATTTTATTTAAATAATATAATCCATGTACAGTAATTATAAATGAGCTGTTGGTGGCTCAGGTGGTAGAACACGAGGCTTCCGATTTAGGACCTCGGGTTCGACTTCTGAGCCGGTACCAATGGAAATTTTTCTATGTACTTCTACCAAAGCTCGAAAAAGTTACATGTCGAGTTTATCGTTCGGGGATCTCTGGTAGGTTTCGAATAAAAGGAAATTAGACAATAAACTGTAGGAGTGGTAATGCTGGAACTATAAGAGGAAATAAGGGCGCTGCCGGCTGGCGCAATTCTAGGTTTCTTAGGGTGGACTGCAGTAGGCTCAGTGCCGACAGAGCCCCACTAGGGGTCCGTGCACCTGCTAAACTAAACATAAACCTAAACAATAATTATAAAATAACTTTATTTCTATAGAGACATGCCTGAGGAAATAGTTTCTGACAAAAGTTGCAATCCTTATAGGAACATCTTTACGTCCCGGATAGGAATCGCCATATCATGGTCTCGTCCGATGATGAAACGCTGGACACGGGATTTACGAGAATTACGTTAAACATTTTTTGATATGGAAATCGTTGAATAAATAATTCTGACTTAAAATTCGTAAAGTGAATGTTGTGTGAAGATTATCTATAGATTACTTGGAGAAGATTTAAAAGACGGTATAAGTAAGGCACCATGCAGGACAAAATTATTTTTGTGTCGTGAACGAATGAGAGAAAGATGCGATAATCCTGAGGAAGCAATATAGCGGTTTAAGTTCGTGGAAATGAAATGTGCATGCGATCCTAAACGAGCTTCATGACTTATTCCGAAACATATTTCAACAACTGTCAGTCTTCATTGTAGGGATAGAAAATGGTGACAGTCAACTACTAATTTCTCCGACAAGAATTAACAGAGACGTTAAAAACATTAATTAACGTCTGGACTCATTTCAGAAGACATATTAATAGAAACAGGTAGAAAATAGAATCTAGATCTTCACGCATTATTATAAACAGTCCATGCGCGATTTAAATTTGATTCCATTAAATTTGATTAAAGTTATATAATTTATTGTTATTAAATTAATATATCGTGTTACATTTTTTTTATTTATATTTTATATGATAAATGATTGTCAGTTTAAAGTGCGATTCTTATCAATGTGTTTTCCGCAATCAATTCTGTTTTCTTGAGAGCGATTATATTGAACTCGTTGAGAAAGATATATTTTTATAAATCGTAGAGGTAAGTGTGTAAACGGCACGTGGAAAACAGAAACTTAGTGGTGAGAAACGACGTTGAGGTGCGGAAGGGAAGCGCGGCCAATTAAATTTGAATTTATCGGCATAATTATACTAATTGGGCGCTTTTAAGTACGACGTTGCTAAGCCAATTTATCCTCCGCGCTTTTCGAGTCGCGGATGAGAAGCACTGCCGCAAAATTATCGTCACTTTAGAAACGCAAACGAACTTCGAGTGGAGAAAAATATTGGTTTCAACTCGTATAAACTTTTCGATACAGGCAATATTGTTTCATGATTTGTGTGTCGATAAACTCGCGAGTGAAGTTTACTCGAAGGGCAATTATTACTTTTATAAATTTCATTTCGGGAGTCATACCTAATAAAAGAAATTATTTATGTAAAGTAATTAAGGGTGTGATATAATTTTATAATTAATTTTCAATTATAGTTGATCTTATGTGAGAAATAAATTTAACAATCAGCGATGAACGGCTGGATACAAGTTAAACATGTTAAAAAAGTGAGTGGTTTAAATATGGTACCTTGGACTTTTAATATACTGCCGATCATTTTTGATAGGAGGAGGAAAAACCCTTTGATGAGACCGCCTATAATCGATTTGTGATAAGAGTTAGGATACAATAAGTGATTGTTAATATTTGACTTTCGTTAGACCTTATTTCGTATTAGATTGATATCAAATGCATTTATTAATTTAAAAACTTCATTTATCATTGTAAATACTCGTAACGTCCTTTAATTATTCTAATTGGCAATTATCTGCTACTATTTACAAATTACTTAAGTTAACTTTTAGCATAAAGTCAGAAAAAAAGTTGTTAGCAATTTGTTTCCTTCCGTTAACTTTTTGCCACATTTACATCATGAACTCCACACTTTTACATAATATGATTTCATTTATATTTATGCGAGTGACAAGGCAAACTTGTCGAATAACTACTTTTATCATTCAACTAATGACATTCGTAATTTGCGAATCCATAATTGTATGAAGAAAAGAACACGCTTTGTAAAACATTGCACTCTAGATACACTGTTGTGAAAATTGCACTGTTTACGTCAGTTCTAGTCGATAAGGAATTTTTTCTCTAGGGATACTAGGTAACTTGTTAATTTACGTTTTTAAATGTCGTATTTGATAAAGTCCATTATCTTCAATAACTCACAGGCCTCTAGTCCACTTCATACAATCGTTTTCAGAAAATGAGTCACTTACAAAACAGAATGAAACAATTAATGTTTCAAACAAATTCTTCTAACATAATGTGAAGTAAATATTTGTGTTTAATGTGATTAATAACGCAGAATTGTTGCAATTGCTAAAAACAAAGACGCAGAATTCTATACAAGACTTGCATTAAGAGATTTATTTTGACTAACTTTCTTATTTCTTGTACTTAGTCATCATTAGCGAGGAAGATTTTTATTACGATATACGGGAACCATTATCGTCGTCAATTAAGAACGAAAACATACAGAAGAGGGACAATTTGTCGCGAGAGATGCGTCGATACATTGAAAGTCACGATTTTGATTGTTATCAATTTACCCAGGCATGCCCATCACACAAGAGTTTCGCGAAGCTGGTTATACGTTTGTTAGGTTGGTACTACCTGTTTCGTGGAATTTCAGTAACGCGCAATTTCGAGCACGCGACGATTATCATTTGCTCGCATAAAGGAAGTGAAACCAGGTGTGGCACGTCATAAATATCTTGACGGGAATTTTGAACATGTTGACGAGAAGAAATGCGTTAATGCCTTGCCTTTCAAAATCTTGATGGGAGCCTGCTATTTCTGACAAGTTCCACCAGTTTCTCTTTTTAGGGAAACCTATTTAGGAATACTATAACTAACTAAACTACAGCTTTAGTTTTTTGTTCAATTTTTGCTACAGCTGCAAATATTTCTTAAACTTTGTTTGAAAATCCGAAGTACTTCTCGTGAAGAATTCTAAAACAGTTTTCGAAATATTGTTTTAGAATATTTTCCACGAAAACTATACTTTAGATTTCTAACAAATAAATTTTATGAAATATTTGCAGCAGTAACAAAAATTAGACTTTTTTAAAGAGAAACTGTTGGAACTTGGCAGAACCTCACAGGGACACCATCAAAATTCATGAATTTCTTTAACAAATTTCTTGAGCCATTCGCATGAGCTTCTTCTTGTTATGCAAGTTTTGATGAAGTTTTACAGATTTACAGTATTTGAAAGGATTAACAAGAGAATTGAATGAAATGATGGTGGTGTTCAGTAATTTAAAATTTTTCTAAATGTCTGGGGTTAATTTGCACGAGGGTGGTAATGGGGTTTGACGTCGGAGAGCGTCGTGCGTCGTTACGACGAGCATTATAATATAATAAGAATCGGATTAGCATTGAATGAAATGGGCGGAAGGCAATAAGGCGAACGAGAAAGAGAAGGCCTTTTACGTCGTGCACGGTGGTCCTGACTTTAAAAAAGGTAATGCCCCATTCCTTCGTCCGAGTTTATTTTTTTCCCGACTCAAGGAAAATTCAAAACTATAATATATAAATCAATAACGTTCAGTTGTCCGAAATAGAAAGGTTTAAACTGATATATATGTGCACAATTGAACTATTAAAAATGTATGCGTTTAAAATAGCCCTTTTTAAAAACTTTGATTGCATTTTTTATTGCATTTTTAAAAATATTTCACTGACTGATTGTCAAGCTCACGACATCTCTGTGAGTAAGGTACAACTGAAAAGTCGCAGGTATCACAGCAACCCACGCTCACAACACCCTACGGCTTCATTACGTCGAATATGCTTCTCGCCCTTTCTTGTAATTAAGTTACATGCCGCTGGCGATCGAATGTTATACAAATATACATGCAAACGTGACATTACATGGTGAAAAAACTGCATTCACTTAGTCTTTTCAATTGAAATGTTGGACATCATTTATTACGCATATATTATATTATTATATATATACCAACTTCAAAAATCTCAGCAGCCAAACGTTTGTACTTAGATTTTTTAAAAGTTTTTAGTTTATGGACGTATGGATTTGGATTAATTGCAAGATATATGCTATTCACAGAGTAATCATTATTAATAATCGGAAGCTGATTTATTATTTTTTTCAACTTGTTATATAGATTTATGATTACAATAATGTCGAGGTGACACCGAGTTAAATATTAGTGTAAGTAACCGTAAAATATGTGCAATATCTCGTGCAAAGGGCCGACATTAATCAAACTGATACCTGCAAGCGTCTAACCTCTTTTTCTTTCCGACAAGCTTTTTCACCTTTTAATTAGACTCACGAGCCCCTTAACGTTATGAGGGAGTTCTGCACGAGACGTGTCCACCTCTCGATAAAACTACTGTAGTCGCTTTCGACCATGCTGTTTAATCTTCCAACGGCATCATTGTTTTTAATTCGAGCTTGAGTTGAAAGAAGGTTTTATTAATTTCAATTTTTATCAATTAATTTCAAATTTTACCTATTAATTTCAAGCCTTCTACCTTTTACATGGCTTTCCGTGTAGAAATTTTTATATGGATCTGATCGGGGCCCGATTGGGCCAAATTTGGGCTAAATCTGGCTCTCTAGGTAGGGTCAGACTCGAAATGAAACGCGAAACCCGGTTAGCGCTTCAATTTTCTCTTACACGGAAAAAATGTGTTCATGAAACTTTAACAGAACTGTCCAACAAAGTCAGGCTAAGTAATTTAGTAGTTTCTTACTAATTCAATTGATGCGAAGTCGTTTACTATAAATTAGTAAAAAGTTACTAATTCCATTAGTAACAATTAAGGACAAACAAATTTTTTTTTAAATTGCTTACTAAATTTACCTGAAGTTCATTAAAATCTTTCAAACCAGAAACCCCTTAAAATTCCAGGAAATATTTTTTAATATCTTGAAATTTCGCAAAATCTTTTAAAAGTCATACAAATCTTTACAAACCGCTTAAAATGCTGCTTATTTTAAATCGTCTAAAAATCAACTGTTAAAATCTCTTACAAATTCATGAAACTCCCATCAAATTATTTTAAATTACTAGACTCTTAAAAATCTTTTGAACTTATTTTCAATTCCGCAAGGAACTTTAAAATCACGTAAAGTTTGTTAAGATCCCTTAAAAATCTGTTAAATAAATTATAAAAGCTGCATAATATGACAAAAGTAACTTTGGTAATAGGTGACTTACTATTTTATTTAGTAGAAATTGGAGAAATTACTAATTCAATAGTCAAATGTAAGACTACTAATTTACTTAGTCAAACAAATACTTGATTGAACTTCAACAATCGCCACAGAGAAAACAGACCGGCTTCAAACGGCAGATCGCATTGAAAAAGATTCTTATTGCCCAACAAAAAACGCATTTCCTTTTTGAGTATATAGCCACAGCAGTAAGTGTGCATGGTATACACTTGAACATATACAGCAAAACACATGCTTGAGGATTATATACACGTGACACGCATAATGCGCTGGCATACTCGGAGTCGCTCGGTTGGTGACCGATGCGGGTATTTCCAGTCGTAACAATAGTTGAGCCATGGACCACCCGCGGTTCGCCATTAAAGGAGCACTCACATGGCTAAAGCTAAACTGCTAACAGCTAAAGCTAGAAAGGACTTTAGGATCGATTTTGTGCGGAGGTTGCGTCTTTCAAAAATCAGAGCCTCTTGTCTGAAACATTAGGGAAGTAATGAACGGCCGAAAAAATGAGAGAAAAGAATGAGAGTAAAAAAAGGAAAACAGCCAAGAAGGGGAGAAATTTTATCGCGGAGGAAGAAAGACGGATGGTGAGGGTGGCTAAAAAATGAGGAGAGGGTGGAGGATCGACGAGAATTAAGAGTTAAGTCGACGACAAGCCGACCTGAAATACGAAACTCGCTGGCGCCAGCAACGGCAGCTTCTAAGCCGTCCTAATAATATCCCATTGTGCTACCATTAGCCACCTAATGCCATGTTGCTTTACGGTTGCCATAATGCATTCACCGGCTCGTTTTACGATGAGCTGCATGAACTGATATCAAAAATCGTTTCTGTTTCTTGGTCACGTGCCGTCGGCAAAGTTGTTCAACTACCCTCAAGCTAAAACGATTTTTTCTATCACTTTTGGAAATTGCGTGAATTGTGTGGAGTGTACCGAATTTCAAAACTGTCTTCAGAGTATTTTTCGACTATTTGTTGTAATTTTCTGAAATTTTATGGGATTTTAAGTAATTTTAAAGATTTTACGATATTTTATGGGATATTTAGTAATTTTAAGGATTTTACAAAATTGCATTAGATTTTGAGGTATTTTCAGATTGGTATTTAAGAAGGTATTTTGATTGGGCTGAAGTTTCAGACGGCTATACTCAGACGAATTTTTTTTTTTCATCAAAGATTTCTCATCAACAATTAAAAATATTATTTGCAAAAACATTTCTCACGCTTTCTGTTACAATAGACAAATTATTGTAAGTAAAACAATTTTTTAAAATTAGAATCTTTGAAGAAACTAAAGTTCGAATGAGTAGGCGTCTCAAACTTCAGCCCAATAGAATTTTGAGTAATTTTACTCTCTAAGATTTAATCAGTGAAAAGTCTTTGAAATTTTCAGTGCTTTTTCACTGATTCAAGTAATTTTAGGAATTTTTTAGGAATTTAAAAATATTTTAGGACATCTAAATGGATTTTCGGGTATTTTAAGCGATTTAGTGAAATTTGAAGAAATTCTGTAACATTTCATGAGATTTTAAATAATTATAAGGTATTTTATATTTTGTGGCCAGTCATAACTGTCAACTGAGCAGATATAATGTTAGAAATACCTGACACTTAACTTAGATTTCTGAATGAACAAAGTTAGAAGCGTTATTATGAGTGATGTTAATCTGATTACTAGTGCAATAAATGCTGAACTCGCACACAGAACTGAAAAATATTGCATTTATTTTTATATTTAAATTGAGAAAAGATTCTGAATAACAAAAGCATTTACTTTCAATAGCTGAGAAACAAAAAACTATACTTTCTACTCTCAATTCATTAGAGTTTTCCTCACTTTTAATAACTAGTGATTAAATGAAATCCGTAGATTAATTATTTTAATTTCCACCGCTGGCAGTGACAGCCTTCACTTGTCAAAAACAAGTTTTGCAGAATGGATTTTTATTAATGATCCCCAAGTATTTTTTCCCTCAAGAGGTTCTATTACTTTTAGCATTGTTTCACACCATTCTTAATTAAAACCAAGTTTTTATTCTCTTGTATCCACTAATAAAGATAACGTATAAATTATCCCTTTGCTAATATAATATAGGGTTTGAAGATATTTTTTAAGATTTTTAAGAAATACGTATTTGACATTATACAGTTAATTAAAAATGTCAAAAAAGTGCCTGTAAATAAAAAAGTATTAAATATCAGTTTCCGGATATGAATTTCAATCCATTCCTATATTATAAACATTGATATTAAACTTTAATTTTTTTTTAAACTTTACAATTATTTGTTCACTACATATAATAATAAAAATAAAAATATCATGCATATTATATAATATTTTTATATAAGTCAGTGAAAAATCAGTGAAATTTCACTGATTCCTAGTCAAATGGTATAGTGGATTCGTTTTTTAAAATAACATATGTCCCTTACATTTGCGAAGAAGCTGAAGGTTTGTGGTTCTGAAGAGAAATATCCGTTTGCAAAAGACTTTTTCTTTCTCTTTCTCTTTCTGTTTCTCTTGGAGAGAAAAGCTCTTGTGGCGAGGCAACGGAAATCAATGCTGGTTTCCTTTTGCAGGGAAATCCGTACGGGCTGAAGGACGCGACGGGGATGGGGATGACGGCGGATATGGGAGCCGCATGGGGCACTGCTGCTCTTCAACCTGCTGCCCCCGGATATACATACTACGATCCAACGCTCGCCGCCTATGGGTACGTTAATTAATGATCTTTCAATTTTAACAAATTTAATAATGCTTTTGAAAAAGTTTCACATTTTTTCTCCACTCGATGAAAAACGCATCAGTTACATGAATTATGAATCACCTTTCTCGTCCCATCTCTCTAACCAACACTCACAATAAATATTACACTTTCATTCTGTAAAATATATAATTTAATAAAAAAATTTTATCAAAAAAAGATAAGGGGAATCTTAAAGCAAGTAATCGAAAAGAAACTTTTAATCTTCTCGTGTGTAAAAAATGGTGTAAGATACTATATAAGATAGTAGAAAAAAGGGGCTATTGTCGAAATTGATGAGATTTTTTCTTATTCCGGAAATTTTGAAATGATTAAGCAAAGGAAGTGTCTTCAGGGTTATCACGTCGGCAACATCTTCACTGTTTTTTTTATTACGAATTTCGACAGAAAAATGTGAGCATGAGAGAGAAGACTTATCAGTTCCAAGTTCGTAGAGTAGAAATATATGAGAGATCTGTCAACACGAAGACCCTTCTTTTCCACTCTCTTCTTCCGGAAAAGGGGATTAAAGAAGAAGAAGAGGGACACGTTGGATGCTTTCTCAACTTAGCCGCGTTCGGTTTCAATTTGAGTAAACACCAATTTATCACCTCGTAATTTAGAAAGGTTCTAATTCACACCCTTAAATCTATCAGATTTCAAGAAAAATTTCCGTATGGTGAAAGTAGGTCAACACAGAAGTTACAGAAATAAAAATTGGGTGATTCCATTCAAAAGTGGTTTTCAGATTCCATTCAACTGGCGTGCTTTCTTGGGACAACACAAAACTCTTGATTTCCTGATATAGCTGCAGATCAAAAGATGAAATCCTTTATTGGATCGCAGGGATGAACATGTCGAACGTGTTACAGACGAACGGTTACAAAATGGCTGTATTCAGTTGAGAGCGAGATAGAGAGAGAGATAGAGAGAGGCAGAGAGAGAGACAGAGAGAGACAGAGAGCTGAGTGGGCGTACATAATGGAGGCTTCTAGCTTGGGTAGGCACTTGCAAGTGCAGGAGAATATAGGAGTGTGGTGGCGATGGTGATAGTGGCAATGGTAGTAGTAGGTCTCTTCGTAGGAGAGCTAGTGAGTGAGTTTATTGATTGGCTTCCTCCGGGGTTCTCTCCTCGCACTCTAGTGTTCGCCAGGTCTCCACTCTCAACACTCTACAATCCATCTCACTCTCTCTCTCTCACACATTCTCTTCCTTTTTCTCTCCCTCACCCCTCACCATCTAGTTGACTCCCACAGGTGCTTTACTTGCTTAGCAACCCTCATGTCCATTCACACACCCTCATATTTATCGACACGAAAGGGCCGGTCTTCATATATTCATATGAATTTTTGAAGAATTTTCTGATTTGCAAGATCCATATTCCTCCTGCAATTTAGAAGACTTCCGCCTCATTTGCGAAAATGGACCACAAAAATGGGACCAATACGTTGCCAGTTATTACTGACCTGTTACTTATACCTTGGTATAGAGACATGCAGTGATTCTCTATCTTGAACACTTATTCTAGGGATAATATAATATCTTCCGCAACCTTGATACCTTGATTTCGTTCATTTATCATTTTTCCTCATACGGCAATGATTTGCTGAGAGAGGATGAGGATATATGAGTGGAGAAGCTCATACTGAAGGGTTAGAGCCGAGAGGGTTCTATGGTTCTCTGGGTCTGGGGTAGGCATTGTTTATCGCGGAATACTCACCCTTTTGGCCCTCGCCTCTTCAGTCTGGCAACCTGCAAAGCCTCTCCACGAGCCTCTATTAATTTACTTGCTTAATACTACGAGGTCGCTTTCTCCCTCTTTCCCTCATTCGTCCTTTGTACATGACGACCTCTCCTTTGTATATTGTACATGCATCCATGCATCCCCTGCACCTACCCCCTTTATCCGCCATTGTTTTATGTCGAGAATAAAGTTTACTGGGACTCGTGGGTGGACGTGGGTGTATACGACGTTTAGATCCGCCAGCATTTTTTCCAACTGGTGAAAGAATGCGAGCTTGTCGTCACCGCTGTTATTTTCCAGATAACATCGGAACCTCGTTTTGTCCTGCTTAAGAGATGGGCGCAAAAATCCGAATTCTTGGGTCGGAGACTTCTTTATAGCTCATCTTAGATTAAATTTAGGATCTCTTGAGATGACTGAATAATATTCTGGATAATACTCTGAATAATACTCGAAACGAGAGAAATTTAGACATCAAAGAAAGAAGTCATATATACACTGCGGGTCAGAATTGTGAGTTCACCTGTTCACTACATCAAAGATTACATTTTTTCTTTTAAGCATGGCAACTGTCAGTTTTTCAATTTTTTTGGAAGACTGGCCATTATGATCTAGCAACTATTTTTTATCTTGAGTCAATTTATGGTGATTTCTACTCAGAATTTAAACTTGAGATTTTTTTTAAATCTCATAAGATATCTTGTTTCTCTTTAAATCCTTCGAAATATTTTTGAATCCCTTAAAATCTCATGAAATATTTTTAAATCACTTAAAATTTCTTAAAATTTCTTAGAAGCACTCAACGTATCTTTAAATACTGTAGAATCATTCTAAATTTCATGAAGTCGATTAAAATACTCAAGGTCCATTCGAATTCATTAAAATTACTTGAGCTATCTTGAAATCTATTCAAGTTCATTGAAATTCCTTAAAACCAGTTAAACTGTATTGAAATCTTGTGAAACTTATAGAAATCTTTGGACGATCCTTTTGATACTTTTTGAGCTTTTTTGAAATTCACTTGAGATTATTAAAATCAATAAATTAAATGTTTTTAAATCCTTTAGTTTTTTAACTCCTCAAAATTCCTTCAAATCCTCTAATAATTCTTGAAAATATTATGAAATCTCAAAATAATAATAATATAATAATCTGAAGATAGTGTTCAAATTGGACACATTCACACAATTGCCGCAATTTCCAAAAAATCAATCAGCTTTTCGACAACAGTGTGTAAATATCGAATATATTATATATGTGATCGATATTTTCGATATACAATAACGTCAATTTTTAAATAGGATATTGCAGAAATTTGAATATGAATATCAGATCCTCCTCATTCGTCGTATCTTGTTCACAAATAGTATTTCCGATCGGGGCCTGACTTGTAATAGGAATCAAGTTTGGCAATTTTTCACGAGTTAGACAATTATCGAAAAAAGGTGTACATCTCTTGGATTTAATGGATACTATCCACCAATTTAGATATGTTATTTATAGTGATTTAGAAGGGGAAGGTTCTCAAGGTTATAAAAGGCATTTTTTCACGTCGCTCTTTGGTCGATAATTTTTCTTTTCGGTCCTCGTAAATGTCCAGGAGGGATGACGCTATTTTCTAGGGCGTCTCTGTAACAGTCAGCTATTCAATAAAGACGCCATCTCTCATGAAAACCCCTTCGTTTGCACACGCGCGTCCGAGTCCCTCTTACTTTCGCACTCTCATTTCTATCCGGCCGTGACGGCACCCCCGCTTTCCTTTTCACTTTTCTCTCACCCTCAACCACCATCTCTTATCCTCGTATGGGAACGTACGACCACTGAATTCATAAAAAGACCATCGACCCCAGCCATAACAAAATTCAAACCAAACCCCGATTCACACAATTATATCCTTGTGTAAATCATCCACTGTTTGGAATGGAAATCATGCTTTCCCGAACAAGCCTCGTTATTTTGATTGTCATAGCAACATTAACAACAATCCAAGGTTGCATTCCTCCACATCTCTAATAGGTCTCCGAAGTCTCATTGGGAAAGCTGATTTTCTGGTTCTACACTAAACCGGGGGTAATTGTCTTCACTCTCTTTTTCCCCGTGTATGAGCAGGGTAGGGTCTGTTAATAAGTGGCTAATGTCACTAACTCAATTTTGACCGAATAAGGGATGTCCAACTTTTTGAAATCGAGTCTCTAACGCGAGACTATCAACTTTATGGTGCGTTCCTCTAGATGTTT
>JAUESI010000033.1:7349851-7377270 GCA_032275145.1 Synergus laeviventris | reverse complement strand
CTCTTCTATTTATTCATCAAATTTTTATTGGGTTGAAAGTCTAAATCGATCAATATATGTATGGAAAAGTTGATGATCAACTCATAGGCTATTTCTGCTTGTGAAAAGTACTGCTACGAGTCGGAAATGTAGGATGGATCGGTGACTAGTATATTATGGTACGTACAGAGCACTCTCTATGGGGGAAAGAGTGAGGGACAGGGAGAGGGGAAATCGATCGGATCGCCATTATGGCGAGTGAGTGCGGGAACTCGATGGAATCACGCCGCCGTTGGGGGTTTATTCTCCGTATATATTTGCCGGCGTATCACCCTCGTCCCTGTAGAATGTCGTCCTAGTTGGAAGGGGAAAAACAAAGGGAGAGAGTTAGATTGCAGAGTGAACTGGAAAAGAGAGAAAGCGATCAAGTTTAGGCAATAGGGGCGTGCAACTTGCCTTTAACGCAACTCACGCATCAACGAGTTTTATCCAGATTTTCCAAAAGCCCTGGGGGATCTAAGTATCCTTCAGCCAGATTTAGAGGTCCCTGAGAAATGTATCATTTTCAGAGAGAGATATTCCTATATGTCTATCCTTATAATCTGTCACTTTCTTAGTATACTATTTTGTCGGTTTATTAGAGTATGATTTTATTAATATACAGATATGATTTTTGCTTCAGATATGGTGCTAGTTACGATATGGCAGCGCGGAGGAAAAACGCGACAAGAGAGTCAACAGCAACACTTAAAGCGTGGCTGAACGAGCACAAGAAAAATCCCTACCCTACTAAGGGCGAGAAAATTATGTTGGCAATCATTACGAAAATGACCTTGACGCAAGTATCCACCTGGTTTGCCAATGCGAGGAGACGTTTGAAGAAGGAGAATAAGATGACTTGGGAACCAAAAAACAAAACGGATGATGACGATGATGCGGTGTTATCGGATTCGGAGGATGCCAAGGAAATGAAGGAAGAAATGGGAGACAGTAGGAGTGACAGGGTGGGTGATGAGGCCAGAAGAAGTTTGGATGACAGTGGTGAGCTCATTTTTTTATTTTTCTGCAACTTATTAATCCTTCTTTCGTTTTCTTTAAAATGTACACATATTTTTAAATGTTTACTACGTGTTCTATTGAAGATACATCATCTAGGTAAACAAACTGATGAGATCGTTTGTCACTTGTTAAATCGCCAGTCACATTCAATCAAGCCATAATTAGATCTCGCGAAGTGATAACTCAATCGGAAAACAGTCACTGCTCTGCTCGCTAATTTGCTTTCGAAATAGACTCTACAATTATACTAGTCACGTAAAACAAGGTACTGAATGATCAATTGAGTCAGTCCAATTCTGAATGCGATTAAGAGTCAGTATGTAAAGCAGTTTAATAAAGAATCGACTAACTTCCACAAAAGAAACTGTGATATCATTTATCATTTAGGAAGGGTCTGCTAATCGCGTTTAAAGCTGATTGGAGAATAGTTTCCAAGCCCATTTCCTCTATTGTGGAAGTTCTGAATTCTAATTTATTCCCAACATTCTAACAAGAGAACACTTGTAGCCATTGTGGTCGATCGCTAGTGCGGAAATAGCGAATATGCGAGATTTGGAATGAATATCCGTAGAACGTCTATATCGCGGGGGCGGACATAATGGTTCACATGTGGGTAAACACAGTGACGGGTTGCGGGTTGCCGCGCGAAGAGATTAATGGTCTTCGGTTTGGTCCGGGTGGACGGCGACGACGACGACGACGACGGCGATTTAGTTGATGGTATTGGTGGATACAGCATGGTTCCAGAATGGTTGGGTATAGGTTGGATGGCAGAGGGTGCGGCCGGGTTTGAGTAGCCATCCATAGGACCAATATACTCTCCATCCGCGAGTCTATATACTCGCTGATGTAGTGTACTTGTATATATGAGAATACCGTGGTAGATGTATATAGATACTGGCACTGGTTCGAGGCACAGTGATGTATCGGTGCCCGCGGCGAGACGAATGGTACAGACCCTTCTATGGCTACCATTACCCCACCACACATTGGCCAATATCGCTCGGGTTGGATTCGCTTCTGGCACCTGGTTTTCATGCAAATCCGAATACGCCGTAAACGTACATAATTCTCTAATGATGTCCTGTTAAAGTAGAGGCCTGGTAGAGCATCAGCTAGTATTACAGATATTTAGAAAAAAAATTCTTTTACGGAAGCTGTAGTGCTGTAGAATATGACAAGAGATTCCGGAGATAGATATAAATGTAATTTTTTTAGGGGTGATCTTATTGTGCCTTCTAATCTGATATCGGATTCGGCAAGGTCTTCCGAATTAGGTCTGTAAACTCGTGTAAACGAAGGCGTAGAAAGGTATTGACTAGCAGAAGCAGATCATGCGATTAGCGGCTGATAAAAGAGGGTCAAAAGTTAAAGAGCCACTTGTGGACTTGGCAGTAGTATCAGTTTAGTTGGTCCATAAGGTTCTCTTTATAAGGGGCGGTGCACACACCCTTAACCTAAACTTTTACCACTTCTATCTTCCTTTCTCTTTTCATTTCTGCGTCTGCCTGTCTCTCATTCTGTATACAGCCTGAAGCCCCTTCTAGCTTGGGAATTATCGCTTGACGACCCATCAAGTAAACCCTCTGCCGACTCATTCGAACCTCTTAATGAAATTCTCACCCCTGACTGACTGGCTGGCTGGCAGACGGCCCGAGCGGTCTAGAGTGCTCCGAGAGAGAAGGAAGCTAGAGAGATAAAGGAAGAAAGATTTGATGATGAGAAAGAGAGAAACAGCGTGAGAGAGAGAAGGTTGTATCCACTCGAGGGTAACTGAAATCTCTCGCGCCCCAAAGTGGTTGCAGACTTCGCCCCTTTTTTCACAGCATCCCTTATGGCTTAACGATATAAGGGTGCAAAGGGAGACACTCGCTATGGCATGCTCTCCTCCTCTCTTCATCTGTGGAACCCCACAATGACACGCATCCGAAGTCTCACTTTCACACCAGAGAATATAGTCCATTACTCCATTAACGTCAATATTGTCCCCGATTAGAAACCACTCTCTTTCTCTCTTTCTCTCTCTCTCTCAGCACCCTTATCATAATTAATGATTACTTAAAAAAAAATTTCAAGTATTCTTTAATGACACGAAGGAATCTGAACCCTTCTCTTTTAATTTAGAGGTCACGTGCCGAGCCTTCATCGAACAACGGATTGTCAGTCAAGATAGATACTTCATCTTGTGACAAATTCAACAACTGAATTTAATAAGTCATTCGGGCGCTAATATTTAGTTATTTAGTTGACTCATCATCCTTGTTCACAGAATCAATGAGGCACGTGAAAGCAGAGCACTTAAAGGACGAGAAGGATCTTGATGACGACGATGATCTAGACCTGGAAGAAGATCCTCGCAGGCGTGAGCATCCTTTTCATCATGCGATGCATCACCACCATCACCAGGGCTACGGTAGCGACGATCACTTCAAGGAAGAAGGGATTAAGACTGAATGTGGTGCCGGTGGCGTCCCCATTCCTGCCACCAAGCCGAAGATTTGGTCTTTAGCTGACACGGCGGCATGTAAAACACCTCCTCCGCCTTCTCACCCTCATCATCAACAATATCACTTACACCATCAGCAGCAGCACTACAGTCAACAGCAGCATCATTTACCCAACCAATCTCACCACCATTCCCAGCAGCCCTGGCTTGGTTCGGGTGGTCCTGGAGGCGCTCCGGGTGGAGGAAGTCTGAGTTCCTTTGCCCTTCCTTCAGCAGCTTCGATGAGTCCATCATCCGCAGCGACGGCACCTTACTCCAGTGCATCTGCAAGATACGGCGGATTCTTGTCGTCTTCTTCTGGTGGACAGCTTCACTACAATCCTAACTCTTCCTCGGGTTCAACATCTAGTGCCTCCTCATCAGCGGCGGCGGGGTTTCCCGAAGTTGGTACGGATACGCCACCCCAAACACCTCCCAACATGAAGGTGGCTACTCCGAACGGAGTGATCCAGGGCCCTCCAACCGGGTACTGCCCTGGTGGCACCAACAACAACACCAGTAATGGCAATCTCAATCATTATGGATCGAACCATAATGGAGGATACCTATCCACGAGTTCGGGCTCTGCTAGCAGTGCTTCGTCCTTCAGTTCCCGACTTCAAAACTCCCCGCACAAAGAGTTCTCACCTACCTCGCAGAATTCGATTCTTCATCAACATCAGACGACTGCTAGCCTCCCTCCTACGGAAGCCACCACGGCATTCAAGCCTTTCTATAAAGGGTAAGTGTTTCATCTGGAGTTTACTTTTCATTGAATCAATTTGGAAATATATTAATGGTTCTATTTGATTTTGTTTCAGGTCACAAACCATGGGAAGTGGGTTCGTGTCTCCCGTTTAAGGATGTATCCGAGCACCGACGGAGGACCACCACGTCTCTCAAGGTTTGTCACCCTCTTTATATCCATACGTTTATTTGATGCCTATTATTCTTAGTATCATTTCTTTAGATGTTTTCCCTTTGTTGATGGAATTGATCTATTATTAGTCGATGGAACAAGCAGATTTCTATCTCCATCATCGTATTAACACAAGAACTGCGTGCGGATAGGTAGTACAGTAATTTATTTCCCCATTGAATAAAAATAAAAAGTAGAGACATAAGAGACAAGGCTCGAAGGTAGGTCGTTTCAAGCAACGGTACAGCCTTATCCGATCACGATCAGTCACGGTCGACGATCAACTGCCCTGGACCAGAGCTCAACTCGCCTCCAAAGTCGAACGGACACCTTAAGACAATCGATAAGGAATTAATATCCGGCCGAGTTGATTGGTCGTTAGTCCCTGGGTCTGCGTCGAAATAATAATGGCATTGGGTATTGAGTAGCGTGTGGGCAGTCTGTGGACAGAGAGAGAGGCTATCGCCACCTTCTTGACAGTAACAAATGGACGGAGATTTCAATCAGTGAATGGAATCACCACTGGCTCGCCTCGTCCTTTTCTCTCTCCCTCAATCTTCGACCGTCTCACTCACTCTCTCTCTCTCTCTATCTCTCTCTTTCTTACTTCCTTTCTCTCTCATACATTCTCATGCAGCTATTCCACTCGGACACACCTCGACCTGTCGCGTTAGTGACCGGCAGAGTCATTCGATTCTTGTTGGGTACTATCTTCTCACGAAATAAAAAGTCAAACCAAAGCTTATATGCAAATAAAAATGGTGAAGAAATAGACACATCCGAGTATCCTTATTATAATTCAAACACTATAGAGTTAATTTATTTTGCTTCAACAGCTTGAAGAGAAGAAAATTTATTCGATTTTTCGCGACACGCGTTTTAAATTCCTTTTTCCCCTGAGTGGATTCCCGATTTTCCAGAGAATCCTATATACTCAAGAGGATTGGCGAGAAAGGTATGAGAGCAGTTATCAACGTTGGTTGGGCGATCGTTAAAGTGCCTTGGGAAACCGAAGACTTCATCCCAGTTACGCCAAAAAGCAAGAGTATGAGGGGTTTCGAAACAGCTCTACCCTCGTTTCCTTACAAACGATTCCCTGGATTCATCTTCAGGGTTTACTCTCGATATCCCCTGACTCCTCAACCCTGAAGTCTGCGTGAAACTTCGACCCTGACTTACCCAAGCTTCTTTGCAAAGAGCCTGCGTCCCTTCTCAATTAGTTTACTCTTAAATTAAATCTCAATTAGTTTTCCCCTAAAGCAAACCAGGAAAAATCAGAAATGGTCCATTACGGTCGTGCGAAGAAGCTAATAGTTAAATAGCACTTGGGAGAATTATTCCAGAATTAAAAGACGTCTAAAAGCACAAGGTAAAGGCTTGTGGTTGGAGGTTGCAATAGGAATAAATTTTGGATCTGTGATCATGGCAGTGGTTATTTTTGCTGAACCCAAATTATTCCAGGTGGACGCCTATGTAGGCCTTAACTCGATACTTCTCAAGTTTCCGAAATGTAGAAAGAAGATATAGTATTTTCTAGCCTAAGTGTTAAAGTGTTAGGAATAGGGGAGTTGGAAGAGCAAATAAAAAAGAAGAATAAAGAGCATCGTCAGTTTTCAGGTCTTTGAGACGTTTTTTAGGTCCCGGGTGTTAGCGGGACCACCTTATCTGGTGGCGATCTGATCCTAATTTATAGTCAGATCCCAAATAAACTAGTTTTCACTGTCGTCACCTCGCCTCGCCTCGCCTCGTCTCTTTCCCAAATTCGAGGCTGCTAGCTGTTAGCTGTCGAGGACCGCCTCGTGGTCCTCATAGTCCGTGGCTTTATAAGTCCAAATCTTGGGTGCACCAGAGACTCCAACCTGTCTCTCCCTACCACCATCTCGCTGATCTCTTGGTCCAGCAGCCATCCAGTCCGGCAGGTAGTCACCTATACACCTAACCCATGAAAGAATACCTGCAAGATACGCATTTGTAAGATACACACATGGAGGAAACACACAACCAATGAAGGAAATACAGCGGCTACCTGGTAGGCTGAAAAAGTAAACCTCGACGCCCGTGGTAATTGCCAATTAGCTTGCTGGATATTTAATTGCCATTAGAGTAGGTGGAGTGTCCGGATCTTGGTGGTCGTCCATGATACGATATCCCTCGTCACTTTACCATGCTTGATCGCACCTTCTTATGCGACATTTATGCTATTTACAGAATCTTCTTTTCTGATTACATTCACTTCATCTTTTTCAGTCAATAAAATGCCTCATCCGACTCTATAGAATGAATAAGGATTTCATAAATTTTCTTCTCGAAGGATAACAAGAAATTTATGATAATTCTTAAGGAGGATTTTCAAGTCATAATTTAAGTGGCAGAAATCGTGTTAGGAAAGCTTGTTGCAGATTCTGGAATTGCAGAATTTCAATGGTCGAAGCGCTAGCTCGTTACGAGCAAGCGACGATAAATTAACGTCGCGAGAACATCCGGATTTAGTGTGCGATAAGTGTGGCAAGGTGCTTGCATTTATTACCATTAGGCGACAGCGCAAAAGCGACAGGTGAGGAGGTTTCAACCCAACGAATGAATCCTTGGTATTCGAGGCTGGGAAGGCAACAATCGATATCGCAATAGAGCCAAATTTGCACATTGTCATTCGAATCGGTTCGAAGCACAGGCATTTAACGACAGAACAAACGGTGATGGATGGCCAGGCAAAAAAGAGAAAAATCACGAGCTAAATGAAAACTCGCTGTACCGAGCACCGATTGCTTTTTAATGCGCGACTGCGAATCACAAAACGATTGCGTATGACGATATTTCATTGGCATGAGCACCAATAGTCGTTGCTTGCTCGTTCACTCGGAAAGACCAACGACTAGCTAGCAAAAAATACTACATTGTCGTGATCCCATTACTATTGGTACCGTTGTGCTGCAACGGCACTTTTTTTTTCTTTAATTTCACAATTATTGGTTGAGGAATTATTTCGACTTTTTCCGTCATCAACCTTCACGGCTGCAATTATTTTGTTTATGGTATCTCATCGTTGAAATTCTCTTTTAAGTTTGTCTGCGCGATTCCTGAACGTACTTAATGTCGCAGACCACCCGTACCCAACGGAAACCAGTAGGAACTTTTTGCAGCCTTCACTGCTCTCGAGTTTTCTGCACAATGAGACAACATCAAACCTTATGGCGATCTCGGGCTTCATTGCTCTTTACTTTACTGTTCCATTTATCAGTGCAACAATTCCTAATTCCAGAATTCTGGCAAACAACACACTTCATCAAGCTGAGATGCTAAAAATAGACCTGCTCCCGAAGCGATGCTTCTTATTTAATAGTTAATTCTTGCAACGATCCTCCATAAGTTATTGCTCGAGGCGGTGGGCTTGCGTAAGAGTGATATTTTTCTGTCCTTTCCCGCTAATTTATGCAGGCAGGCGGCCGCGAACGTAACGTACGACCAATTTGTTGCCGCGCACATATATACCAGACTCGAGTCAGAAAGCGAAAAAGATAAAGTCGTGCGCCTCACGATCTTCTAAGTATTATAGCTCTCTGCTATAATAGATCTACCTTGTAAAGACGATAGAAGATCCACGAGTCAATTAGTCGTGCCGAGCATTGAGTCAAGTGATTGAGTACCAAGCTACTCACGCGTACACATATATTGGCTCGTTTTTCAACTTGGCTCAACCAACTGATTCTCGATTGTGGCGAAATAAGTGGAATTAGCTATTGATGATTTATGAACGTCCGGGTGATCGAAACCCAGTAGGACTCCTGTCGTTGGTCTTTTGCCATCATAAAAATCACTATCAACATCAATCCCTTACCATGCATTCTCCACCTATGCTCAGGAATTAATCTCTGATGTGGAAGAACTTCAGGAATGCTGTCTGGGTGGTAGGGAATCTACTGAAGGTACTTGGAGCAATTGCTGTTCAGTCTGTTCACCTTAATCTTTTAATAGGTCCATCTTTCACTACTAATGTTCTACTAATGCTGAAAGAATCTCAAATACCCTAGGAAGAATATTGCTACTCATAAATTTAATAAAGATGAATATAAATGGACTCTTTAGTAAGATATATAAATTCGGATCGTGTGTTAATTTGTTTGTTGATTTTCATACGTACTAAAATAGCGAACTACAACACATACACCTCTTTAAACCTAGTTATCAGATTTTTCTCGGATGACTACTTTACCCGTTTAGCAAACGAGCTATTTTGCTTTTTACATTAATTACTTCATTCCTTCCTGCGCTTGACTCTAAATCCTTAATTTTAATACCCGGAGTCTGGCATCCGGATCTGGTATTTACATGGTCGTTCTTGATTCCACGAGGGATTAAAAGTCCGTTGAAACATGGCTCAGTGGGAATTATCGCGAATGTCTATCGAATGGGACACGTACCGGATTTGTCCATGCGAAACGTTGTAATCGCAGCGATATGCGCTGCGTAAATGTCGCGGCTACCTATTTTCTGGACGACATAAGTGTTCTAGTAACAGGCAGTTACGAAGATACAAAGGAAGCCAGTGCGATCTTGTGGCTTGGAAGCCACCAGCGCGGCTCGAAACCGGTTCGAGCTCTCGATTTTTCTGTAATCGGGAATCGCCTGCCTTGTCAAGTGTGTCGCCTATCGAACCGACACGTGTACCTGCACATACAACTAGGAAAATTAATTCATTGCCACGGAATCAAGGGTCATTAAAACGTGGGAAATTAATCTTAATTTCAGAACACTTCCCGGCTTAAAAATTCGTCTAGGAAGTTAACTTCAGTGATCAATATTCAAGATTCAATTTATTCATTCATAGCGATCTATTCATTTTCATAAATTTGAAGCCGTTTAACTTCATTCCTCACATGCTCATAGGACATATATAACATATATGTTTTAGCAGACCTTTCAAATCATGTCTCATAGAATTGAAGATAGTATCTTTATTAAGGTCTCATTTTAATTTAAAGGAATGAATGGGACACTAAAAAAATATGTAGAAGGATCAACTACACTCGCACTCCAAGAAGTGTCTCGTCTCTGTTGGTCATCTAGTCCGATTATACTCTTTTCGGCCCTCGTCGAACCGTAAACAAACTCCGTTACTGACAATAGACCTATGGAGACCCCACGTCTATATTTGCGACCGACACAGTTTCTAAGAAAGACAGAAAGCCTCTTATTGAGGTCTGAGTGTACTTTAGCTTGTAACATATGCCGCTGCTACTTGATTGGTTGCAATAAACATTTTTCTTTATAGCGTTACTAATGTTACTATTGGTATTTTTATTTCAACAAACCGAATAGTAAACATACTAGTGGAAAAGGGAAAAGGATAGTTGATGAAATGGAGAGGAGAATGTAAAATATTTAGTGGATGGGAAAGGGATGGTGAATAAAATGGAACGGAGGAGTAAGGGTTGATAGGAGGATAAATAAAAGGGGATCAGTGTAGGCTGTGTCCACTATTTGGACATAAAAGAGTAAAAAAAGGGATTATAAAGTTGATGAAATGGAAAATGGGGTGAAACGTTCGATAGAAGGAGAAGGGATTGTGAAGGAGCTTAGAGGGGGGAGTGTCCAACTGTCCATTAGTGGAACACAAACATTATTCATCTAAGTGAATAAAAGTCTGTTCATTCACACACTGAGGCAATCTGGAAGATAGGGTACGTTGGAAAATTTGGTATGTGTTTATCTAATTTATGGATTTATCAGCGCTTTCATTACTCGATACTTAGTTCTCTGATCGCGATAGGGTCTTTCCTAATTCCACAAATCGCACATGAATCCAATTTTATAGACTGATTGATTTCAGATACTTATGGTATTATGAATATCCCTGAATTGAATGGGTGCTTTGACCAAATGGCGAAATATTTCGCATTGATTACTGTGTGAGTGCACGTAACATAAATGTTGAGTATTACTATTTAAAATGGGTAGATATCAATTTCTACAATCGCGAATTAGTTTACGTTTGAAGCGCGTTGTTTCAATCACTATACTGTTTCAACCGCATTGCCAAGCAGGCGCAGGCGCTTATATGTTTGACGCGTATAATACCGACACCCACTCCTGCCGGCGGCCAACCACCGACGAATATAACCCGTGCTCTTACGATATTAGCTATCGCATGTACGTGCAACTGCTTTGCCGCGCAGGTCCCTTCCTCTTGGCAAATAACAAAGGAACATGGCGTCACTAACCTCGTACCATTTCCATTTTCTGTTGCAGGTTAACCACAAGAAGAGAGACGATGGATGATGTCCTGCCGGATTCTATATGCGTACGCAAACATGGACACACGTTCACGCGCGCCACGAGGTCCTGGGATTTATAAGCAGTGTCTCGGGAGAAGAAAAAAAGAACCGTGTTTCTCCGAGAGCAGCGGAAAGGAAAGGAGCGAATGAGTGCGAGCCAGAAAGGGATGGACAGAGAGAGAAAGAAAAGTTAAAAAATATGAAAAGGGAAGAAAAGGAAGAAGAAAAAGGGAGTCAATGTTGGAACACCAGATATACATAAATCCTCCTGGTCTCTACAAGGTGCGACTAGGAAAGATATATGGGGTTAAAGAAATGAGGAGGGAGGATTATGGAAGCTTAAGAATTATCGAAATCACCCAAACTCGTGCAGAAAGTTTGCTAGGCGACTGACGTGGCCCTGACAGGAAAACTGACAAGATCTTGTTGAGGCTCGTACATAGGGAAAGCTTGTCCAGAACGGTTAAGATTTTCTTTCTAACCGAAATACAAAATTTTTGCACGGTTCGTACTAACAGAAAATTGACTATAAGTTTCTAAAGATTTTCTTTCACCAAATCGTGGATTATCCCAGTGAAATTGATAGCGAGGAAAAGTAATTTTTTTAGCAGAAATATTGTTTCTTTTAATTTTTTAAATAAACCACGGGCAATGTGCAAATGGCACCATACAAGGGTAATAGTAATTGTTGTTATTATTATGATTATTATCCAAAGGCGGCGTGGCCGCTGAGATTTTACATAAAGGCTATTATTTTATTATATATATTATATATGTTATATATCTTTTACTGTCAAGTCACACGATCTTTCGACCACCCCGCGAATGATATCTGTAACAAAAACCAGCTTCCTGTTGTAAGGTAGTAGGGCAATAATTATTAAAAAACAGACACCATAGATACTACAATTATCTTTAAATATCGCTAACTGATTAATTATCGCAATGAGATATTAACTATGCATAATTTAGGTACGTAGAAAATCCTTAAGTAGGTCCGTTGCAAAAATGTGACAATGGCGAGGGTGGCTTGGGCGAGGTGAGAGTGTACGCTGCATGTATATTATTATAAATATATAAATAATGCGATTAGTTGTATGACAGATCGCGAACGAGTAAGGTGAGGTGAATATAAAATAAGAGAATTATAGGACGAGAAAATTTGCAATTCGCACGAACGCCAAGCTCTCCGGCGTCGAAGCCAATTACCTTAACAAGTGTACGTTCGCCGAGTTGAAAACGAGGGGACGTTTCTTGAATGCTTTTACGTCCTTTCTGGATTTTGTTACTGGGCCCGTACAGTCCAACGCGAAAATTCGTCTTTTATTTAACACTGAACTCTAGAGATCTGACGAATTTTCGAGTAAGAGCATAAAAATGTTCAAAATGTAAAATTAAAAGGTGTTCCCGGTGCTCAATTGTTGTATCTATTTTAAAAATAATACACATTTCCCTTGTCAGTAAAAAAAGTTATAATCCTGCATTTGATAAAAGTGAGGATTAAATCCTCTCTTTAGAGCAGTATTTCCTTAAGATCTTTTCCGTTTTAAAAAAATATCTCTGTCTGAAAGAAATGAATCGTCGATCGTGTGAGTATGTACTCGAAAAAAATTGTACATTGTTTTGTAAAGATACATTTATTTATATCTGTGATAAAGTGAGAGGAAAAAGAAGAAAGAAAGAAAGAAAGAAAGGAGGAAGGAGCGAATGAGAGAAAAGTGAAGCTAGAGTTAAAAAATTGCGTATCTTACACTCTTGATAGAAAGGCGGTCGGTGCTCGTGCATTCTTTGACACGTATATTAAATTAGGAGGATAGATAATAATGTTTTGTAAATAGTCGCAAAGTCGATGGAAAAAAGCGTTGCTGAATGTATCAATCCGGCACGAATCGACTCGAAAAAATCGTCGAGAATGCTGTTTGTTGTGAATATACATAGTGCAGGTATTAGTTATTATTATTATATTAATATAAATATGTGAAACTAGGTACTACACGGTTGTTCGTACAGATTCGATTGTAAATTAATTAAAAAGAATACAAGTGTACATAGTTCTGAATGTGAATATAGATAAATATATCTATTATTATTAGCGTCGATATCACGATATATTATATTATTATTATTATTGTCTACTACAATTATGAATTCATATTATATTAAAAAGGAGACTATTACGTTGTAGATGCTTTCTCTTCATTTATTTTACCTCGTCCTTTCAAATTAAAAATTAATAAAAAGCGTCTTAAATTCAAGGAGTATTGAAATCATATTTTTGTGAATGCAATTTCACTGTATGTCACGAAACATAAATCACTAATTAGTTATTAGATTGTCGAATTTGAGACCACCATCACGAATCGATGTGGAGGGTAAGCAAGTGACCCTTTTCCTTTCGGTCTGCTGGTGAAGGATATGCATAAATGGACATGATCGAAAGTCCAATAGGGGGTCCCACGTAATATAAATTACATCAATCGATTTTAGAATTATCTACATCATACATTCTTAATGATAAAAACATTTTAAACTGTACATTATTTATTTTTGTCAAGAATTTCGTTCAGTTTATAGTTTGATTTGATAGTAATTGCGCTATTCAAAATCTAATAATTTACCATCTTATCATATTCCGATAGAAATTAATACATATATTGAGATAAAGATAATGATAATTAACGAGTTTACAGAATTCAGAGGATTCAAAGTAATATGATGGTAATTGTCAAGATATGTGATGATAAAAATGGAGAAAAGATAGTGGGTATAAGAAGTGAGGGTCTGCTAAAGATCTCACAAGATGAGAGCTTTACGACCTTGCGTACAGCCGGCTCACCTTATACTTGGCCTTAAAATCAATTGCGGCACCTTTATAGATTAGATATACGCCTACTCTTCAAAGCCCCACACCAAGTTCGCCACCGGTTTCAGAACGGGGTGGAAAGGGAGTCTAAGTTATAGTATATATAATACCACTATAGTCCACTATTCCCCATATCTATATAGAACTATGGACATAAACAGATGCAAGGAATGTATTGTCCGACTCTCCATTCTATAATTAACTCTGCACTAACGAATTGACGCAATTAATTTGTAATCCGGGAGACGATTTTGATAATTCTGGAAGTAAAATGATAGAAATAGATAGAAAATATCTTTCAATGATTTTCTATCTCTTTTACAATTTACGCAGAGAAAACAAATGGGAAACTCATTGTTTATTCTCATTAGGTTTTTGTTATTTGGTACAGAAAGGATACTCGTGGGATACTTTTTTTTTTACTGTTTTCTATATGCAGATGCGATTTCACCATCGCATGAGAGTTGAGGGAATACGTAATACAACTGCTTGCGATTCATTCGCATTTATTGCCGATTCTAAAGAACCCTAACAACTATAAATTGGGCAACAAAAAGTCCCGGAGGCCAGGACGATCTGCTAAGACAAAGGAGAATGGGGCCATGAAGTCATGAGGGGTAAGGGCCTTATATCCTGCTGCACGATACGGGGCTATAAAGTCATAACTTGGCTTTTTTTCCTCTTCCTTCTACTACTAACTATACAGCATTGTAGCCTAGGGGAAAATTGCACTAACATGAAGAAAGTTAGAAGTACCCCTGAGATCATGTTAAAATTTAAATTATCATGATAACTTCACAAATCCTTTTAACTTTGTTAAAATGTGATCTTTTACTGAAAAAATGGATGTTCAACCTTAATATTATGGATAGATATTCAATCTAAATATATCTAGATATTAAGTATGAATATCCATTCGATAATATAATGACATTAAAATAATAGTTGCAATAATTGATAACCTGCTGCCAAAAGAGACTATTACCATAAATTTGAATGTTCGCGAACTCGCGCCCCGTGACGTATTTTCTCCCCTTTCTACCTTGTGGACCCTTTATGGCTTACTTTATGGCAAAGACTCAATTTGGCTCCGCAGTTGGTATTCCGTGGTGACTAATATGCAGGGCACACTACGCAAATAATGCATTCTCATAACGTCCAAGAGAGACAGAGTGAGATATGAATAAAGGTCGGCGGGTTGGGGAAGGGGGGGCACAAGAGACTCTACGGGACACGAGTGGACCAACAGCTCGGTTCGTCTTCACCGTGGGATATCGTGTGCTAACTTACGTTAGATTACCCACACTATTTCATTTCTAGGCTTGTAAGTTTGAATGCTTTGCACACGAGGTCATCAGGTTCAAGTCTTGAAGCGAGTGATTGAAGCGCATTCATTGATTCACAAAATACACGATACTCTTGCGAAAATTGACAAATTTATTCCCTAATGCAAGCCAGGCCCCGATCGGGCATACTATTTGTGGCCAAGATAGAACGAATGATGTGGCTCTAACTGGGGCCGGATCAGGTAACCACAAGGTCATCCAATTCCTAAAAATGGCGTTGTAATATACTTTAGTAAACATCCGAGTGTTTGAGATGTGAAAACAGTGAAGAAATATTACAGATCTGAGGAATAAAAATAAGTTAAAGTAAAACAATACCATAAAATAGTTAGGATCAGTTAATTCGTGGGTTTCTAACCAGGACCAGATCTGGCTGCTCAATCGGGCCATAATTTGAGGCGTTGATCAGGTTCTGCGTTTAATTTCCAGTCTGGCCCCGTAGTTGTGACTGATCAGAGCCACAAATAATCTGCACCTGAAGACTCTTGAAATTCTTAAAATTATATATACAATCACTTAAAATTATTTTAAATCATTTGAAAATCTGTAAAATCGTTTATAATATAATAATTTTAAATGCTTTGAAATTTCTTTAAAATCCATAAATTCTTTAAAATCACTTATAATTATTAAACATTTTTTTACACATAACAAAGAACGTAAAAATCACTTCAAATCTTTTCAAATCTGTTAAAATTATTTAAAATCACTTAAAAGCTGTTAAAATCTGTTGCTTTGATATTCATTTAAAATCTGTGAATCGTTAAATGAAATCATAAGATTATTTTAAGATAAATTACTTAAAAATATACCTAAATTCCTTTAAAATTTTTTGAAATGCCTTAAGATTTTTTACAATCACTTGAAATCTCTTAAAATCCTTAAAATCCCCTTAAAAATCACTCAAAATCAGTCGGAAATTTATTATCTATTTTTCCATGGAGATCTAAAAAATATCACTTCTTATTATAATGGAAAGGGTCTTTCTCGACTTAGATGATATTTTTAGTACTCATTTTTTACCCATTGTGAAAAGTTCCACTTCTTTCCCTTGGTGCATAATGTACTATTTCGCTACGAATAGAAATGGATTTTAGGAACAGACTTTATTTAATTTGGCATTTTAAAAAGTTTCAGATGTACATAAAACTATAAAAGTTTTCCCATGTATGGGCTATATATTTGAAGTGACCATACTGACCATCCTCGGCACGCACCAGTCAGGCAGATGCAAACAGAACTGAAGTTTACAAGACTTTGCCGAATAACAACGATCTTATATCATTTACTGCGAAATATGAGAAGTGTGCAGCCGGCATCGCTGCCGCCATTAATGTCCGTTTGCGAATCAACCATAAAAAAAAAGAGAGAAAAAAACTTCAGTTTGAGATATTTCGCACTTTGTATTGATATTTATACGTCTCGAGTGCTCGTTGCATCCACCCCGAGTAGAAACAGCCCTACTTGACCCCAAATAATTAACAAATTCCACATTAAAATTTCTAGATTGACTAAAAGAATAGATAGTTCATGGAGTATTGTAATTCCAATTTTATAATTCCAATTTCCTAATGAAGAAAGTTATATTTCCTATAAGCTAAACAAACGTTTACCGGAAGTGAGTCAATGATTTACAATTAGAATAAATATCCATACGTTTGAATGCAAAACATTTATAGTGTTGTCGAGTTTTCAAAGGGGATTTATATTGATTTGTAGTTTGAAAAAGGTGCAAACGGGAGTCCGAGAAGAACGGACACCAACGCGGATTTACACGCTCGTAGGCGTATTCATAAAATATGTTTCACTCCCTATAAATTGATAGCCACCGAACGATGTTGTATACTCTCGGATTAACTGCAGTGAATTCGTACACAGATTTACACAACTCTGCCATAACAGCAACATTTTATGCTTCTCTTAACCCACTGTCAATTTTACAGACATTTTAATATTATACACAAAAATTGAATAATGTATAATGCCATTATAAACTGTGAGATATTAAATTTTGTATCCATTATAATTATATACACCGTATCGACGATTAGGTTCAGAAATTGTGATTCTTTTTTTATATTATAATGTTTTTAAGTACAAGTTTATCCTAATTATTTTAATGCGATTTATTAGATAACATTTAAATAAAAGAATAAAAATTTAAAAGAGACTATTGAAGACTGTATATGGGAATGTTGTTAGAAATGTTGTTTTCAATTATTCACAATAAAAAGTAATTTCATAGGAACTGTGGAAATTAAAAAAATAATTCCACACAGAAATACGAAATTTTCCACAAAATTATGTAGAACTTCCATGAAATTGTCTGCAGAAAATATATCACCGTTAATTTTTTTATTATGATCAATTTGATGTTACTCATTAAAAATTTAATTCTATTAATACTTTCAATGAATTTTATCAATAAAAAGCATGTTTAACAAAAGTTAAAAATGTCATTTTTGCATCAAAATTATCAATTGTGACCATCGAATCTCAAAAGTACTATTAATATAATCATGGTCGCTTATTATCTGACCTTATTATTTGATCTTTGTATTTCTGAAATAGTCCTGTTTCAATTTCTAATCAATTAAGTTATGCAACAATGACCCATGTACACTTGGCATGCGAATAGAGTATCCGAAGGTATAAGTTTACAATTTTACATATATGCTGTATCTGTAAGGTTTCTGCGTGACACTGAAATACAGTTTAGTGTATATGAAGGCCTAAGAAGACTATAAGCACTCAGAGTGATGCACAACTTAAGCTTCTTCCTAATTTAGAATCGGCAATTTCCTATTATTTAAGAATGCGAATTCGTGATAGCCTCTGACCGATTCAAATTTTCTAATCAGTTTCTTTTGCTTTTGGAAATTAGATTTTCAAAGAAAATATATTAGACATATGCATAGACATATCCTTTATATTAGGGAGAAAATATGAGAAAACAAAATAAAAAATAAGTAGAGTTTGTAAAGAAGTCTGTATTAGCATCGATCTAAATATCATTTTCTGAATGAGAATCAGTAAGCAATGATACCAAAGGAACGAAATAATCGTTTTACAAAATGGTGTTGATAACCAACGCCTGCGGCAAGCATGAGCTTGAACCATGTGCATATGTATAGTTATCAGGCAGTAAAGATGTTTACAGCACCAGTGCTATCACTATCATCCGAAAGAACGAACGTTCTAATTGATTTGTGGCACAGGAGTTATCTTCTCTACTAACTTAAATTAAATTACGTAAAAGCCTGGGAGTATTCATTCAGTTGAATTGTGGGAGGTCCTTGAAGATTAGTCCTCTTTCTTTTGGATTAAAAAACGAGGTTTGAAGATTAGGATGTTTTAAAATCCCTCGAGAATCCTATCTTGTGACCGTAATTGGCTCGCAGACATATTAAGCTTTTTGGTGATTTTAATACGGTCATAAAATGTATGAGATGATAATTTTTGTATCTTTTGTGAAATGTAAAGAAATCAATATTTGTGTTTGATGATAATGTAATTGAAATACAATCTGCGGATGGAAGCTCATTAGTGCGGGATTAGGTCCTTTGATTCAAAGACTTATTGATTCTCCTTCGACTTATTACTTCTTATTCCCATTATTATATCTCTTATCTTGTTATTTTCAATAATTGCTACTTATTGCGGATTGGCTTCTCAATCTTTCTCTCGAGGTTCTCATTAGTTTTCACTCATTTGTCTTCTGTCACTCTTTCTTTTTTCTTCTTTTAATTATTCTTTTTTTTTCTTAAAAATTCATTAAAAGAGAATAAATTAAAAGTCAAATCCATTAAGGTAAGGAATGAAAAAATGAGAATATGTAATAATGAATGTTAACTCAAGCAATAAATGTAGAGAGCTATAGTCACAGCATACTTTGTGATTTAAGGATAAGATGCTCTAAAATCACTTAACAGGTTCCAAAACTAAGAAATATTACACACTTAACTTGATTTTGTGTTTCTCCTATTTCAAACTTGTTGGCCTATCTTATAAATGTGTCGAGAGTTCCTGAGCAGCGATATAGAAAACTGACAGTAACGCTAAGCAGGATTTTACTCTTATACTTAGTTTCACGGACTTGCTTTTTATCTTATCGTAACGCTTGGCAGAAAGCGGCTAACATATTTTCTCCTAGTTGGTACTTCGTGTTTTTTCTTTTTCGAAAATCCGTGATTTAAGATGAGCCCATTTGATGGCCTCAGTTGGAGGGCAGGTTTCTCATTTCCCATGTCGCCAAGCGTCTGCCTGGGATGTTGGTCGAAGGACATTTATCCCGGGGTCTGAGCTTGACAAGGGAAAAACAAAGGATCGTTTAAAAAAGACTAGTTAGCCGGTCACGCTTGGCCAGGATTAGCCATGCTATGGTACCTTTAGCTCCAGTCAAGACATGTAGATTAACCTTCATTAGGAAACGCGCCGATTATTCGCTAATGAACCGATGCATCTTTCCTTATTAGTATTTCCTTCGTTAAAAATTAATCTCTTATTTGAGATCTTTAGTACGGTTCAATTTTTTAAAGAATTACGATTTTTCATTCGGTTCAATGTGTATCAAAGTAGTTTTAGCTTTTTCTGTTATGGATCTATAAAGGTAAAAATGGTGATTTACAGAAACGAGATCAAGTGTGTCTTATAAAGTGAACTAAATAAAACAGCTATCTACTGAATATTCATTAATCATATTTCGTAAGAGCGAATTAAATATCTGTGAAAATAGTTAATACCCGTATTCTTTAAGCAATATTTAGCAAATATGACGTGCCATTTATCATAATAATTACTGCATGAGTAATAACTTGTTAAAATTACTATCCATATATGATGATATCAATTAAAAATTCTTTGTTTTAACAGTTTGTTAATTTCATGAATATGCGCTAATGCTCTTCGTTCCAGTAATTTAAAGATGAATTATTGAATAACTGTTTAGCATTTTTACATTGAAAATCTATTGTTTCGCTAAATATATGAATAAATGGCTTCATGCATTTTTTACTTTTCCGGAATATTTCGTTACATAATTATAGTTTCTGTTCTTTTCACATCAGAAGATTTTCCTGACTTTTAGCAACGTCAAGTGACTTCAAGTGAATTCATGTGACTTTATATGAATTAAAATTACCTTCAGGTACTTTATAGGAGCTTTTATTGAATTTTACTGGATTTAAGGGACTTATTTGAGTGATTTTAAAGAATTTTCAGGGATTTTAAATAATTTTAAAGTTTTTAAATTCGGAAAGTTTAAGACTTTTAAATAATATTATGAATTCATTTAAGGATTCACGGACTTTAATGGGATGTCAAAGCAAAACATTTTAAAAGGTTTATTACAAAAAGTTTTGTGACATTTCGAAGGGTTTTAAGTGATATTTAAGTCTTTGTGTTTTAAAAGTCGTAAAATAATTTTAAGGAATGTCAAAGAATTTTAAGTTATTTTAAGGAATTGGGTTTCAAACGGTTCAAAATTATTTTAAGGGATTTTAAGTAGGTTCAAAGGATTTTAAAAGATTTCAAGCGTTTTATAAGATGTGATTTTAATGTAAGGGTATTTAAATAATTTTCAGAAAATTCAGTAGATATTTATCCAAGTGTATCTACACCTGATTTCAGGAATCGTCAACTCGACGACTTCAACATAAAAGAATTAGTGCTAAAATTAGTATTTTCGTATTTCATAATTTGAAAGTTATAAATGAACGAATTAGAGGTAAATTTATAAACATGAAAATTTGTTTAAAGAAAAAATAAAACTCGTGATAAAGGACTTTGAGTCCCCAGCACCTCTTGTGGTAAACCAGGTCATTTTCTTCCGATACCTTTCTCAACGTATCTAAGATTATAGATTCTAGTATTCATTTTCCGTCATTTGAATGTTGATCGTCAATTGAAAATGACGAAGAAATTTTGGTTTTCTGTGTAGGTTCTCGAGTTCTCCAGTCCAGAGTTATCGTCTCTTTGTGAACCAGGAGCGATAACTCCGTGCCGAATCGTGGTGGAACCGTGAGAGTGGTATTCTTCCTTCGCACTAGAAGGCTTTGTCCTTGCGTTCATTCACGCGATCCAACCCATTGATGGTCTCGCGTCCTGGAAGACGAGCAAGCGGCTAGGATTCTGGCCACGTCTGAAAGAAACTATGCGGCAGGACTATGGCGTAACGAGGGTGGCTCGTGCATAAATATGCCTGGGTGCGTGAGAGCTCGGTCAAAAAGCCGAATCCTTGATCCTGCCGGTCCTGAGAGCCAAAACTCTGCAAAAAAGCGAGAAAGAGACACCTATAACCATGTGGAAGTGGAAGAGGGAAAAAATTTGGAGAACGGACAGGACGTGCCACAGATATCGCAGTCACACCTGGGAGGATTTTTTTGTCCTTTGTCTTCGCGGCGAATTCGTCCTGTGAACTCCTCTTGATATTTTTATTTTCTCTTATTTTTCTATCGCTTCTCGGACCGCCCGTGGGAATACAAAATTTGTTCCGATTTGGCAATGAGGTGAAGTCTACCTTTTATAGAGGATGTGGTTCTTTTTATAGCCCTTTTATCAAGATCGTTATCAGTTTCTTATTTCGAAATTTCTGAATTTATTTGTTGAGGTTCAAGCTAGCCTATGCCATCATTGTTGAATTATACCTTTTAAAATATACTTTCGTTCTTAGCGATAAGTATAAGGACGTCTTACAATAACATTTGGACGTACCCATCCTTCAGTTTCTTGAGTTAATGTTGAATATTTATTTGCGGTAAAAATCGTAGGATTATGAATCGATGGGAACTTAACATTATTTGAACTGAACTTTAATCGTCGTAAAACAATAAAAAGTTGATTTGAGTATCTTGAAAAGAATTATTAGGAGATGCCGAAAGGTGATAGTAAGTGTTCTTCGAAATCAATTTGAAATATCTGGAAGATCCGTGAGAATTCCGAATAACCCGTATGAAACCGGTTGAATAAGAGATGGTTAGCAGGAAGTTCCAAGGATGTCATCGCCACACCCGAATTATTTTGCAGCTCATAAAATTCGAAAGGATCTCATAAAATCTATATATGATTAATTAACATGCGGCGCCTAGAGGAGTCATTCAACTGTCCAGTAACTTAAAAACGATTTCTCACATTCTTACCCTCACAATCATCTGCAGTTTATTATATCGCCCCAAGGTTCTGGACATTCCTTTGTTTTATAGGATCCTTAAAAGAGTAATTAAATTAGTTGTAAAAAAACTCAGTTTTGGCACAATGATGCGAAGAGTATTTTTAGCCTCTGCTTTAATAAATTCAAGGTCGGATTGGGATGTAAAATTGGCATGTAACATTTTTTAATTTGAATTTACTAAATTCAACATTTTCCAATTGAAAGATCCCAAAAAATTTAACATTCGAAGCGAAATTGCATTCTTTTTATTCCGGTCCAAAGACCGGATCAGGTACTGAGGTTCTTATTCAGATATAAAAACTTGGTTCTATTTTAGAGGGGAATCAAAAGAAGAAGGGTCGGATAAAGGTTGAATAAAAAAGTTTGGGCATCGATCACGGGTTCTCTGGAACCGGAAGTTAAGGCGCGGCGATCGCGATGAGTGATGGATAGTCGAAATGAGCCGTCGGTTGGCATCGTCGAACCGCGGGGTAACGGTCGCGATATAAACGAGCCTTCACGCAGGTGACGCCGCCTCCACTAATCACCATCGGTTTTAGATTATTCTAAAATAATGACGGCTTTCTACGCCGTGTCGGATAGCGGACATCAGGCCGAATCGAGCTTTGATAAATCGCCGCTTTGAGGAGCGATGACGTAATGTATATCTCGCGACACCATTAGAAGGAGAGACAATCCAGGTGTCACGACGACATCCCTGGAACGTCCTGTTGTTGTTCCAAGGACCACCGTTCGAACGAACGCAGCTTCCACTACTACTTATCAAACTTGTCTCATATTATAGCGACGCTTGGATAAGCCCACATCTATAGAGTTAAAAATCTTCCAGCTCTAAGCCTAACGGAAGTTTCTCACAAGTTGGAAAAGAAACAGGTTTAGACAAAGTCATCTGAGACTTATCTCGCGTCATTAGATCAAGTTTATGCAAAAATGATGTACCAGATATCTTGTGAAAGTATTTTTAAAGAGATAAAACAGACATGCGTTAGTAACTTTTTCAGTTTTTTAGTAGTAAAGATTGGGAGACTTTTTTAGGTAGTTTGAAGACTATATGCACTCAAGTTTGAAAATCAAGATATCTAGAATTAAATTATGTGAAAAAGGTGAAGGAGTCCCATTTCAGGTAAAAGGTAGAATGTTTGGATTCGCGCTGAGTTTTCCTTGGGTCCCCATAGTAAGACGGAGGCCTCGTGCCAAAATACGATATTTCACGGGTTACGGTCCCTAAGAAGCGTGTAATATACGCCCAGTGATTTGTTTGTTCCTACCATGGAGGTTGTCCGGACCCTGGCTTGAAATATCACCGGATGCTGCGAGTGTCCGGGGGATCGGTCCGCAGCTCCAGGTCCGAATTGGACCTTCCTTTCGAATACTTTACCCACTTCTTCTTGAGTGTCTCGAAAAAAGAAGCCCTCTTGGAATGTCAATGGTCCTCCGCCCTTCCCTACAAGAATATACTCACTCCACTTGCGAATCTCATAGCTTCACTGATCGGGATTTCTATTATCGATAAAAATATATTTATATAATTAGGTATTTATTGAACAAAAATTCAGTGGTAATATCTCATTAGTACCAATCTTACATATTGGTATTCTCACCTTAAAATTATGTAATATAACTGAGATATTGTTGACAATGAATAGGGCAAAAATAGGGAATTACCAAATATTCCTAAAAGATGGTTATATTTTTTAAAAATTAACTAATATTTATATTTTTGACAATTACGGACATATTTCTGGGAACTTTAAACAGGTTTTGATGAAAATTGTTATTACACTACATTTTATGATTACATATCTTTTTTTTCATAATTTTTAACAATTAGAGACATTAAGAAATTTCAAAAGATTTATACAAGAGTTTTTAAGTAACCTCAAAGAATTTCCAAAGATTTCAAATGTCATGGAATTTCAACAAATTTTAGTAGATTTCAAGAGATTTAACAGAGAATTTAGAATTTAAAACATTTTTAAACATTTTTTGTTTTTAAAATTTCTTTTTTATGGATTGTTTGAAATTCCTTAAAATCACTTGAAATCTCTTCAAATCCTTTCACTTTTTTTCATAACGCTGCAATTTCTTGAAATCATTATTTTAAAATTGGAAAATCTTTTGAAATACTTAAAAAATGTATAATTACTCTAAAATCTTGAAACTTCCGTGAATTATTTTGACATTCTTTAAAAATTTCCTGAAACCACTTGTTTCAATATAATTATTACCTCTTTTTTATAGTAGGATTTTTGTTTTCAGAATATTTACTAGCCAAGTAATAACCAAATGTTCCAAATAATGTGTCTTTAATAGTTTTTTAATTTTAATGGAGTATTGACCAGTTTTTCCTACGTGGGGTTTTTCCAGATCAGGACCACACTACAACTAGAAAAAACTGACGAGGACCCCATCAGGATCCCATCAAAATTTTTGCACGGGCAATCGCAGTGTCATTCTCTTAAAAATATTCTAAAATGCAAGTTTAGTTGACGAATTTTTATTTTCAATTTTTTTGCCTTTACTATAACAACAGAACTGTCCTCGCAGACTTTGGCGATACATTTTCCACTAAAAGAAAAAACTTTTTGATGGTCTTCCGGAAAATTAATTTTTTAATTATCATATCCAGAGGAATCCTTTATAGGATCGTCAAAATCTGCGAGCATAGTATAAAAATTCGTCAGAATTTTTAGGCGTCCGAAACTTCAACCTAATAGTTTTGAAGCTGTTTGGAAGCTGTTTTGAAGCTGTTTATGAATGCGTCCTTCATATAAAGGGACCTCCCCTTAGAAGAACCCGACATTGTATCGCGCGAACATAAAAGCAACCATGCCCGATTAATAAATCCTTAATTTATCAAGCGACTCATTCCTTATCGCATCATGAACACTCGATCGAGTTCTCGTGTCGTGGACTACGATGCTCGAACAGGGCGACGATGTCCCCTCCCAGCGAAGATACCGGGGCCTTGTATCTCTGCAACTTCGTAATCTCCGTATGACAGAAGTTTTGGCGGCGAGTGCAGCGCAGTTCGCGGTGGTCCTAGTGGATATTTTGCTGAGGCAATTTATTAGCCATTATCTGAGACAATGCGGCTACCTGGGCGCCAAAGGATACAAGCTGGGAGGGGGTAGGTGCCGAAGTTTGCGCGGGACCCCAAGGTCGAAAAATTCGGTTACGAGAGAAACGCGACTTAAATCGCCAGTACCTCTCTTTCTCTCACCTTGCTCTTTCTTTTTATTTCTCTCCTTCCCCTTTTCTTCTCTTTTTCGTTCTTTCCTTTTCTTTTATTCCCCATCCTTCCCTCGCAATACTTCCTTTCTATCTCTTTCCCTCTTCTTCTTCTTCTTCTTCTTCTTCTTCTTGTACTTCTTCTTCTTCCCTTGCTTCTTTGGACCGTTTCCTTTCTTCTTTTTTGGTGCGTGGTGCTCTCTCTTTTCTTGGAGGACGAAGACGACGACGAGAGGAAGAGAAGTGGAAGAAAAAGTCGCCTAATTGATGCTTCGTCTTTGTTTTGGTTAATTCCAACATGGTTCGGCCATTAAAACGTCCCGCTGTATCGGCGGGCCCGATCTCTGGTGCGAGATAAATGATGACACCCGCTCCAGGGGGACCATACTTACCACCACCGCCGCAGCCGCGACCACCACCATCATCGTCACCACCACCGTCGTCGCTCGACTTGACCGGGCACCTATAGTGCGTATGCGACTATAGCCTGTATTGACTATATTCATGATATTCACTGTATAGGACTATGTATATAACTATAGCTTTGATTTCTTCTGCTTCTGAGGCAAAGAGCGCGATCGTGATCCTTATTCAATGGCTAAAAATTATCTCGGCCCGTGGATCCTTTTGCTTCACTGAATCCTGAAGAAACTTGACAACCGGGCACCGCGATGCGTCTCTCGGATAAGAGCGGGACCACTTCGCACGTCGACCCTATTCGATATCGATTTATCAAGGCCAACCAGATAGATCGATTGTTTTGTAGTAATATACACATACTTGATTCAATCGCACTAAAAATCGATTTCACCAAAGTGCAATAATTGAACCATACAATTAAATGTTAGTATATTTTTCTACCCGCGAGTAAATTATTTGTCAGATGGAAATTAAATTGCCATCAAAATGCGATTCGGATAAGTCACCTCTGTCACATTTTCGTCTCTAAAATAAATTTCATGAAAGCTCTTTTTCTAGTTAGGTTCATAACATTAATTACGAATATCTCATTTCAAAACGCATGTTTATAAACCTCCTATTTTTCATATTTGAAGTATATTTTCATATATCTAGTGAGGGCCCGACTAAATACTGGTTAGGGGGCAACTTGCGAGGCATCTATTAGAATCCTTTCAAAATTTCCACACATTAAAGAATTTTAAAGAATTTTCAAAAGATTTCCAGTGATTTTAAAGAATTTTAAAAGAATTTTAAAAGAATTTGGATGAGTTTCAAGATTTTCAAATAATTTTAAAAAATTTGTTAAGGAATTTTAAGGGATTTTAAATGAATTCAAGCATTTTTAAGGATTTTCAAGAGTTTTCACACGATTTAAAAAATGTTGAGATACTTAAAATATTTCAAGAGATTTTACCGGATTTTAAAGATATCAAAATTTGCTAAAGGATTTCAAGAGATTTGAAGGACTTATAGGAATTTTTAAAGAATTTAGGAGAAAATTCAAAATATTTTCCAAATTTGAAATTATTTAAAAGTATTTTTAAGTATTTCAAAAATTTTGTAAAGTATTTTAAGGTATTTTAAATGATATTGAAGAATTTTAAAGGCTGTTAAAAGAACTAATAATTTAAGGACTTTCAATTATTTAAAAATATTTTTAAATATGGTAAGGGACTTTTTAATTATATTAAACGATTTTAAAGGATTTTAAAAAACTATGAAAATGAATTTTCAAGAAGTATCAGAGTCATCAAAGAATATGAAAGGATTTCAAGAGATTTCAAGTGATTTTAAGGAATTTCAAAAAATTCAACATTTTGAAGTACCTACTTTGATAAAAAAAAGTTTTAGGATTTTTAAAAATATGTTAAATCCCTTGAAACCATTAAAACACTTAAATCTATAGTTCATATAACCATCTTTTACATTTTCATAAATAATGATGATTTTGACGTGGAAAACTCTTCAATACCCTGTTTCATTATCAACAATATTGGTATTAATGAGATGTGACTATTATATCGTTGTCCCATAATTTCCTAATTATATAAAAATATTTTGATTGAAAATAGAAATCCCGACCAGGGCAATTTCTGCACGGGAATTTCTGTGTGGATGTCTGTAGAGAATCGCCTA
>JAUESI010000033.1:7338336-7349751 GCA_032275145.1 Synergus laeviventris | reverse complement strand
GCCTAAAAACAAAAAGAAACCCTTCGAATATGCTACGAATAGTTCTACTATCAAGTCACCTCCTCAAATGACCTTAAACTCACTATATTAATCAATAAAGGAGTTTCCTGATTATGAAGAGTCTGGTAGTTGCACGTGCAAGAGTATCAACACGTACCTACGCAAAATGTCATTCGTTTCGATTGGCGTGTGAGAATGGAGATCTGGGTGGGAGTATCTCTATCAGAATGTGTTTTACATTAATACTTTAGTGTTTTAGTGGCGATTGCCGGCCGTTAATGCCACTCCAGGTTGAGTGGCCGAGGCTCCCGGCTTTACAAATTTATACACTCTTCGCAAGTCTCCTCTCCGATATGATATCTACCTTCGAAGCAGGCTCTCACTTTAAAATCCCATATTCTCTACATGTAAGACACTCGTACTCAAGAATGACCTACCAGGGTCCAAACTCGACTTCACGACTGATGATTTCTCATTTTCAGTGAATGATGGTGAACCTTTCCTTAAGTGGACAAAAAAAGTTACTTCTAGTATCGACGTTAAAGAATGAATTCCAATACTAATTCGACAAAGTATCAAGTTACTCCACGGGATGAGATAAAATTTTGATAGGTGGAGATTTAAATGTCGGGCTTATTTTTAGAGAGATTCGTCACTGCGGATTTAATCTCAGGTAATTTTCGATTTCGACCTCTGTGTTCTTCTTTCTTCTCACAGATTTGTATTTGAAATTTTTATTTTAAAAATACTACATCTCTCAGTAAACTCATACCCTTTATCAAGTATAACATTCTCTCCAAGTCTTTGCGATAAGAGTAAACATTGCAATAAGTGGAATATCACGTGTCTAAGAGTTTATCTACCTTTTTATATTTTATATGTATGTATAAGTATGTATGTAGTACCTACTTTATAGAAATGTATCCGCGTATACTGCCAGAAAAGGTCAACATTGGCACACGGTAGCGTTTAATTAACGCTCATTATAGTCGAATATTTGCCAGTTGGGGGCCTTTCCAACCAGAAAGCGACATCCAGCATCAATGCCACTATCTTTAGGAAAAAGGACCTGTAGCGAAATAAACTCAACCGACACAGGACGCAGGAAGCGTTTAATTAAATTAACGCTTATGGTGAGATTAACGGAGGTGCGAGGAGAGATTGGAGATGCATAATGAGTAGTCAGGTGACCTCGGCCCTCTCAGAGTCCTTTGGGTGGTCCGACTGCCCGTTACCGGTCCATTCGGCTCGTTACCAGCCCTGGCGACACATTTTATTGCCGGTTTTTGTCCCAACGATTATTTAACGGTTTACGAGGGCCATAGCCAAAAGTCGAAACGACCTATCGTCATATACATTTACGTATACATTAATTCAATATACATAATGCATACACAAATAACCTTTGCGATTTTTCAGATTCCATTTGAGGTAGGGTCGATTACTTGTTTTATGGCCCCAGGGGATGAAATTCCTCTCCTAGTAAAATTATCGTGTGCTGAGTAAAAACCTTAATTAGTCTCAACTTCACTTCTTTGTTTGTCATTTTTTTTCAATCAGAACGACTAGTCTCTTATCTTTGACGTGGGCGACGCGCAGTATAAACAGCGACCCTTTAACAAGCTACGAACCTGCTCAAAATAAAACAGAAAAATATTTTTAAAAACAAGAGATAGTTTTGAAACACGTCTGGGACACAAAATGATGCACAAGTTTGAATTTTAAAGTGATAATGAGACAAGCTCTCCTCTTCATAAGCCTGACATCTATTTCTTAATATAAATATTTATCGATTTTATGCTGTCCACTTCGGATGTAATAAAACTTGATTATAAAATTATTTTTCATTAAAAATGTAAGCCACTGATTATTCTTAGTTTCTTACGTAATATTCCGTAAGATTTTGTACGAAAAATCGAAAAGGGATTTCACTTTTTCTTAATTGGGCTATTGAGAAATCTCTTTGAAAAATGAAAACGTTTAAACGTTTAAAGCATTTTACAATAAAATTACATTGGATAAATGAGGTTGAAAACGAGCAACCAATTGCTTTACAAGTCTAAATTACCTGGTGTTTATAACCTTTACGAGGTTGTAAAACTCAACGTGTTTTAAACTCGAAATGATTCAGAAAGACATTCCAAATTTTACAAGAGGCCGTTTATAGTATTTTTTTGAACTATGTGCGACCATTCGTACATAAGCGATAATGAGGAGGCGCTTCTCTAAATTTTCGTCGTTAAGTAATAAATGTTAAAAAAGAAGACGGAAGAGCTGAGACGATATAAAGGAGCTAGATTTTCATTCAGATAACGGCCTGTAATTAAATTCAGGCCGATTTTATTGCTCCGACGGATCTCGTTTACGCTGCTTTTATGCTCTTAAACAAATTCTGAACTTGCGGTTGATAGCACTCGGACCAGCACTATAAGTCGCTCTGGTGTTCAACGACATTTTATCGTTGCTGTTTTACCCTTGCGCTTACGCAAACCTTATTCCAAGAACTTCCAATAATGAATGTCTCTATATTCTTCAATCCAGAGAGAAGACAATTCTGTTACAAGTTTCTAAGTTTTTAGAATTAATTAAAAAATTAAGAATAACCCATACAGAAATTTTAATACGCATCTGATCGGGGCCCGACTCGAAATCAAACGACTTGGTTGTCTATAGCTATTTTTTAGTATTATTTTATTTTTATTTTGCAGCTCTGCAATTGTTTTTCTCCTATTTACAACACATCTGAATGTTTATACGATGTAAATAGATAAAAGCGAATTTAATTTTATAACTCGAGTAGTCCCATTAGCCAATTCAGCCATGCATGCGTTCATTAAAGTATATTGCAACGTCATCTTCAGGAAATGGTTGATCTTGTGGCTACCTTATCTGGTCCCAGTCCGAGCCACGTCACTCGTCCTATCTTGGCTATAATTTATAGGTATATCAAAAGATTTCTCAAATTTTAAAGTTTCCCACCCTTACGCTCGAAATAATAAATATTTGTTGCTAAAAATAGGATTTTAAGGGATTTTAAGGGAGATCCAAAAGATTTGAAGTGATTTTGACGGATTTAAAATGATTTAACAAATTTTAAAAAGTTTTCCACAATAAGTAAAATGATTTTCCAAAATTTTAAGCAATTTGTAGGAGTGTTGAGCGATTTCAAGAGATTTCCGAGGTTTGAAAAGGGTTTTAAGGTTTAAAAATGATTTCAATGGATTTCCAAAATATTTTGAAGGATTTCACGAGCTGTAATGGGATTTCCAAAGTTTTCGGATTATTTATGGGGCTTTAAGACGATAAGTAATAAATCCACCTAAAAAATATTTCATGTACACGCGTGGGAAAATAACCAAAACTTATTTTATTTCCTATCCTTTCGGAAATTACCCAATATTTGTGACAAATTTTCCGATATTCATGCAAGAATTGCGAATTTTGTATGGAACAGACTTTTATTCGTCGATTTCCGAAGTATTTCCGATTATATAATAAGATAAGTATATCTAAAAATGTTTACAGTGTAGTGCATCGATTTTCATAAGTCGGGTAAAAGACGGAAATCGATAGGAATTGTTAATGAGCTACTCAGTCTCAGGCATTGTTGTATCTCGGATAGAGACGCGTGGCTATTAAATCGACAGCAAGGTGCGATTGAATCTCTGAGCATTGCATTGATTGGATATTCTGACTGATGTCTTCCCTGAGTCACTCCTTGTCATCGCATTGTTGTATCTTCAGCTCCTAAACAGCGTCTAAAATCTCGTGGTCTTCATCGCTCGGTCGACGTTATTGTTCGCGAGTTGTCATTGTCATCGTGGAACGTCAAGTGCATTTCAAAAGAAGACGAAACATAAAGAAGCGGCTCCAGTCGACGCGTGAACAACATTCCAATAACAAACATTCATCTGCATTGTACAACTTCATCATCTCTCTCAATTGCTTCTTCATTCCCATTCATTGTCGCGATGAATTATTATTCAATTGCCAGAGGTTCGCGCTATTAAAATATTTGAGATGAGTCAATCATTTCTTGTAGAATAATCAGCGATGCAAAGCATGTAAAGAGAAAATCGCAGGTTGTAAATTTTAAGCAGATAGATGTAAAAGAGGATCTTAGGGATATATTTACGAAAAAAATGTATGATCTTTGTATTATTTAATTTTTTTAATAGGCTTTCTAATTTTTATGATTTATTGATGAACAGCAGTAAATGTGATAGAATTGATCCGGAAGGGTTGAGATACAACATTCCGCATGGAGCTATAAACCATCGATTTCACTCAGATTGTTATTCATCCTCTGGACTGGACATAAAAAGCGAGAAGAAATATTAGAGTAACGGGTGGTCTACTTGCAGGGTAAGTTAAACATATTAATTATTCACATTAGCTGTATCCATCAATTTCCCGACGTTTCGAATATGTAGCCTATCTATCCTTGGCTGTCAATAACAAAATTTCGTACCAAGAGAAAGAGGGCACATACCACTTTCAAATCGGTATGTGATATTTCACTCCAATTACAAACTCGGATCACACATCGTGAATACACTAAATGTCCTGAATGTAAGATACCAAGAGAGATTAATGCGCCAAGTTTATCTCTGTATAGATACGTGAATTTATGATTTATGATTTGTTTGTGATTTATGGTAAGCGCCGATTAAGATGCTGGCTATAAAGAAGTGTGGCTTTAATCTGTTATTTGTCGCAATAGGCAAAAAGGACTAGGGAAACGAGTAGGAAAACGAGTAGGGAAACGAGTAGGGTAAGAGGATATTTGGAAAGAGATGATGGAACGTGCGTGCAGAGGGAAGAAGATATAGTTATAAGTGAAAATGTGGGTAAATCTGTAGGTATAGGGATATTTATACATGGAGGTATAGACGTAGGTGCAGGACCGTAGGCATGCCAAGAGTTTTGAGGGGATCTTGGCGGGGGGTGGTGACAGCGAGCAGGGACCACGGGGGGCCTTCTCGAAGGAACCAGGAATTTAACCACGAATGGCCACGCAACAGCGAGAGCCGTCACTTCCAGCAAGCCTGAGCATCCATTACCTCCTGGTGCCCTGCCAACCACCGCACCACCACTCGTATCTTATATTATTAATATATTATTTACCTCCGCTCTGCCGCTATAACTCTGCTTGGTACCGCGGGCGCTGGATAAGAATGGCCCTCGTCACATACCAATCATTGTTTTCATTACTTATGTCGCCCAGTTTCTCAGCCACGAGCTCTCCCGATGAATTGCGCGTTCTTCCTCGGAATTATTTCTTCAGAATGATGATGTTATTAGCCATTAGGACAGGGTGACTCCACAAATCTAGGAGGAGAACCCAATCACTAAAGCAGCTTAAGAATTAATCAAAAAAATATAAAGGGGGCCAACCAAAAAAACTTCTTAAACCTAATTAGAATTCAGAATCGATTACAGAGTGTTAGATTGATCTAAAATTCGAAAAACCAGCTCGGAATATACTTGTAAATGATTTTCGAATGCTTTGTGATTGGTCTTTGTTGTGAGGTTCACGACTCCTGAAATTTGGGAAGTGATTAGCATATGTACCTTCACTTCACTTCGATTTCAGTTTGATTTCACTTTTACGTGAATTTATATTCACCTCACTTCAGTATTTTGTCAATATTCACAGTGGACGTCAATTTTTACTTTTCTAAATCACTTATCATTCTTTTATTAGAAATGTTCAAATTGACTTCCACTGTAAATTTTGACAAAATACTGAAGTGAGGTGAATATTAATTCACGTGAAATTGAAATCAAAGTGAAATTACATAATCGCCTCCCAGGTGTATATAGTCTTGCATAGAAATCTATACTGAATTCGCCAGAAATATCTAAAATGTCTTCAAATATCTGGAGTCAGTTGAAGACTTTTGAAGTTATTTGAAATTTTTTAAAGTAATTTGAATTCTTCTGAAGTGACCTGAAATCTCTTGAAGTCATTGAATTCTTCTGAAATATCTAAACCTAAATACACTTACACAAATTACTTTCCAATCCCTTAAAATTCTTTTAAGTACTTTAAAATCTGTGAAATAATTTATAATGATTTTAAATGCTTTGAAATTCTTTAAAGTCTGTGAATCCTTACATTAATTCATATTTATCTTAAGTCTTTTAAAATTTCATGAATAACTTAAAAATTACTTAAATTCTCTTAAAATTCTTTATAATTACTGAAACTGCGTGCAAAATCCCTTGGAAAACTGTAAAATCATTAAAAATCTTTGAAATCCCTTGAAAATCTGCAAAATCATTTAAAATCACTGAAAGTCCCTTAAAATTAAAATCACTAAAAATAATTTAAAATCATTTTTAGTGACTAATTCAGTAAAATCTTCTAAAGTACCCGAAGTAATTTTAATTCATACAAAGTCACATGAATGGACAAAAAAACATAAATAAATTCACATGAAATTAAGTGAATTCCCTTAAAGTTACTTGAAATCGCTAGAATTTTCTTGAAATTTCCTCAAGTCAGTTAAATCTCCTGAAGTAATTGGAATATAGAAATATCTTCAGTCAAAATTATTGTATAATAAGTATCCCTTAAAATTCCTCACAATTTCTTAAAGTAACTTTATATGCTTTGAAATTCTTGAAAAATTCATAAATTCTTGATAACCACTTAAAATTCTTTGAAATCCTTTGAAATACCATAAAATTGTTTATAATTATTCTGTAAAGTTGAATCAGTGAAAAATCTACTGGAAATTAGTAAAAAATTCTAAAATTTTCAGTATACCAAGTTTCCAGTGACGATTACTGATAATTTCAGTGGCTTTTTAGTGATTCTCCCTTGAAAATCTGTCAAATTATTTTAAATCTCCTGAAGTAAAGTAGCTAAATTCAGTTGAAGTCACTTGAAATCGCTAGAATTTTTTTGAAATTTTCTCAAGTCAGTGAAATCTTCTGAAGTCATTTCAATATCCTGAAATATCTTGAAGTGATAAGTATAGGTGTACAATTTGTTGAGTTCAATTACTAGAAAATCGAATAAAAACAAATTTAGCTAATGAAAATATTAATTCCCTCCTGGTTCTCTTTCTTCTTTTTTCTTTGACCTTACTGTTTGGAACATACACATATTTGTTTCTTTTGATCACGTGACACTTTTTGTCAAGCTTGCGAGACATTGTTTGAACTTAATGTCTCGCCAGTTTATGTTTGGATGCTTCTTTTTCTTTCTTTTCTTAGTAATTTTAGAACGGAATACAATAGAAGAAGGCATTGTTATTGCTCATTGTATATTTGAGAGAATGTAATATTGTATTCTGTGTATTCTGGGTAAATCGCAGCTTCGGCGGCCGATTGTCGCACGCGTCCACTTAACACGACACGCGGCCTTCTGCAGGCGTGCATACTGATCATATGGAAATGATTCACGAGGATTCCTATGGTAATGACGAAAGCTTCCATTATCGCACACCGAACAGGGTATGCTTGATAACGTTTCCCGATGTTCGGGCGCAATAACGTCTTCGCGACAAAGCGGAACTCGCACTTTGTGCGAAAGGAGTCCCTTGTTGGAATGGTAATTTGGGATGTCTGAACTTTAAAGATTCCTAGTGGAATTACGGTTCTGAATACCGCGCCCTCCATATAGTCTCTTTACCCATAGAGCACAAAAGTTTCCATAAACATTCCTAGAATATTCCAATGGAAGGTTCAGAGCATTCCGAAAAATTTTCCAGGAAGTTTCCCAGAAGTAGGTAAATATCCGCATAACAGGGAACATTCCCAAGGAAGATTCAGGGAATTTTCGTAAGGAATTTTCGTGGAAGATTGTTTTATAAAATGTTTGTTAAAAAGATTGTTTTAAATAGTTTATTGGTGCCGGAATTTAAAATAGTTTCTATTGCACTTTAAAAGAGTTAATTAAAACGAGGTAGAAAGGAGTACATAATAATATTGATTATAATAAGCAAAATACACTGAAACACTTATCTTTTCTAAAATGTATCATTTGAAATAAGGTGATCGGTTGTGCTAATAGCGTGTATTTTTTGTATTTGTTCAGTGTTTGCGTTGCTTTGCTCTTCTTTTATTTTTTGGAATGTAATTCTCAATTCTGTATAAGAGAGACGTGGGTGATATGAGGGATTCGGACGATTGGGAAGCTCCCTAAAAAGGTCCTTGATGGCTTGAGCGCTTCCTCGCTCACCTCGAACAAATTCCATAATTCGCCAATTTCCGCTTAGCCCCACGTCTGTCTTATACATGATTTTGGATCGATCTCGTATGTGAATTCTGGAGATAGTTTTCGTATTGACGTCACCAATTGCGATTTTTGTATATGATATGTGAATTATCTATGTTTGATCGCTCTTTTTATTTAACGGATTCCTGTTTTTCGATTGATGATAATTTGTCTATAACGGTTTACGTCAACACTTCTTAATGCTTTTATACATTGCTTGTTTATTTACTATTGACTATTGATTAGTGACACTGTCGAATTATCTGACTCAATCCATTTGAACGATTCTTATTGTTGATTACTGTGTATAACAACTTTCTCAATCTTTTCGTGACCAAATTCTAAGACTCATATTTATTTAAAATAAATTCATCAAACTTTTCTAACAATAAGTGCAATACCCAAAAAAAAAAACAATAAAAAAGAAGGAACATCTTTGTTTATTGTTTTAAATGTAAGGTTCTTTAATTGGGAACGACGGCCATCTTGTGCTATATCAGTATATCCGACGGCACGAGAAGTCTCTGGTTCATGCAAAGCTTGCTTGGACGGCGTGGTCGACCTTGATTCATTCAAGACCCTTTTTATCTCGGAATTCATCCCGGAAAGGACGCCGAATTTCTGAGAAGACGAGGGTCTCGCGACGCACGAGAGGTTAGATTGGACATTGGACCTAGCCTAACTAATGTTGATAGTGAAGGTTTCGCTGGACGCATCAATGGGGCTCCATTCAGCTTCCTGCGATCGTATCAGTTGTAGTTTTCGGCCCAAGACATCTATCTTGGCTCCCTAATTATTCCTAAGTTGGAGAAAGACCGTCTTTCCAGCCTGCTGGTATACCATCACGTAGATCGGATATGACTCCAGATTCTCTGAGGACCCATTTCCGTAGTAATTGGTCAAGTCTACTGTGACCAGTCAGAAAATTAGTAATGGTTCTCTCAAAGCTAGGAATTTTTGGAACTGAGTTGATATTTTTCATTGGAAGTTGCTGGTCTTCAGTTTTCGTATAACAGATCGTATAATCTATAAAGAATCAAAAGATTAACAATAATTAGTTTGTTGATTCAAATTGAAGAAAAGCACAACAGTATTAACTTTTGCCATTGAAGGGAATCAGGATTAAGAATCAGTTGTACAGGGGTGTACCGAAATGTAAAATAAAAGTTAGGATGCTTCTATACCAGTGCAAAAATTACCTCATTAAGCCCTATTCAAATTCTAGTTTCAATCAAAATATTTTTATATAATTAGGCATTTATTGGGCAAAGATATGTAGTTGTAATATCTCTTTAATACCAATCTTACAACGGGGTATGCCCACCTTAAAAGTATGTAATAAAAGAGAGATATTGTTGATAATGAAACAGGGCATTAAAGATTTTCCACTTCAAAACCAAACATCGCGTAAAAATAGGGAATTCCTAACATTTTTTGTTTTAAAATTACTTGAGATCTCTTAAAATCCTTTAAAATGTGTTGAAATTTTGTTAATCTTGTGGTAAGCTCTTGAAAATTATACTCTGATGGAGTTCTTTTAAAATCCTTAAAAATTGTTTAATATCATTTACAATTTTTTTAAATACTTAAAAAAAGTGTTCAATTACTTCACACTCATCCGTATTGTTCTGAAATTCTTTAAAAGTCCTTAAAAATCATTTTAAATCTATATTGAAATCGCTCTAAATTTCTTAAAACCACGAAAAATCTCTTGAAATCCTTTAGAAAATATTTATGTCTTTGAAATCACGTAAATTTTTTTGAAATCATTTTAAATTCCCTAGAATTACTTGAAATCTCTTTAAATTCCCTTAAATTCCTTAAAATCACTGCAAATCTTTTGAAAATCGTTTAAAATTCTATAATATCATTTTCAATCACTTGAAATGCTTAAAAAAATGTTTGCATTACTTTAAACTCTTAAAACTCTCTTGAATTCTTGAAAAACTCCTTAAAACTACTTGTAATCTTTTGAAATCGCTTTAAATTCCTCCAAATCAGCTCTGATCTCGATTTTCAAGTACAGCCGGCAAATAGAAATCCAGCCAATTAATAGGTGAAAAGAGATTAAAATTAACCAGTTTTAAGTAATAAAATATTACATATAATGAATCCAAGAATATTTTTTGAACCTTGATGGTGTATTGACCAGATTTCCCTGCTGGGGTTATTCACCAGTGAAAGCGTGATGCGCCTTGTAGGGTTCTGTCCAGTTTTCCAGATCAGGACCATATTTAAACTACGGCAAACTGGCCAGGGCTCCACTAGAACCCCTTCCAAATTTCTGCATGGGTATAAAAGGATCGAGTTTTGTTTAATTGGATTTTGGACTGTTTTTGGTTTGTTCAATGTGGCTTCTACTATCCATTAAACTACTATATCAACTATTACCAATAAGTCCACATTTGAGGATGCACCCCACATCATCGGTTGATGCACGAATGTGTGTATATACTATATATATATATATGCCTCCACATGCACCTCGACGAAACTATGGTCCATCCAAAATTATATAGTTTCTAGTACCCCTTAAACCTGCACTAAACTGCAATTAATATCGCTGTCACACTTCAGCATGAAGTCGAAGGACAACGCGTGACATACGGACGTAAAGCCTTATGCCGCCCTTTAGGTGAAAATTTAGATCGTGTGAGTGTTCGTGTATGGTATGAAGTATGTGGGCGAATTTTGAGTGTATGGATGCGAGACTTCGTGGCTAGTGGTCGTATGTGCGTTATTATACGGTGATATGCCAGGCTTTATGGTATCGCGAACAGAGGTAGGCATGGGGGGTTACAGTCATGGTATGGCGTATTCATTTCCATGCCAGCCTCGTAAAGCTGACTTAATTTAATGTGCCGGCCATACATTCTCCCGCGGCCTGTAATAAAATCATAACGCGAGCGCGCGCACAATCGCGGATTATCTGCGAAAATGTAAATATATGATGCCTTTACCCCAAACAGGATGAGCAACTTCCGCTTTTCTGAGGAAAATGACGACCTTCCATCTCTTGGGATAATTCCTACAACAGTTTATCAAGCTAATTTTATAGAAAGGCACCCTCATTCGAATCTGGACAATGAGTCAATTTTAACGTTTCTAAATCACTCATCATTGACTTATGGGGTTATATAGTATTTTTTTATGTCCGTGACTTGGTAGAGCACATGATCGATATA
>JAUESI010000033.1:7293086-7325689 GCA_032275145.1 Synergus laeviventris | reverse complement strand
CCGCACACCAAGAACACACACATTCATGCTCACGCGCACACCCAGCCTCATATACTCTCGCCCTCTTGAAGGCAGTGTGTAGACCACGGTGTTAACAAACGGTACACTAATGTTTCACATCTCGGTGTGCCTCTTCTCCTTCTCCTACTCGGTATGTCGCGACCGTCGCGTCGAGGAAAATCGCCAAGTAGTAGCACCGATGGTCTTGTGCTTGCAGTTAGAGGAGGGACGACTGAGACACTCGTGGTGGAGGAGGCGACGTAGTGGAAGGCGGGACGACTTTTGTCCGCGCCCCTGGAGGGGAAAAAACTAAAGCTCCGCGTTCCCCATGAGTGGGGATAGGAAAGAATTGTGGAAGGGATCTGTGCGATTCATCTGTCCGACTGCCTTCGTCCACGTGACACAGAGAAGAGCGTTTCCCGAGTGTGGGTGAATCGCCGGTTACGTACTTTTGACAAAAATATCGAAACGGGTCGACTGGGAAAAAAGAGATCCATCCCGCTAACACGGTGATGTGCATATCTGCATTCCTCCCTCCTCGGACTGGGTTCAATTTCATCCCTGCCTCCACCGCTCCTCCTCCGCGGCCGCCCCTTCCCGCCCTTATTTCGAATTAGTATGAACCGTCTGAGGCGACAAGTAAACACCAGAAGACAACCGAAGATACGCCTTTGTACAATAGATTGCGCGAATCCTGCTTTTTGGCGATCGTTCTTACACGCCAGAGTTCGGTGGCTACTCGTCCTTGTTTTATGAGGTTTATGAGTTCGTGATGATCTTGAGGATCAGGAGGTCTAATCCCGAATTTGAATGTGTCGCAAGATCATAAATTTTGAGATGGAAATAGAGGCCAGCGACTTGTGAATGGGGATGACGAGAAGGCCGTGTGGCAAGTGTCACGTTGTGCATGATGTGAGAAGGAAGGGTTGAAAAGGGGTTAAAGGTGGTTGAGGCTTATCGGAGAGGAAGAGAAACTTGGTGGTGGGGAAGTGTGCGGTTGTGTTTAAGTAGTAGTAGTAGTAGTAGTAGTATGGTGATAGTAATAGTAGGAGGAAGAAGGGGGATTGAACAAACTACCGGGAAGAAGTCAGCGGTGCAAGTAAAGCAGCGCCGCCGCCAACTAAACTTCGGGATCTATCGAACTAAAATTGTCGTGTAGTTTTTCCCCCTTCTATGGTCCATCCTGTGCGCGTTGTGCATCCCCACTACGGAAAAGCTGAACGAAGAGAGAAGAAAGCGATGGCGTGGTGGGGCGAGAGAGGGTGTGGAGCGAATGAGAGGGATTGAAAGAAGAAGGGAGAGGGGATGTGGAGCATGTTTGCTGGTCCCACAGGCCGACTCACCATATTTTATTGTCGCGTTTGCCGGTGCTAACCGCTCCGTTCTCGATCTACGAGAATGCCGTGCTGACTGGAAGCGCGTACAGGGTATGAGGAAGAAGACAGCAAAAGGAAGGGAGTGAGAGCGACGCGTGGAGCAGCGACTAGAGGTGGCACCCAAACCCCCACTGTCGACCCTGGACCCTCCTACCCGTCAGAAGAGGGCAAACCATCTCGCAAAAATCGGCCCCTTTTCCCAGGAAGGAAAAGAACCACGGCGACAACTGCCACCACCACTCGTAGCGGCAGTAGCGTCACTACCACCATGATCGTCACCACCACTACCTTCCTCTGAACATTGGCTCACCGATCAACCGTCATCGTTGCAAACGTGTGGAGGAAACTTACGTTCTTTGGGTTCTTACTCGGAGTAGGAGCAAGCGGGAGAGAAGGTTCATCGTGGCAATGTGCGAGAGAAGCGTGAGACTGCAACATACCGCGAACGCTACCGAGTGTGCCGAACCTACTGAGTGTGCGAGTATCAGACATTCAGCCGATTACCGCGCCGCCCTCCAACGCTCAGGAAAAAAGCGCTAGGGGGAGACAGACCTGGTGAAAGAAAGAGAGGGAAAGAGGCTGGGAGTGAGAGACACGTACACACCAGTGGACAGAGACGGGAAAGAGAAATACAGTGAGAGAGAGGACAAGTGCCACCGCGTTACACGCCGCGCCACGGTCGACGTCGAGCCACGCCAGTTTGTACTTGGCGCCCTCCACGAGAGTCTCCACGGAACCGGAGGTGCTCTCTCGTGTAAGAACGGCGGACCGACGGGAATCATCAAATCGCTAGCGCTTCCGGTCTCGCGAGTGTATCAGCGATTATAACAATTTGTGCCTAAGAAGGACCACATCCTGCATCATCAGGAATCATCAAGAACACTCAGCTTCACGGATTTTTTCCTGACATCCCAATTCTCCAATTGTCATTCCTCTATCCTGATTCTTCTGTTTTCCTCATCTCTCTATGCGCACGCTTTCTTTCTATCCATCTCTCTCCAATTTCTACTCCTGACTCTCTCACTCTCACTCTCGCTCTCATCCTTCGTCCTCCCTCAACCTCACACTCGTCCGTCCCTCTCTCTCTCTTTAAAGCGCTACCTCTTCTCGCTCCCTCTATACCCCACTATATCATTCATCCTCCATCTCTCTTGTCGCCGGAGGCCGGACTGGTTCCGTCGAAAAGAAACGACGTTTCGGAGGACGATAGTCGCGACCGATCATAGCTGGCACACTGATCGGTTCAGCCAGGGACCGACGAAAGGGACTCCACCCGGATATTTCCTGGCTAAAAGTATCATCCTTACATCGAGAGTGACATAGTCGGGCCCATTCAGGAAAGTTCGTGTTCAGTGCCGTAACAGCTTTCAACAAATCCTTCGAGATCGAGAAATCCACCAGCTGGATGTCCTGTTTTAATCCCGAAAGGGAAACTGATCTGTGATTTGTGTTAGAGTGAGTGTCAATCTGTTTAAACGAATAGTCTAGGTACTAGATGGATAGCCACCTGTTCAGTTTTGTGAATGTATTGCATTAGTGGATCCCAGTGGAACTGCGAAGACAAAGATATAGTGACCCTAGTCCCTTCGATCAGTTATGATTTGTGTTCGTGATTGAGCCAAAAATCCACGACGTGGAACAATGATTGCGTAGCGGTGCCCGAACATCACGGCCCTGCGCGGCCGACACACCATGTCACAGTTCTCCTTCAGAGGATCACCAAATTTACAGGTAGGTTCTAATATTAATAAGTTGGAAGAATAGCAGTTAAGAGGATTTTGTCATCATACTGATGGAAGAAGGTCCAGATCATGTGAAATGGATGAAGATCTTTCAACTTCACCAACTTTTATTGCAACCTTGTTAATGTTGCAACTTATTACTGAATTGGTTCCTTAAAACCTTGGAGTCCTATAAATTAAGAGTGAAAGCTATATGATTAAATACTGATGAAGATAATGAAGATGCTATTACTTTTTATTTAAAAGCTTTAAAACCTCGGATATTCAAGTATGCGATGACAAGCTGATGAAAGTTGGAGATGCTGTACATATAACAAAATTGATGAAGATCTTACTTCTCAGCCAAATATTACTAAGTTCTGTTTGAAAAGCCTGAAAATCTTATCTATTAAATGGAATTATAATCAAACACTGATGAAAGATACGATGCGTGCATATCAAATTGATGAAGATCTTACATGGTGACAACATATTATACTGAGTTCTTTCTTTAAAACCTAGATTTTGATTTTTCTATCAATCAACAATACTCATGTTATTATTGTGAGATAATGTTAAGTATAAGGATCAAGTGAGGTTTAGTTTAACAATAACATCAGAGTATTATTCATGAGTAATTTTTTGGTCTTAGATAATTCAAACTTCTTATCAAATACTTCTTTTCTTGAAACTTTTCTTTGAGCCTTTTAATCTCGAAATTGTGTACTGCAGAATTGGCAGGAGACGTTCTGGTTAAGAAACGTTGGAGTGAAAGTACGTGAATGTTAAAAGGAAAAGTATGTGGGCTTAACTTCTTAATCTCCGGTCTGTGTAAGTACACACTAGAGACTCAGATTTCGTGCCGACGCAACGAGTAAGTCGATGTCAAGTTGAGATTATAGAGAAATTAAAGTGCACGCCAACTCCTGTAAAAAGGTAGAAAATAAATCCATCTCAGAAAAGGTTTTGTAGTTCCTGACTGCAAAACTCAGTATTGAAATAATAATTGTCAGAAAGAGAAGTTAGATCCATCTTCAGATTTATCACATGTAAACAATGATTAATATCATTATGATTATCATTCGGATGATAATAACAATGTGAAGTAGCGCGAAATCTTTATTGGATATCAAGGCTAATAAGATAATTATCGAGATGTTTGGCCGTTGGCGAGTGATCAAGCTCTGGACCATTGCGAAAATCAGTGACCCGTTGGCAAATCTGAGGTTGGAAACCACGTGTCCTGACATGTTGCACACGTAACATATATAGTTTGCACATACCAGGTATAGTGCACTGAGCATGTGTTAGCTCACCTAAAGCCATGCAGCTCGTTTCAAAATGGATGAAGCGTGCTGCCGGTTAGTCCAATAATTACATCCAGCCAACGCTTCATTGCGAACATAACAAGAGAGATTTATATTTTTCCCTTGGACGCGTGTGACTAAAGAGCAAAAAGTCGTTTCGTGAGCGTGAAATAATGTAATTGTATATTATTAGCTGCCATAAATGTTCTTTGACTTCAGCTGCTCACCATACCAATTTCATTTATTCCATTCCTCAAAAACTTTTCCAGCAAATATAGTTTCTGAATTGATATAATAAACGTTAAAGCAAAGTGAATATATTCTAATTCTTTTGACGCTGATGATGTAGTATTACTGAATAGTTTGTTACAAATTGTAGCTTCATTAATTGCATGATTTGTAGGGAAATGAAAACATCATTAACGACAAATTGTAAATGGTTAAAACATTTTTTAATATAATGTTTAAAAATATATTTTAGAGGCAAATTGAAAATTGAATATATGGCAGTACTTTATCCCAAACCGGTATTTATAGTGATGTAACTACAGGTAGCGTCCGTTGAGACCACAAACAAACATTGCATACAGGGGCTTGTAGAACTTGAAAACTTATCTTTAATGACTGTTGAGCGACTGGATATAGTCTTATTATCTGCGGATGCACGGAAAATGAATGATAATAAGTATACTATTATACTGTTATTAGGAACACGAGAATGCGTAGAAAAAATTAAAAAGAAAGTCTCCTAGATATTTTTAGATTCTATGAACAAACGCTTCCTGAACGATTGAAGCAAATTCATTGCATCAGACATTCTGATAGAGCATGATTCTGATCTGGAGTTTGAAAAGGCAATCAAACTCGCTTATATCGATTCGCTCTTTCGGACCTTTTTCTATCAGTGTCACTTTCTTCATTCAACATCTTGTTTTTCTGTTTTATTCATGCTAATTGAACTGCTGCTGTCATCTGTCCGTTATAAATATCCGCATAAACTTAAAATACATTATTTTATTTTAGATCTAAAATTACCTGCAGGTAATCATAGAATTCATATAAGTATGAAGAATAAACTGAAGAGCTAACAATAAATCATTACTTTAATATGTATTGCTTCTGAAATGAATTCATGTGCTCACGAAATTTGAATAGAGGAACTTGTCAGATTCAAAATCTCATTAATATACAGCCCACGCTGATAAAACGGTAGCATAGAAGTGTGTTGTTCTTGATACCTGAGCTTAGATTTTTCAATTTCTAAATGATCGAATCAGCCGCGCCTTTAAACAAGACCAAGAAAGTATTGAGCGAATTAGCACTTGTGTAATGGTGGGAATTTTAATTGTGAGAACCAGGAATATGTAACCATGTAGTGTGAATGGTGTTGACTAATCTTAAAAAATTACTGCGATTATATAACCTTCACAATCTAAACTCATTTTTCATATTTTCTCAGTCATATCTCCTTACCTAAAAATTCATGTCTTTTGATATAAAAATTGTGCAGATGCATAGGTGTTGGGCTTGAATGGAGTGGTAGCGTACACGTGGTAAAATGTTGGAATCATTTCTCGGATTGTTAACGAACCGTCAGAAGTCAGTCTCATTGACGAGACTTGGCGTAAAAATTATGAATGGCCAACGCAATAATGCAAGCTGACAGTGAGGCGTCGTATAGGTTTGCCAGATACAATCTGCCGGTATAGTAAGTCGGCAGTTAGCTGTTTCGTTCGCTGACTCGGCGGTACTCGATCTACATGCTGACTCAGATCCGCCCTCGCTCTCCTGTACCTCCTTCCTCTCACAATTCATCGTCCGATTTTCACTTTCTCGCTGATGCACCTTTAAATCCACCTTATTCGACCTGTTCTTTACACCTGCAACAGTCAGAAACCAATTAACATTTCAAATGCACTCTTGTAATTTATGCTAATCAGCTACCTAATCCACTCCACTGTTCGAAATTCATCGATAAAAAACCAATCGGCTCTCTCACGACATCACTTCTTGAAACCAAACCATTAGATTCTATAAGCTGTGAAGAGAACATGTAAAATTTACAATTTTCATTTTATATACATATGTGTAAAATCTGAAATCAACAAGTTTTGTGTATGTATAATTATCTTGGTTTCATGTACTAATGAGTGGTAGGAATTATTTATCTCGTGAATTGCAAATCATATGGGCCATTGTTCTTGATACATCCTTAAGTGTTTATTATATACAAAGAAATTTCAATATCGAATGGCAGAATACTGATTAGCAAAGGTCTTTAAAAGCCTATACATTGTATTTGATACGATTATTCTGTTTTGCTTTGAACTTTGAATATACCATATTCGAGTCGTTTTGAGTCCTATGAAAAATAATTATGTTTGTGCCAAAAATTCTGCTTTAAGTGTGATTTGACAATATTCAATTCAAAGATTTTTCTGATTTTCTGATAAGCACATGTAAAATTCACTGTTTTATAGAGAGAATTAGGAATTATTGGAAATCAGTTCTAAATATGAGTTATTGAATTATTATTAATTAAATTGTTTAACCTGACTAGAGTTAAATTAAATTGAGTTAAGAAACATCAGCTTTATCCAATCATATTACGACCCAGAAAACTTTTCGCTGGTATAAAGAAGAAATTAAATTAAATTCTGCACAACGTTCGTCAGATGACCGATAATATAAATTTGTGGATGTAAAAATAGGTATCCAGACATTGTCTAAATCAGATTTAACGAGAGATTCAATATACCTTGACATCGAAAAATATATGTATGGAATACTTAAATATCTAAATTTTCTTTAATGTCAAAAGCGTGACATCTCGAGGTACATAATTATTGCGAACCATTTTTATAGGATCATATCATTTAAGACTTTCCAAAGCTCTATCATAACTTTACAAGCACCAATCTTATTTATAATATTACAATCAATGCATAACTACACAAGAAATAGACGAGTTTGTATGCTAATGAAGTGTTAGTATCATTTCTCGTACGAAGGAAATCGAACTAACAAGTCGATCGTATTCGCGGTTGTAGCAATAAGGTATATGAATGTATAATTATATTGCGACTTGTGTTACTCGCGTGGCTCAGCCAAGAATAAAAGCGACGAAAAACACTCGCAGAATTCGATTGCAGGAGGCTGTAGGGACGCGCAGAGCTAATTAGTATCAAAGACAATCTGTAAACTCAACGACACCTGCTAACTCGTAGAAAATTGTTGGAAATCCTATATCCACAAGACAGGACTCGCAGCCTTCGAAAAACTAATATCGCCTCGTTTGGTTCGATCGATGGGATGATGGATCGCCATCGATATCAATAAAAACTTGCTTGCTTATGTACCTTTTCTATACATCGATACTCGCGCCCGTTTACTGCAACCGCGTCTCATTTTTAAAAGCCGAAGATATTTGACTTTTTGTGCATACAGTGCCGCATGAATCGATTACAAATACTTTCTTTCACATCTGATGTGTATTTTATGTTTGTTTTCATTTTATCTCATTTTATATTTTCCTCTCGTTATTACATTTATCTTCTTTTGTATTTTGCATAGAATTACGTTGATGTTTTGACATTGGAATATGAATGAGAAAAGAAACAAGAGAAGGTAATAAATAATAGGGTAAATCGCATTTGAGTGTAAACGGTGGAATTTAATCCGACAGACTTTGGAGGTCGACTTCCGAACACCAGGATCTGGAATATGCACATACAAATGTGAAAGAGGATCTGGCGTGCTTATAGGTTGTGCCCTGTAGACACAGATGCGCCGGTGTTTGCATTCGAAGCATTTGTCACGCGTGTCCCGCGACTAAAAGGTGAAAGGGACCGGTCCCTCTTTATGTATGGCGATGATGCCCTCTTTGCAACGAGGCCCAACCGAGTCAATATTGACTTCTGTCCGGATTGATGGACCTTCTTCTGTACATATAAAACCGTGCTCTACTCACTTATTTTCCTACTTTCGAGCCTCAGAAAGTTCCCATCGTGCGAAACAACTGTTTCCTCTACTATAATCACTCCCCTTTTCACAGAGGAAAACTAATTCACACATATTTCATTTTGAACACATTGTTGTCCGTCTTGAAGATTCAAACTCATATATTCAAATGTTTAGGAACTAATTTTGGACTGCAGACTTTAAACAGCAGATTTTAAACAGCATACATCATTTCGAGTCCCGGCTAATTGCTGGCTCTAAACATCATGTATTCAGAGTAGAAACCAAAGTTCCCACTCTCTTGATTGACCACAATGCTTGAGTGGCAACTTTTCTTCTGAAAAGAAAAACGTTTCTTCCTTTCGAAAGCGACATCCCCTTAACTAAAATAGCTCTCCAACATCTCGAGGGAATTGGTCTCGTCTGATTCTGTCAGAAATCCCAATCCCGAAGAGTCCTGAAAAATCGCCCACTCAGACTGAGAAGTGTTTTCGGATACTTCCTGATCGCAGAGACACATCTTAGAGCAAAGATTCTGAGCAGCTGCTGAGAAACGAACAGCATTCCGGTTTTATGCGCTTCGACACGATATACCATGTGCTCTCTCTTGAGAGGGGCAATTAGCAGCACCGAGAAACAAACAAGCGAATGTACGAGCTAATGCGTCGATATATATCGGAGAGCTTGGCTCGTTAGAATAATAATTATTGCTTTCTGGGTTGCGCGAGGTGCCAGTAGTGGTCGTTGATATTGCCACTACGTCGTCGAGGTGTTGGTTTCGAGCGTTTCGAGTGATATAGTTGCCGGTTTGCTACCGGCCCGATGCGATCGCTACGTGCACTTTAAGTCAGCGCTCGGCTTCGACTCTCCTTTTCTTGATTTTCTCCTTTTTTTGATTCTCTCCCCCTCTTATTTCTCATCTCGTCTGTCTGTTTTCTGCTCCTTTTCTTCTTCTGGTTGAGCCTTGAATTATGGCCTGCGGGTCACTCGCAACACGCTTCGTCGTTTAACCCTCATACCGATCCTGAATGCTGAAACGCATTCCCGGCGGTTACCTTTTGTATTTCCGCGGTGGTACTGCGCCTCGACTTTTGCGAGCGACGAGAAATTTTATCGTAACACCGCCATCGATCCCTCTTTCAAAGAGTTTGTCGAATCGCTCGATCGCTGAAGAAAAAATGCTATAGGATTGCCTGAAATCTTGTTTCCCTGATGGACATGGTGTTGGGTTTTTATGGAAGCTGGGCATTTACATTGCGGTTGCGAAATTTTAGGAATGTTTTATAAAGTTTCGCAAATTCCGCAGTTTGTCTCTGAAATTTTACTAATTCAAATTATAACTGGTGAAATTTCTACTTTTGAAGGAAATAAATATAAAGATGTTAAACGGTACAATCCATTTTTCTCAGTGTAAAACTGTAGTCTTCTATAAGAATAAAGAAGCCCCTTTCGTTCAAAAGCGTAACTAAAACCTTGTAAAAGTCACGTGAAATCCTGTTTACGATGAATGCCATGTAATAGATCCTACAAGTTCACTGCACTCAAAGTGAACTTTGAAAATTACGAACCAGTTAAAAAAGTGCCAACTTTTATTTCTCGAAGGTACGTTGGAAAATCTTTTTAACAAATAAGACTTCTGATTTAGTAACAAAATCTCACATTTGATTTTTTTTATTAATAACCGAAACACTAAAATGTTACATAATTACACCAAACCGAATCAAGTACTTAATCGCAAGTAACTTTTTATTAAAAACTCGCGGATAAGTTGCTAAATGCAATAAAACTCTCATTGGAGGTTCATGAATTAATTAATTCCCTGCATCGTTTCGTTAAGTATATATATATATATATATATATATATATATCCATGCTAGAGGACTGAGTGACGTTAACCAAGACGTTCTGCAATTAAGCAGTATTTTGAATAAGTGAAAATGAAAAATAACTGAAAATGTAAATTAAGAAATTACGATGAAGAAATTCACTTAACGCCTGTGACATGATTTTATGCCACATCATTGTACATAAAATTGATAGCCGCGCATGACATTTGATCGAACATTTTGAGTCTAATTTTGCTCTAATGACTACTAATGAACATCAATTGATACCTACTTGAAATCAGAAATACTTAAATTAGAAACTAAAATTATGAAGTAGTAATTTTAATACTCGAAGTCTGTTGATTAGGTGAAGACCAATGAGAAAATACTTAGTAGTTTTATGCAGTCATAAAAACCTTTCGCAAATCGTAAAAGATTAGATTCTAATTTGGCAATAAAATATGAAACAAATGGAAGCTAAGTGTTTCTTTATCCAGATAATCTACAATTATTATTTCACAAACTTCTCTTTAATAAGCATTCATCCACTTGCAAAAATACCTTCTCTCGTTAATTTTATTGCCTTCGCTGACGTCAATCTCGTCGTTAATACTCAGCACCTTACCACGTGTAACTGCTATGAGATCCAAGGGCAGAACTCATGTATGTTGATTATGTGTGCGATTATGCTTATAGATGTGTGCATATATGTTTACACATGTGGGTTGAAATTCGGCGATCCCTTCGCTTCGCACGTCCTGCGACAGTTGGTTCTCGAATTCGCAGCGAAGACACGCATTAACGCGGTACCACAATGTGAAACACAATCACATACACTCATACAAAATACACACACACATTTATTAAGAGACTCGCATGATGCAATAGCTCTCACACCCTTTTCCACACATACAAACACATGATGGCCATGGTACTCAAATTCGGGATCGACAATATGTTTGGGTCTTCCAGAGGCATGGATGATGCGATATATATGTGTACGAGGGCCTTAGCCAGGGTTTGTTTAGGGCCTGAAAAGCGAAAGCAAGCGAAAGGCACTCAAGCCGCTAATCTATTTAGCCGTAGTGTTTGATATGGAATTAATGAGGCTGGGTATTATGTCTGACCTTAGGCGGGGGTTTACCTTTTCGGAGAGGAAATAATATAATGCCAGGGTGATATTCCTGGTTGTCAGTTGCCGCTAGATATGTCCCTCGATTGATCCATGGAGGGGAGAAAAATCCCTTAGAAGCAGCTGTCTTTTTAGATACTCTGATAGGCTGCTTGTTATTCTTGTTCTGATCAATGTTGTTAGGAAGATCATGTATTTATACAATACGTATTCAGTATTAAATTGATTTACTTCAATTGATTTAGAAATTTAGTGAGAATTTGAACGTGATTCAATTTTTCAAAGAAATTCTTTCGAGTCTCAATGAAAGAATAATGCTTTGAAATTTGCATAATGAATAATTACTTAAATATGAGTGCATTTGAACTTAAGCAAACCACTCATTGTTCGGATATTTGTTCACAGTTTGGTGACAGTTAGTTTGCTATTGTTAGTGTGGTCGAAAAGAACGAAATGTAGTGTAATAATAACCTTATATAATTGCATGTGTCAACATTACTCTAGAGTTACGTAAAAGTCGTTAACATAAGTTGGAATGCATTACGCTCATTATGTTATATAGTTTTCCATATATTGAAGTTGAAACTTATACGCTATTATTATCGATCACTATTTTTACAAGTGCGGATAGACGCTAATTGATGTTATTAGATTATATCAGCTAGGTCTAATTATATACCTGTACTTTGTTAAATGTATTTCGAGCTGCATTTTATTTTTCTTTCTTATATATACCTATTCCATTTTTGATTAAAAAAGGGCTGGAGTTCCATGTTCTCTGATAGAGATTAAAGAAACATTTTTAATTTGCACTTTTCTTTAAAAGAACGATAAAAACACTTGTCGGAGTGAGAACAATGCTTGAGCATTGAGTTTGAAGTGTGGCTGATTATCTCGGATTCTATTATAAACGAATTGTAAATCACATTTTATAATCTTCGACGTTATATGCATCGCATGTATGTACTTTTTGTTGGTGTTCTTGTTTGGTGATCGCTTCTGCTTTTTAAAATGCAGAAATTCTAATATGGTTCTGATCGGGCTCCGATCGGGCAGAACTCGGAACCTGATGAGCGTCTGAATAGCTCGTCTGTAATTGTTTTTCACTTACTGTTTCTGATTTAAATAGTAGATAAAATACATCACTTTTAAGAAATAAAAATGAAGATTTCAGGACAAAATGGACTAAAGTTGGAAATTTTTGTTTGATTTCAGTGTCCTGTGATAGTGAACGCATCGCTAGCATCTTCTCCTTCGCCGGCATTGGCGCCAATTTTGAGCGTTAGTAGTGCGTCTTCTTTGGGAAGCGCATCTCATCCTTTGAGTAATCCTAGTTTACAAACCGCAAGAATGGCTGTGACGAGTGCAGTGGTCCGACCTCCCGGAAGTCCAACGACATCCGTGAGTCCATCTCAACCTCATCCGCCTCCGTCGGCTGGTGGTCCACCGGGTGGAAGATGCTGCGACACCGGCAGACCGATTTATACCGATCCCTTGACGGGAAATACTGTGTGCTCTTGTCAATATGAACTTCTTGGTGGTTATCAACGACTTAGTGGTATTCCTACCGCGGCATTGTCGATGTACAGTGCACCTTATGCAGCGGCAGCTGCGGCTGCAGCATCCGAAGGGATGGCTGCCTATTTCCCTGGGTTGGCTGAGCAAGGTCACTTCTACACCCCTACTGTAAGTATTCTTTATTATTTACAACGTCCCGTTTGATTTTACTGGTTAAAAAATTAATGTCAACAATAAGCTTAACCCAAGTCCGAATTGCCGGAGCTAAACTTACGGCCGAGGCTCATTCAGATAAAAGATTGCGTTGATTCAACAAAACTTCAAAGTAATTATTTATTTCATCATGTTTAGTCGATTTAACCAAATACATCAATGTGTTGCTCTAGCATAAAAAATGAGTAATCAAGAGCGCTAGACACCCACTATAATAAGTGGATTATTTAAAAGTAACGTAAATACAACGCAATACCTGTATATCACAGAAAAAAGTATATAGTTAAATTTTGTTTACCTATTATTTGGAGAAAGTTTATTCTACGATGGAGTAAACACTGCCGTCTCTGCTGCTTCCTTAGCAAAGTATGAATAAATTCGTGCTATCAATTAGGACACCAGCTTTAAAAAAACGTTGTGCTTATTTGATTGTTATTTTCAAAATAATTAGATTTACCGCGGACGAATGAAGATCATTTTTTAGCTTCAGAATTTTGATCCAGAATATGAAAAGGTTTTCATATTAAATTGTATTACCGACGGATCTTGAATCTTTCAGGATCGAAATTCTTATCTGACAACTTGTGAACCATGGTTAAGATTATAAGTGAAGATGGCTAATTTTCTACTGGTGCCAAGTGCTTCATTTTCAGTAACAAAAAATATGTTTTCATTCGTCCGCGAATTCTATTCATTGGCGCGATAATGGCTATCGAGCTTCGACGATATTTTTGCTGACTTGAAAAATCTTAATATTTTAATGGTTCTGTCTCGACTTTATTTTGCGCAGATCGTTTTCAGTTTGAAATTGTTCAATTTCAGGAAGAGAACAAAAATGGAAAGAAATATAAAGGTTGAGCAGAATGAACTTCGAGATATAAACGAATGTACATATTTATGAGCCAATATTTTTCTCGAGCATTGTTTTATTTGTGGATTTTATCAATAGTTAAGTTATTTATTTAAAACGCCGGTGATTTGAGTCAAGCTTGGACGAAAAAATGATTGCGCTCAAGCGAAGTTTTATGTTGTGAGACAAAAACGAAGCGTATAGCTGAGGAATATGAAGAATATTGTCCTTCTTATTTTGTGCTCTTGTGCGCTGAGTGGACTGTCGTAAATTCGATCGTTAACGACTGAGATAACAAAAACGCATCAGTGCCATGACAGTGTTCCACTGTATGCTCCTTTAAAACGACGGATTCATAATAAATGCTGCACGGCATAGTTTCTTCGGCGCTTTGTGTGGTCCGATAACCTCCGGATCTGGACGACAGTCATAGCGTTATTATAACACTCGTGATTGGATGATAGCATCTCGATAAATGCATTCCTCACTTCATGAGATGATACATAAATATTATTCAAAATCCTCGAATTAAAATCTGAAATTTCATAACAAAAGAAAAGTGTACCATTTATTTAAATTGTATTTGTATGTTGAAGATTATCTGCAATATATTTCTTGATTCGTTTTCTTATTTGTTTAAACAACAGACGTAAGAACGCGGAAGCTTGAAGAAGCCCTTGCTCAAGACGTGATGAACTCGATTTCATTCGTTGACACTAATTTGACATGGCTTCGATGACCTTAAGAGTTAAAATCTACTTGTACCCTTTAGACCTAATTCTAAAAATGAACTAATAAAGATTTAATGTCGAATATCTAATTAATGGAAAAATTCCTTTCAGGCTGCAGGACTAGATTTGAAAGAAAACCTGAGCGCCGGAGCAGCGGCGTGGCCTTATCCACCAGTTTATCCGTCTCCATACGATGCGGCCTTCGCGGGTTATTCCTTCAATGGGTAAGTGAATAAATTTGCCTCACCATGATTAATCTAAGACTCACTACTGCGATACATTTTTCAAAATCTCACCTCGGATTTAATGCTTCCTTGTAGACTAGGCTCGCAATTCCTATAATAAAACAAGAAATTCAACGGGATCGTATTAAATATTCATGGAGTGTAGATGAGGCGAGAAATTATTTTTAAAGTAATTGAAAGCTTCCATGCTATACTGCTTCTTGCGCGGAGTGATATCATGAGGCTGCCGAATGGTTCAGAGTGGCTTATCTCAAAAGAATAGAGAAATAATTAATTCTTCATAAGTCATCTCAGTCAAGCGTCGCGTCGCCTTTACATTGTATGCTGTGCATGTATTATGTGTGTATAATACAACACTTTTAATCACTCTAAATTCGATATGGCAAATCTGGTTAAACGCAATTTAGTATTAAAAGCGGTCGTCGATAAATTAAAAACAAGTGAAGAACTGGAAAAGAAGTAAAAACCGTTGGGAGATTACAGTCTCTAATATATTTATTTTAAAATACGCTTTCGTGGGTTTCTCCCGTGTAGAAATTTTGCCCAGACCGGGTCCAGATCAGGAAGCACTAGATCGGGTCCGAAGTTTTAGTTAGTTATGTAAAACCTTTTGCGGACCTCTAATCTATCACACTATGGGCACTTTAGCTATTTCACTAAATAAATGAACTAACTATACTTCAAATTGTATATATTTGGTTTTTTCCACTGCCTAGTTGATTTTTTATACAGTTCTATGTGGTTGCGACGCAATAGGTACTTAGCCAACATAAGCGCGCTTTGGCCTTATGTTAAAGATAACGAGCGGCGAGTAACACAAAAACATTCTAATAAATTAGCGTTCAGCTGACCCACGACTGTCGCCTCAACGTTCCTCTTGCTTGCCCCGCATACAAACTCGGAATCGCGTGTCATAACTCGAACGGTGAAAGGTCCATGTTGATAAATCAATCTGTTGCTGTTGAAGATTAGAAACCGAGCTACGAGAGTGGGGGGCGGGAGATAAGGAAGAAGGCATAAGAAGGACGACTCGAGAATAAGTGTCATTAGCTGAGTCAGTAATTAGTAGCCTTATCTTCCACTCTGGCTTCTCAAGATTGAAAATCAATTGTCAGTCTTATAAAGTCAAATACTGAATTTTTTTTTCAAGTCCTCATCGCTCCATGTCTTCAATTATTTTCTTTCCCTTCATGTTATTATCTCATTTGATTGGTTATGAATTGGGGATCCTATATCTTAAAAGAGTGATGTTACCATATATCGAACAAATTTGAAAACTACCTTCAGATTATTTCACGCTAATTCAAGGAATTTAATGATTGTGATTTTCAGGAATTATAAAGTATTTTATGATATTTTGTGGGATTTTAAGAAATTTTAAGGGATTTTACGGTATTTAATGGGATATTAGGTAATTTTAAGGACTTTTATGAGATTCAAGGGAGTTTACGAAATTTCATTGGATTTATTGGGATTCTCAGAAATGTTAAGGGATTTTGCGAGATTTTATGGAGATATAAATAATTGCTTAACACACTGGGTTTACAGCACACCCCAGCATATTTTCAAACTAATTTTGTGTACTCAAACTTGATAGAATCGGGTATACAACGCCATCTGGCATTTAAATTGGCGAGTACTTAAAAAAATTGATACTTTGGAAAGTGATATCCAAAGAAGCTATGAAAAAATTGGCAGGTCAAAATGCACAACCGTTATGTTTCTATAACAGTTTTTCGACTGGGGTACAAAAAACCCCAGTGTGTCAAGTAAGGGATCCTTGGCTTTTTATAGGAATTTTAAGAACTTTACCTATAGGTTTAATGTGATTTTGAGTAAATTTAATATATTTGAAGTAATTTTACAAAATTTATTGAAATTTTAAAAATATTGAAAGATTTCACGGTATTTTAAAGAATTAAAAAAAAATTTATTGTCCTTTTCAGAAATTTTAAGGGATTTTACCAGTTATTAGGGTTTTATAGAATCTTAAGAAATTTAAAGGGCATTGGCGAGATTTAATGAAATTTTCAGAAATTTTTAAGGGATTTGAATATATTTTGTGGATTTTAAAATAATTTTAAGGACTTAGGAGTAGGGATTCAAGGGATTTAACGAAATATGATCAATTTGAAGGGATTTAAAGAGATTTAATAAGACTTCATGGGATTTTTAGTAATTTTAAGGGATTAACAGTATTTTTTGAAACATTGAGAATATTATAAAAATTATGGAGATTCCTTAAAGTAAACAAAGTACAAATTCTTATATTTCAAAAATAAAAAATTCTCAATTATTTTCTGTAATATACTTTTGAATCCCTTAAACCATTCTAAAATCCTTTGATTTAAAATTGTTTACAGTTCTCTGAATCCTTTTAGCAAAAGGTGCAGGATTATAGTTACTAGTAAGAGAAAAGAAGTGTGGTAATTAGGAATTGCGAAGGAATTGAATTAGGCAATGAATCATCACGAATGTTGCACGATGTTGGTTAAAGAGAAGAATGTCAATGATGGTTGGCACAGAAGTGGTTCAGAGTCACGTCGGTTGTTAGCCAGGTAAGGTAACGTGGGCCGACAACGGCAACGTCGAACACATCGAGGAATCTGACGCACTTCCGGTGAGACTGCTTCGTATGCACGGAAGCGATCAGGTACTACAGCTTGCTTAGCATCCATTCAGTCTAGTCGCTAGCACACTGACTTTTTCTTTATTGATACCTACCGCCGGTTACTTGCACCGGAACTGAATGAGCAAAGGCAATGTAAGCGCTGCCGGAAAGGAATCGCTTATCACATTTGTAAATCGATGCACCTGCTCCTACGATTTGGCAAAACGTTGATTTTGACACCACCTTTCCCCTCCTGTCGCAACATCATTATTCATCATGAAAATTCATTACTGATTTACGAGCATTTCCTCTGAATGCAATGCATTTCTTTCATTCGCATTTCGACATTTAGCATTCGTTAACAATTGTCCACTTTGGTTAATTGTTTTTTTAATGGTAGTGTAGATACAGAGGAATAGGCGCCTGTTGATGTGCTTTAGAGTACGAATTGTAACTTAGCAGTTTTAAATCTTCCGCTTGGGATGCTTCCAAAGATTTCGAAAATTGCTTCGTGGAACTCAGCACTCGAACAACGCACAATAGAAAAGTCTACAATTTTATTTAAACAAGATTGCAAAACATCCGGCTTCTGTATTTATTGGAGCACCTAATTATGATTAGATAACTCCATGTCGCGAGATAATGCAACATTTTTAGCTTGTCCCTTGACTTCCAAATTGATTACGATTTCAATTACATGAATGTGTGTGTATAATTCAGACGATTTCCATTCATTTCGAATTCCTTTCCATTCATTGCTCTTCCTCTTCTGTGTAGTCGACTTCCATGAGTTATAAGTATCCAATCTTAATTAAAATTTTTAATAATGCAAAAATGGTTTTAAAAAAACCGTAAAAGTTGTAGAATACTATATAAAGCAGCATAAACATGAAGAGGAAGAACTAAAGAATTAAATAATTTACCATCACTTTGTAAATTCGGTGGTAACCTTCCGTTGTACGCAAATTGAAGCTTGATCCAGAAGAATTATGCGTGACCGTCACTTAATCGTAAGCATATAAAAAAGCCTATAATGCGGTGTTGGCATGCACGGCCGCGAGGTCGGGATCGGCCGGGTTAACGGTCTTGTCTTTCCGGCGGATTGGCCCTGCTTCCGGGGACATATAGGGTAGACAATAAGAAAGAAGCAGAGGCATTAGTAAAATAAAAATCGTGTTCGCCGTATGCGTTTGTCGCGACACGTATTAATAAGTGTGTCCGTACAACGACCGATGTGTCAGCACGCGCCCCAGGACTCCGATTTCCACGTGAGATGAATTCGATTCCTCAATTATTATTGCACAACACTACATTTTTTATTCAAACATCTCAACACTCAAAGAAGGCAAATACATATTTTTAATTATACTTAGCTAAAAAAACTCCTATAAAAATAAATTAAAAAACAACTATAAAATAGCTATAGGATTAGATAATTGATGGGTTTCTAACGATGGCCCGATTTGGCCCAAGTTATGGCTGGGAGGTGATCCAAATATCAATGGGTCTTGGATAATAAATTAGAAAGGTATGTCGGACGACAAGTTTTGACTTTATTTTGTGAGAATGAGACAAACGCACTTAAAAATGCGATTATACTTAAGGTTGCGACAACGATAGCGATAAGACGAGACGCACTGCGATCCGACGATCGAAGGTCAACCGCGACCGGTACTTCAGTTTCTATTTCGTTACAATATAGTCAGCATATTAGTTGAGATGCAGTAAATTATTATCACGAGGTCATCAAAACCCCGAGAAGCTGTTATCTAACTATACTTTTGAATTTCTTTTTTTTTTCTCCACTATATCTCGGTCAATAGACCTACATTTTTTATGCATCTTCTGGAGGAAAATAGAGCTCGTAAATTTTGAAATTTAAAATCCTCCAAATGAAAATAAAAATAACAACTGCGAGTGGATATGGAGGTCAATTTAAAAACATCTAATAGTAAAAGTAATAATTGTGTTTGTACAATATCTATAAATTGTGGATTAATAAATAAAGACCTTGTTCGCTTTTATTTGAATTTATCATTTAAAGGTACAAATTAATTTACAGCTGAAAATTATATGTGGTGAGGAAGGTTTGTCAGTAATGAGGTTTGGAGTCGTGTCACTGCTTCTAAAGCACAGCTCTCTAATTCCCGGCTCATCGGTTTTGACTAACCTTTGAAGGGTCGACAACGTGGTACACAAAAAGCATCCCTCGACCGTAATCGGGTCATTAAACGGCAGTACATCATCCTAGACATCCATACGCTGTGGACGATGTATGGGGTTTTACACCAGAGACGTACTCACTTCGTCATTAGCCACAAATATTCTCCATGTTGGTATTATACCCTCTGGATTTCGTGGGATTTTCCCTTTCGAGAATCATCCATGAGAAAGTTCCTACAAATGAAACTCGACCCCTTTTTACATACGAGACCGAATTTTACATACCAAAAGAAAAAAAGTTTCATTCCTAAAGCTCTTTTCCAGAAAAAAGTTTACACACAGTGACTTGCATTTTTCTATATCAGTTATTATTTGTTTGGAAATCATCAACCACTGATACTTATTAATTTTTTTGTAGTCTGAAAGATAAGTATTTAATCAATGAATCTTCATTGTGTGGCTTATCGTTTCTGGGTGATAACGAAACTAATACAAAGTTGGTGCGAGGGGACTTCCTATTACTTATAAACATCCTGAATGTCTCACAGACAGTGTCTTAGAATTGCTGGATCTACATTGTATAAGTAATATGATACCGCTGTCGAGAGTGCGCTCTGATTTGGTAAATATTTATCGAAAGTGGGACAGTGTAAAATTATCGACACTCATAACCTTCTGTCTTTCAAGATATACATTTTAGTTTTGAGATTGAACTCTTTCATGTTGATGACTGGGGAGTTTCTGGTTAAATCAAACTCAGAGGGCTGTCAATGGTACCTATGACATGCGCCAGTCTCGTTCCTGAAACAGAAAAGATGGCGCTACATTCTGCATCGAAAATTGGCTACACCTCCAGCTGATAAAATGTAACCAGCGGCTTCTACGTATATAAAAGGAGGGTCGTTGGAGGTTAGATATCACCCTTAGGCCCAACTGCTAACAAGGGGCGGAGTCCTGCCAAACGAGCTCACCTGCCTCCCCACTGCTTCACCACATTGCTGGCAAGATGGACACATTAGGTCTCTCTCAACTGGTCGCTAATGTGTGCTCACACACGTGTTCATGTTCTTACACGCATGCACGATTCGCCAACGATATTATTACAAGACATGATATACAACACTTTTTGAATAAACTTCATCGCTATGCTTCACTGCAAACGATAATAGATTGTATCTATTACGCAAAAATGATACCTCAATTATTGCTTCTCAGTTATAAATTATTGCTTCTCAATTACAAATTATATCTTCAATTACACATCCTGCATTCAGAGTTACAAATACGTCTTTCTCATTGAAATTTTCTCGAGAATTTGTCGCTAATTAAATTCACATGTAAGATTTGTATAATTATCTGGTTAGAGTATATGGGAGACTGAATGGAGGCTTTGTAGACTATGAGTATAAACTCGATACGGAATCTTGAGAGACGTTCATAGAAGAGATAATAATCCATGTCACATGAATAAAATCTTAATTGGCGATAAGTTTCCTGACCTTTAAACTGCGTTCGGAAAAAAGTGGAGTGTTTTTTTTAGAAGGGGAGCTTGTTAGTTACTAGCAATATTGTACATTAATGTACAAAAAATGTTCATTCATAGTTGTCGTACATGTATATAATCATCATTAGGAACATACAAAACAACCAGAAAATAGATAAGTAAATAATTCCTTAGCCGTCAAATTCACGACGGTTTTGAATGCAAAGCAGTGTCATTTTTGACAATTTTCGAAATTATTTCAATTCATTCCAATCCATACCGGGAATTTCCCTCATTATCCAAAACTCAAATGAGGTTGCAAACCCCATGCTTCCAAATATTACCGATGATAATGGATAGTTGGTTGGACTCGGACTTGAACAGTCTATTATATAGGTTTGACGAGTTCTGATGCTAGAGGCAACAGCCAATAGTATGACTCGTCAGTTTGGTCCAAAAAGAGATAAAGAGAGTGAGAGAGAGACAGATGAGGCTTGGAGAGGAGGTGCAGAGGCTGGAGAGCACGGTCCGATTAGCAATCGCCATGGAAACAAGCAGTTGATGCGATCAGTTCGCGCATGAGAGGAAAGGGCTGCGTTGGATGTGCCTATGTAGATATATTCCATCGCGCATATAACCATCGCATTTAAAGCATCGCGATGATGGTGGTGGGCTGGTTGGGGGTGAGAAATAGATTGGTAGAACCGTGCAGGAGAGGAGTGTAGGTGGTGAGAGAAAGAGAAGCTGGCACGGGATGGAAGATCGGGAGAAAGCAGCAGTTCCCGTTCTCTCGGCCGACTGCCTGTTATCATGAGAAACAAGCTTCCACTCTGATTTTTTAATCCGATCCCACCGTCCACCCATCCCCCGCCACCAACTGAATTTTAAAATAACTGCAGAACGCCATTTGCTCCTCGCAAACAGACCGGGGTTAAGCCCCTCTCTCGTCCCTCTTCCTACTTCCTCTTTTCATACATCTTTTTCCATATATTCCTTTCTCTATCTCTATTTCTCTTTTTATATTTCTCTTTTGATGCCCCTCTTTTTTATGGCTCTTTTTCTTTTTGATGCCTCTTTTTTCCAGCATCTCTCTGCTGGTAGAGTCGACGGATGGATAGGCCAGGACAGGATATGGGATAGAACAGATAGAGAGATATATTCACGAAAGCCGCTCGGATGCCAAATTGAAATGTTTAGCGCGTCGTTTCAGCTGCTGCGATCCTGCATGCAGTATAGGGGCAATATAGAGTTGAGCCTCTGGGCATCCCCTGGTACCATAGTGGGGTAGATAAGTGACAGTTTTATTAATTTCCCATCTCTGGTGCTATGCCACCCAGCTCACCCACTAACGTCACTCTTGCGAGCTCGTACACACAACCTTGTAGAAATATAGACTTATAAGCAATGGTATATGGAGGCACACGTTGCTTGTACATCAGGGATGGTGGGATGTGAAATAAAGCTCAATAATGGCGTCGCGCCGTGACGCCTCCCCCCTTTCAGTCAGCCTCGTGGCTTTTCATCTTTCAAGACCTGAAGAAAATCTTTTATTATTATATCTTATATTATATCTTATCCTCTAATCAGACATTACAACTCTATTTTTCTAACATGATGGAGTAGAAAAGTTTATAGAATATTCGTTGAAAATATTCGTCGAGAGGACGGAATTAAAATAGAGGACCAAACTGTCTGAGGTAGAATTTGGCAGCAAAGTCCTGGTTCTTATCTACTTGGTGGAAAAAGAGTAAGGAGAGTGTTTAGAGAAGTCTCTGGGTCGGTGGTGGAAAATTTAATTTCGATCCCGTCGATTCAGCAGTTATACCGAAGTTTAATCTTTGATAAGGGTTAGTCTTGTAGTAATGGTTTCCCGGAGGGTCGGTTGGACCAACGAGAGAGGGATGAGTGGAAAAGGGTCTGCGAAGATGGCAGAAAGAAAGCTTAAACCGTTAGATAGAGATCTGCCCTCAGGACGAAAGTAATACCTACCGCTTATACCTTGAACTCGACTTTTATACGGCTGAGGCGTAACGAGCCTCACGATTGGATAACTTTTCCAACGCCAACTTTACTCCAAGAGGACTCGTGTTTTTTTCTGAAATCGAGTGTCATCCGAAGTCTTTCAAACTCTTAGGGTCTTGTTATACCTTTCCGATTTTTGTATTCTTTATCTTTAGTATTTTTTGATTGTAGTCTCTCTCAAGTTCTGAGGATTATGAACTGTAGAATCTAATCAATCTTTTCTGAATTTTTGTTGCAGATATGGAATGGACTTGAATGGAGCGAGGCGAAAAAACGCGACCCGCGAAACGACGAGTACCCTGAAGGCTTGGCTGAACGAGCACAAAAAAAATCCGTATCCGACTAAGGGAGAGAAAATAATGTTAGCAATTATCACGAAAATGACCCTGACTCAGGTGTCGACATGGTTTGCCAATGCCCGACGGCGACTGAAGAAGGAGAATAAAATGACGTGGGAACCTAGAAATAGGGTGGAAGATGAAGACAATAATAATGAAGATGATGACAGCGGGAGGAAAAGCGTGGACGAGAAAGATCGATTAGGTAAGTGAACCACATGGAAATTATAAATTTCAAATTAAAAAATGAACATTTTTACCAGCGAGGGTATTGTATAAATGACTAGAGAGGTTTTAAAACGGAATGAAACGAGTAAGCAATAAATACATAAAGAGGCAGTCTGGTAATAAAAATAACATAAAAAACAAGGTATGCTTTTAAGTTTTATGGCAAAAACAAGAAAATTAATAACGCGCTTTAATATGACTATATTAATTTTATTACTATTTCTACAATCTTTAAAAGTTATGCTATACCTGTACTTTGAGTTATCTTGTAGTTCTGAAACCGGACAGTGCATAAATTATTGTAATTAGATAGAGTGTCAATTTTCAAAAGTGTTGAATCTACTGTAAAAGTGAATTAAAATACACTTAATTATTAATTTTATCGAAGAATAGGAGTAAAGATAAAATCTATGCGTTAAAATCGTGGAAAGTTACGTTCGTTTGCATTTTCTATCATCTTCCCCTCTTCATCATCTTCAACGGAACTCTTTTATTTATTTTCCAGATTCGAAAGACTCAGGTACGGGATCAAGTGAAGATGGTGAGCGACCAGCACACCGCCTGGATCTTCTACACGCGTCTGCGGGACCAGGAGGTTTCCCTGTGAAGGCGGAAAGCGAGTGGAGTGAATCCCGAGCTGATAGTGGTCCGGATAGTCCTGAATGTCTCTTTGATCAAAGGGAACCAAGGCATCCATTGCAACTGCAGCATCCGGCATACCTAGCATCATCCCGACTCCTTCGTCATCCCTCCCCCGAAGCAACATCTCCAGGAAGTCATCACATACCACCCAGTACGAGTGCCTCGTCAACCGGAAGCGCCACCACCAAACCCAGAATCTGGTCCCTCGCAGATATGGCGAGCAAGGATGGTGATCAGCCTAGTCCAAATTCCGGGAGTCTGATGTCCTCCTATAATTCATCAAGTGGTGGAGGAGGGGGCGCCAAAATTGTGAGTCCTCTCGCGAGTAGACTACGTCCTCATCATTCCCTTCATCCGGCGATGCACCACGGATCCCAGTTCGTCAGACCTCATCCGGACTTCTACAGAAATTTCTACGGTTCTCCGCATCTCGGTTCCGGGGACATGTCCCTTCTCGAAACCTATTCGAGGACGCTTGGAGGTCTGAGTGGTGCGCCAGGAATGTTGACCTCGACCTCGTCTTCCTCTGACGTCAAACCTTTTCCCCCGGATGTAAAACCTTTTCCCTCGGAAGTGAAACCCTTTCCCTCGGAAATGAAACCCTTTTCCGCAGACATTAAACCCTTTTCCTCGGATGCTAAGCCCTTCTCCCCAGATACTAAGTCTTTTTCTGCGGAATCTAAACCTTTCTCTATGAATGGAGGACCTGGCACCAGACCTCCAGGAGTCTCGCCCTCGTCTTCGTCTTCAGCATCCTCGGCTGGATCCGATCAATCGCCCCACCCGAGCGGCGGCCATCCGCCAACGGAATTGAAGTCTCCTGGACGAGTGTGATTCGATTAGTGAACTCCTGGAGTAATCAAGAGACAGTTTTCATGACAATAAGAGACTATAAATTTGTAATTAGTGTACAGAATGCAATCCCTTGAATCTCTTCCAGAGAAGAGTCGCCCTGCTGCTTCCAGAAAAAAAAGTATATAAAAAGGATTGAGAGTAGTGAAGTCCTGAAGTAGTAAAGTTATCGAAATACATTTAGATAGTATCGTATAAATATTATACATACATACAAATATACATAATTATTAATATTATTTATGCGTTTGTAAATATTAGGTCTGGGCTGTCCAGCCATTGTATGTATTGTATGTAGAGTAGTCTGATATGTAATTATTGAATTGATAATTATGAAATAATTATTATTATACAGTATAATAATTATTATTGTATCTGAAATCATAATTCATACTAACGATTGATGACGATTATTATTACGACAGTGATGATTATTATTATTATTATTATTGTTATTGCAATGTTTATAATATTATCGATTCACGTCAACTCAGTCGGTCATGATGGGGTATGGATCGCTGTGACACTTTGCGAGTCGAATAAAGTTTCGATTGAAATTTTGAAGAGACTGTTAGGCTCTTGATTGGGAAGTATTTAATTAAGCTTTTGTTATCATAATGGAGGACAGCTCATTGGATTACAAGGAATTTGGATTTTTTAAATCGAAAAACTGTCGACTCGCAATCTGCCTCAATCATTGTACTTCCCATTGCGTCGCACCTTCTGGATGATTTGACAAATGTAGAGTCTATAAAGGTCTTTTTAGACAAAGAGGCTGTGACGCAAGGATTGTCTACATATCATGTCATGTCGTGAGTGAACGATCGCCATCACCTTTTAGTCATTCGTGTCCAAATTTCATCGTTTACTTGCCGATACCACATTGGCAGCGGCGGGTGGCCTCTGTCCTTTCGCAATAAACGAAGCATTATGAAATCATTAAACATTCTCTTTTATTCAATGCCTTTTACCGTATCCTTCTTTCCATTTTCATTTCCAACTAACAGCTTTGTTTTGAAAACCACTTTCCTCGATTTGGATTTGATCTAGATTAGGATGACAGAAAATCTAATCTGATTGAACTATCCACGGAGCTCACGGCGCCCAGTTTCTAATGAAGTCAGCAAACGGACTGACTCCTAATGGGGTCCGAGTGTAACTTCATTTTAGAAGACCAGGTTTAACTTCTGAATTTTGAAGAAGAAAAAGAAGAAGAAGTAAGTTTGGTGGAATATCTGATGAGAGTGAATGTAAATTTCCAAATTCTGGGACATATTTAGATTGGAGTTGCATATCGAAGAGAGAGGCTACTTAGGAGCAGACATAGGATCACGCTCATCGAGAGCAGACTGGAGCAGATGAATATGAAACGGTGGGTTCTCGGAACTGCTTCGCTGAGTTGTACTTATAAAAATGCAAAGCGACGGACTTCTGGGTGGTTGCCGGACAAGGCTGGTTATTAGTAAACATTTAAATCGACAATCGCTATGGCTGTATAAGTAGCATCGGAGATCGGAGAATGTGGCTCACTCTCGCTCTCTTTCTCTCTTTTCCTTTATGTGCCTTCCGTTCTCTCTATCGTGTAGCACCTCTCTTTCATTCCCTATTTTCTTTCTTCATCTATCTTTCTTCCTGATTTCCTCTCCTGCTCTTTCTTCCTTTCGATGCGCGGAACGAGGCTCGATCGGTCGCGAAGCGGAGGAAACAAGAAATCAAGTCGCGAGACCACCCGCCAGGGCCAAGGATCGTACCTGCGGATCCCAAGGAGGTCCATCCCGTCTTCATGAATCAACTCGTTCCTGAATCGGCATAAAGCTTTAAAAGGGGAAGAGGGGAATTAAGCTAGGTCTCGAGAGTTATATGTCCGACTCCCGATTCCTTCGATCTAACAGTGGCGGTGGCCCGTTAAGTCGATCGGATGCGATCAAAAACCGGATGACGATCCAATCCTCGGAACCTTCGGGGAATCGAGTTGTCCAGCAAGAGAAAGTGTTGGATCAGGGTGAGTAAGTGTCTGCAGGAGACGCTCTTCTGAAACTTGATTCAACACTAGAAAAAGATATTTTTATTTCTGTCTATTGGTCCTTAACTATTTCTCTTTAGTTAAAGGATTTCCGTATTTTGGGAAATGTGAGAAGGCTGGTCACTGATTTTAATCACCTTTTGAAAAAATACTAATAACAACTTTATTTATTTCTTGCTTTGATAATTTAGAGAAGTTCTAGTTTAGTTCTCTATCAACTGAACTTTTCACATTATAAGAACTACCAGGACCCTATCAGAACCCTATAAAAATTTCTGCATGGGAATCACTCCATTTTACTATATTAAATTTTATAGCTATCTAGCTTGGCACTCATTCAAGAATCATTCTCTCTTTTCTCATTTTTAACAATTTCAACAAATTGAAACTACTCTTTCCAAGAATTATAAAGCAGCTGAAGGAGTTTTATACCTTAAAGTAATTTCAAGATATGTCAATAATTTCCAGGGATTTTGAGTGATTTTGGTGAATTTCACGAGAGGTCAATGGATAAATTAAATTGATTTAATAAAATTTAAAAAAATTAAAGAGTTGTGCAATCTAAAAGGAATTTAAGTCACTTCCAGGGATTTGAGAATATTTCCAGGATTTCCAAACATATTAAAGGATGTTAAAACTTAAAAAATTTCCAAAGATTTTTCAACTCTGTAAGAAATTTAAAAGACGTCAAGGGATTTCTTGAAGGGAGTTCAGAAATCGTAAAAATCTTTTACAACCTACCTGATCACTTGAAATCTCTTGAAAACTCTGAAATCTTGTACAAAACTGGATTTCAATTCAGTGTGAGAGATCAAAACAGTATACAAGCGTCACCCGACGCAGCTTTGTGAAAATTCCTAGAAAGCAATTTGAATATGGATCTGAGCGGGACCTGACCGGGCAGAACTTGGACCAAATCACCAAACCCATCAATTTATCTATTCCTAGCTATTTTATAGTTGTATTTTAATTTATTTTTATTTGTCAGCTCTGTAATCCGATCGGGGCCCGACTCGCAATAGGGAAAAAATTTGGCAATTTCTGTACGGGTTGTTTGAAGCATGTTCTTCTGATAAGGTCTCTGTCTTCCAAGCGTTAATGGACAGGAAGTGGCAACTTTGCTGATAGACTTTCCCTGCTGCTAAAGTATAAAGCGATAAACCATATTCTACCAACTATATTATTCGCTTTTATCGAGTTTTAACGCAACAACGGATTCCTTTATAGAAACGCCGTTAATTTCACGATGCGGGGCACATTTAGCTGCTGGGCGATCGTAAAGTCATACTTCGCGTCACGATAAAGTTAAAATACCATCGGCCAGGCTTAAAGCAAAGTTAGACTCGTAAATATAGGGGCAGCTTTCTTGATACTCTTATAATACCACACCCCGATACTCTTGGAAATCCATTACTACCTCATTTTTAAAAACTTGTCGAATTTTGTAGGGTAATTTTTATGGCACGCGGAGAAAATATGTTCATGAAATTTTACTGAACTGCTCAACAAAGTTAGAATATATAAGGACAAGTTGGAGATTTTCTCATAGAATTTTATTGTACATTATTAAAGCTTACCACAGTTTCTCTACATGTATTAAAGTTAAGAAGTATATCAATGTGGAAGTATTAGAGTTCGGTCAACTAAATATTTTCATGTATTTTTCCTGAAAACTGAGGCTTTATGTTTGCTGAATAATGAATGAAATGTCCGGAGAAACTGCGATGACAGGATGTCCAGAGTTTCTGATGCTGAAACAAGCTGGAAAATTAACGAAGGCCTTTTTTGATGAATCGCGTCAAATTCAACGTTTTAAATGATAGATCGTCGCGAAGTTGTTCTCACCATTGTTCATGAGTTGACAAACAATTTTCAACTAAAGCTCATCACCTGGAATCCACGAAAAATCGTAAATGAAAGAAACTTTCGTTATTCAGAATTTCTGAATGATTGACGAATCAAATTTGGGCTTCAGAGTGAATTTTGGGGTTCAGCGACCAGGAATAAAATATAAAGGACATCTTCCTTTCCGATTTGCAGGCTTGGGTTTGAAATGTTTGATGCAGCCGCTCTCCGCCGTGGGTCCCGGATGCACCGGCTATCTATTGTTCCTGAATAAACCATCGTACGACCAAATACTCAGGGCAAGTTGTAACTCTTCAGCGTTCGCGACGGCTTCGCGATTACCTTGAAAAAAGGTCGGGACTCCTCAATCGCAGATCTCTTTATTCTCTCGGCGCTGTATTGGGGGCATCATACGGTTTCCAGTTCGGATTAGATTAATGGAATCAGTATATCAGCAAAATGACTTTGCGGTTTCAAGCAAGTCAGCAACTCTGTTTCTCCATCTCTTCTCCTCCGTCGAAATCGTTATGCTCTGAATAACTTACCTTAATGACAATATAAGACAACATAAATAATATGAAAGATTGATCTAATTCTATCTGTAATTCCATCAATAAATAAAGTCGACACAGTTCTCGCTTCCCTATTTATCATAAATATCAATAAATAAAGTGATCGTTCAATCATGAAGTAGAAAGATATTTTTCCAATTTGATATTATCAATTCCAAGCATTTAGACTAAAAAGCCATAGGTATTCTGATAGCAAAAGTTATTTGATCAAACCGGTCTTGATATATAGTAAAGGAAGAAACAGGAACTTTCGTGAAGAATGGGATTCATTAATTTAATGTCAAGGGAGCAATCAAGAAGGCTTCAATTGAGAGAATTAATTGGGGATAAAGACCGGGGTTGGACTTTAGAAGAAGAGACACTTCAGATCGCGTTGAACAACAGTATTTATTGCCTGAAGTGCGATGCTGAGAATTCGTTTTCAAAGACTTCAAAGAGATCTCGTGAACTCGACCGGATGTCCGGCTGATGACACCTCGTGGAATCGGGGTAAAGGGGATGGGGTAAGAAAAGCTGTGATACTTAAAATCATCCGGGTTAAGCGTTACTTGTTGGCTCACAAGTACGACATAAGTCATCTACTAAACTAGTGGGTAAAGAAGCGACGCATAATTCATCCCGAGTTAATTGGCGAGCGTTTTCACGCCAGCCACGTCTGTCAAAGTGGCTATGCTCTAAAACGCCACCAGAAGTTTTTGAAAGTTGCTACTATAGTCAATGCAACATAGCTTCATAATCTCTTTTTTAGATTCAGAAATTCTCAATCTATTAAAGGTAATGATGTTGGAATGATATTGAAAAGTGGTTGACATCCAAAGTTAAACTCTTATTTAAAAACAGTTTTTTACAAGCATTCTAAAAAACTCAGAACCTCATTCTTTGTGAAAGTTATCGGTATAAATGTCATGTCATCAATAATGCTAGACAGTTTTGTTGGCTCGAGAAAACTTTGTTCACGCCAACAAAAAAATCTGGTGTCAACAACCAAACATTTTGGCAAGAAAATCTATAAAACAAAACGTTTTTGTTGCGATGGCTACTTTTTTTTTCTCAATACAACGACACTATAGTATCGCTGAAGTTTTTTCGTTGAAAGGCAGCAAAGAGGTTCTCGATTGAAGAGGTTATTTCAAGGTCGTCGTGGATTCAAAGCGGACTGTAAGCACCTATAAGGTCTGAAAGGCGATCCCTGGTTGAGCGGTATCTGGACAAGGTTCGGCAAGGTGTAAATTACACCGGACTGAAGAAATACTTATACACAGGCACCAGGCATCAGGCACGGTCCTCTATATGTAAACATCCATAGAATCACTGTGGGAGGACATTAAAGCGTCGTTTGGATAATTAAATAAGTCATATCACCACAGGTCTCTACAACCAAACTCAGCATGCCTGCTGATCTTCCTGTATACCGAGGCTTAGATCCGCTGCTGATTTCTTTCTGTGCATTTGTCTTCTTTCTTTTTCCTTTCGGCCTCCTCTTGGAGGCTCTCTTCTTTCAGCCATCTCCAACCTTTTTGCCTCCAAAGTCGTATATTTATACTTATACTCGAGGCTTCAGAAGATCCTCCCCAGCACTTAGTCATCAGCACGCGCTGCTGGATGACAGACTGTGACGACTAAGTGGTGATTATTATGGTGTAGGTAATAAGTATCTCGTTCTGAGATTTTATTACTACGAGTATAATGACTTAGGCATTTTTCTATGTTTTGTGGATATTGATGATGAGCACTTTGGAACATGTAAAGTTTTCAAGTTTGGACTCTTCGAATTGTTAAAATGCATTCAATTCAAAAACTGTAACCTTGAACCAGAAAATCAATAAATCTTCGAAAATAAATCAAGGGGCAAGATTGATTCGTCATTCTTCAGCTCTGGTAGTAAAGCACGAGTTTTTGCTTGAGTCCCTACTAAGCCTGCAGTCCCGAATCTTGCTTAGTATAATTGAATACACTTTTTCTTGCTGGAGCCAAATCGCTGCTCGTGGCTCGCCGATAAATCAAAGAAATCTCTCGCAAAGGAGCCGGTGCCTTCTCTTAAACGTTGTAGAAGCTGGCACGTTGGTTTCCTGGAAGCCAAACACGAGCCGATATAATTAGTAGCGCGTGTCGACTAACAGCCACGAAACCGCTCTTATTCGAAGAAAGCTTCCGACTCGAATCTCCTTTGTACAGATACAGAGTCAAAATATGTTTGAGAAGGTGGAGAACAAATCTTTCGGTATTAATACTTTGTTTTGAATTCCAGGACATGTTATACTGACTGTTGTGGGAGAGAATGTATAAGCTTAGCTGTACGTCATGTCCGGCAATTGTAACGGGCAGATTGTACGTATGGAAGATGACATTATTTCTGATCTAGATCAAATTATTTATTCTGTATTCAATTCCAGAGGTTTCTTTAATTATAATGTTATTCATATTCACATTTGAAAGAACTTTGTTAGAATTTATTACTGCTACCGGTGATTAAAAGAGTTTGACTCCGCGTAGGCAGTGGATGTGTTTAGGATATGAAATTATATGTTGGCCCGTCATCATCGCAGTCACGTCTCAATCGATGTCCGAACAGGAGGACGGATGCGACAAGAAGAGGAAGCCTTGAATTCGACCAAACGTGCCGAATGTTAATTATGCCAGCGGGATACCGACCGACGAGCCCAGGGTGAAAAACTTCTTGTCCGAGTCTCGCCATTCGCTCGACGACAGTTATGTTCTCGAGCCAATAAAGAAAACGAACTCATCTGCATTTTGAGCTAAAGAAAAGAGTCAAACGACTCTTTAATACTTATAATGTTTTTCATCCTCACAATAAAACAGCACTGGCTGCACCAATCAATTCACAATTAACATTTGTTTGCGAATACCTTTTCTTACAATTGAGTTATGTCTTTTTATCATAAATTGTACATCATTAATTTGCAAATTGAATAAGAGCCATATTT
>JAUESI010000033.1:7265365-7280666 GCA_032275145.1 Synergus laeviventris | reverse complement strand
ATAATCGCGTTTTAATCCAGAACGAAAATTAATTAGATTGAATGAGAAAAAATTTGAGGTCTTTATATTATAGAGAAGATTAAAAAGTACTCAATTGGGATGCAGCAGTTGGACCATTTCCTGAGTTTTTATTAAATTTGTGGAAATTTGTAGAGATATTATATATGTAGTGGATGAAATATATTCGTAGGGGAATATGTTGAGCAGAATCACAAAGTACGACGTCGCAGTAAGATTCCTACAATAAAGCTCCTGAACAACGAAATTCCCTAGAGCCTCTGAAATTCTCCTTGTCTCACTCTTTCTAGTTTGCTAGCTTCTCACTTTGCCATATTCTCTTTTTTCGGAGTGTCTGCGGTATGGTATAGCGCGGGTGTTACAAATCCAGCAAAACTCTTGCCACTCGCGACAACTGCTGAATAATTCAACCACCAGCTACTGTCTTTACGAGCAACCCTTGATTGCCTTCTGTAAGCAATAGTAGAAAAGACTGAAGGACGTGAACTCCATTCTGGAAACTGTATTACAACAAAAACTAGTTTATCGATTTTTCAAAAACACACATTTTTCCTCAATTTTTCCTACACTTTTGAATCAGACAAAGGAAAAGAAGATGGACCCAGGCGAAGAATGCATTACCGAAAATATCATCAATAACACTTTTTTTTTCACTCGGTACGCGGTTTTTCTGCCAGCGAGGTAACGATCGCGTTTGGTCATTGTTTCTGGTGTTATCGAAGCGCAAATCTGAACGCCTCTTCGAATGCGGGGGCGGACGAGATATCTCGTCTTTTTCCTTCTTCGTCCTTCTGAGCCACGCGAGGTGTTAAGAGAAGAGCAACGCTCTGGCCTCTGAAGAACAATTCTTTCCTTACCATTCTCTGATTCTTTCAAGGTGCATTCTAACCTCATGGCTTCTGGCTTGGAGGAGAAGCGGAAAATTATAAATAATGACGAGCCTTTAAATTCTTGCATCCTCCTCCGACTCAAGAATTTAACTTTATATTGCTGGATACTGGATTGAATACACATAAAAATGGGGTGCAAATACGAAGGTGGTATATTACGAGACGTAAGGTATCGTCAGCTTTCTCGGTCGGAAACGACCTTAACGAGACGAGACGTCTATCTCGGGAGTCTTATATTCGAGATGGGAAATCGTTAGCGAGATCGTTAAAAAAGGCAACGATCTGGATATTGTCAACTCTCTATTACAATGCGACACTAGGTTTTATTCGAAGTTCCTCAGCACATTCTCATCAGCAATTATTAAATTGTTTCAAATTCTTTATTTTCTAATCCAGCAGCACCCTGGACTTGGACACAGTTATTAATCCAGAGTTAAGAGCGGTGAGATTAAATGATAAAATCGAATAATGACTAAAAGGTGCGTGCAATTTGCAGAGAACCTTAGTGGTGATTATCGTTGGCAGATATCAGCCGATGAAGGTGCGTAACGGAGGCCATTTAGTAGGAAATTTTTGCGAGATCGATGGGAGATGAGAGTGAGTGATTAAGTCAACCCCTTAACAGCCTTACGAGGTCCAGCGCACTTGTGTATTACATGTATTTGTGTGGCAACACTCCTTTCGTGTTTAATCCTCCCTCCTTTCGTCTTTCTCTCTTCGTGGTCGGATAACGAGAGCATGGAGGACGTACACGTCGACCGACGTTGGAGCTCGTTAGCCAACCTACGCGGTTCACGCGAGACCACGGTAATTCTTTCTCTTGGTACCATCGTCCCTTCATCCATTCTTACGTCCATGTCCATCAACGATTTAATCGACAATTGAGAGAGGACGAGATCCATTCCATCAATTTCAATTTTTATCATAATTTTCCTCATTTCTCCATTTTACTTGACCTCAGCAAATTTCAAGAAAAGTGAATTCTTCTAAAGTCACTGATTTGGGAATATTTCACTGAAATAAAGTCACAAGAAGTCATTCGAATTCTCCTGAAATTTATGTAGTCACTTGAAGTTATTTTTAATTATTTTTAGTGATTTTGTATGGGTTTAAGGAACTTTGAGTACATTCAAAGGAGTTTAAGAGATATCAATTGATTTTATAGATTTTCAAGAAATCGTGATGGATTTTAAGATATTTCAAGTGTTTTTAAATTATTTTAGGCGATTGTAAGAGATTTTTTCTAAAAACTTTAAGCCATTCGAAGGAATTTTAAAGTATTTTCAATCATTTCAAATGATTTTTCAGATTTCAAGAAATTTCAAGTGACTTTAAGTGATCTCAGGAGATTTCAGATATTTCTGGAGAATTCAATAGATTTTTGTGCAAGTGTACATCTGATTTCATGAGTCGTCAACCCCTCGTCTCTATTTTAATCATTTCAGCCAGATTGAAAATTTAGATCCTGCTTTCATTCCCACAAATTCGAGAAAATATTAATTAATACGAAATCCTGAGAAGTTATTAATTGATAAAATGTTAAGAGCTGCTGATAAAGTAATTCCACCATTAAAATACTAAAAGTACACATAAATGTTATTCTTAACAGAATATGAGGATATTTTGTATAAATGTTTAGAGGCGCTTCTAGAAATAAAGTGGAAAATAATGGGTAAATAATATACATACTTGAAAATTAATTACCAAAAGTTTTATATTGCAATTAGAAGAAAATTTTATGAACACTAAAAGATCGACGACGGGACGATTTAAGTTCTTTTCAGTGTCTTGCTGTGGTACCAGATACCAGTGTCGTCAAATAAGAGGGTCGTAAAGGCGCTCGCCACAGTCCTGATTATTGGAAAGAGAGTAAGGATAAGGAAGAAGGATACAGTTGCATGGAAGTATAAGAGTGGTCCAGGACGAACCGAGCAAACTTTATTTAAATAAAACCGACGTAAACCTCGATATTGCCGTTCGGGTTTATGCATTTGAGTGTATAACACGAGCCATTCCACCTTTAATGATCGCGCGTAAAACATTCAGCCTTGATTAAACGAGACTGTAGAGTAACCGACGTATCCGACATTCGACCGAGCTTCCAAACTTCTCCAAACATTATTTTTTACATTAATAATACACACCGAGAAACGCAGCGAATAAAAAATTGCTTTTTCGCGGAAAGGAAAAAAAAAATACAGTCAAATTTAAATCTGTTTATAAATATCTTCATTGTTTTTATGTTGAAAGAATTCTTAATTGGGTGGTAATCAAATCTTGAGATACAAGCTATTTCCAAATTGACGATACCCAATGATGGTCCAAGCCACTTCATTAAAATTGATGCTGATCTTTGAAGATTTCTAATTCAAATGTTCTATGCTTGTAAGTGTCTAGATTTGAATCATAAATAAAGTTTACCGAAATATCCATTTAACGAAAGGCGGAGAGAGAAATAAAAGTCTGATGATTTTTTATTGTGCAGTAAAAATTAAGTATCTTGGTTGTTTCAGGTGATGGTGAATGAATGGAAGTTTGCGATTTAGCTGTGATGATGAAGGCAGATAGGAAAAGCTTGAAGAATTGCTCAGGCTAGTATCTTCCTGGGATAATGGTGCGTTACGACGAATCGTGTGTCGCTGAATAACGAACAAGCACAACCGAGAAATGGTCGGTGTTGATTAAGCGAGGTGGAGTCACAACTTAACGTCGTTTATCAACATCCCACTCACTTGCACACGCGAGAAAGATGAATTCTATTTGGAAGATCGCTTTCTAACGTGTATCTCGTACCTACTCTTCACTTCTCGACACGCAGAAGGTTACTTTTCAACTTCAAACGGATTCACACCCATATTATCGTATCAAATTACTCAAATGAGCTTCCTGGATTCCACTCAGAACTTCTCACAAGGTGAACTTAAAATTTCTTGATTAATAGTCATCAATGTATTGATTTTACGTTATCATCAATCTTTAATGAAAATTTATATTTTCTTATAAAAAATGTATTTCGATTGGAAATTGAATTTGTGTGAATAGTAATTTGCTTTTTTAATAAAAATACGAGGTCATCGACATTGATGTTATTGACGTGATAAAAAATCTCTTCACCTGCTTTTCAAATTTCAACACGGTAACGTCATTCGCGTGCCGTTTAGCCATTGTACAAAAGGGACGTGAATATAAATTGAAATTTACGAAGTTGACACGGTGATAGCGTGGTAAACCTCCCACCCTCTTCTTTTTCCTCTGCCTTTTTCAATCAATTTCCAATTCTGATCCTTTCACACCAATACTTTTCAAAATTTATCATATATTTCCAATATCAGTGTTGGGAAAGTTTCCCAAAAAAGGGACAAGTTGTGTGCCTCCTGTGCAAAAATTTCAATATAGATCTCATTGGGCCCCGATCTGGCAGAATTTGGGTCAAATCTGGATAGGGAATGCTAGGTAAATATAGAACCAAATTCAAGACTGTTTTTGGGTCTTCCAACTCAATAATGACAGTTTACCATAACTAATATATTTCTATCTCATTTGAAATTTAATTTCCGCATTTATCTGCCAGGCAATTGAAAATTTTCAGTTTTCGGCAATAATTCATTTTCACTGTACCATGTACGATTAACTCCTGATAAATGTTAACGATGTAAAATGTCCTTGACGATCTATCTCTCGGAATAATTTGTGACAAATCAGTTTGCAAAGCATCGCGATGTAACAGCCGACAAGCACAGCGATCAATCCGGTGTTGATTGTAGTGTATTGTCGGAGGGAAAACAATTAACCCTAATAACAGTAATAAAGCGTTACGACCGAAGCTGTGCCTTCACCCGCGAAGATTCAACATTGTTCTTCGACATGGAGAGTTTCATTCCTGGAAGATTCTTTGTTTACAAATAAAAAGGCGTTTTGTAACTGACTTTTATGCGATAAGACAAGATCTATTTGTTCTCTCTGAATTGGTATATAAAAAAGAAACATTTAAAATGTTTTGTAATTCTTCCAACAGGAAGAGAAATGAGACATATATTTTTTTTCAAGGGAAATATTCCCGAAAATGAGAGAAGGAAATTCAGAGACTGTTTGAAAGTTATTATTACAAGACTCAGATTTTGAGGATCATTGTGTTTCGGATTTAGTCGATACCTTTGTCGTTCTTGTTAGTATACGTGTTCCGTACTGGTATTTCGATTCTAGTAGTTTTGGACTATAGTAGTGACTTGTTTATCTACGAGTCAGACACGCCCGAAAAATATTTTTCTAGACAAAATTTTCAAGAATATGACAAGCTCTGTAACACGGTAAACCTTTTGGATTATCGAGGCTCACAAGCGGATCACACCTGCGGTAGAGCAAAAGGGAAACTAGAGAGATGCTCTAATACGCTAATGTCACAATTGACAATGGTCTTGTTAGAATTTAGTGGATTACATCAAAAGTCCTAAGGAGCCAATTTCATCCATTTGCTCAGAAGGATTAGCGCTGAGCAAATTCTAATCTGGGTTACAAGATCATCTTGCAGCTAATTCTGAAGCAATCTGAAACTAAAGATTTATTTTTAATTTGTGCTTCATTATAATGCACCTTATCAAAAAAGGAACTTTTAACAAGTTATGTAGTTAATTAAGTTAAGAAGATGTTAATTAACAAAAACTTGGGCATCAATAAATGGCCCGAGTTGGCATCCCGACCTGGCCCCGCTTAGAACCCCTTCAATTAACCGCGTTACTAGCTTTTTAAGGCTACTTTTACATTTATTTTTATTTCTCACCTTTTACTTTACATCTGAATGTTGAAGATTTGAACAATATTTCTAATTGTTAATGAGAAATCAATGATGAAAAAAAAAATTCGTCTGAGCAAACGTCTAAACTTTTAAATCTAAACTAGAACATTTCTCACACTTTCGTGGTAAATTAAAATTTTAGTTTATGTAAAAGACTGACTTGATTTTATTTTATAATGATTCGAATTAATAGAAATTTGGATTTTTATATCTCAAGCATTCGGATTTTGACGATGTAAATACATAAATAAAAGCTGAATTTATTTTATAACTCAAGCAGTCCCATTAACCATACCATACATGTATTCACTAAATTTTATTGCAACGCTATCTTCAGGAATTGTTTGATCTTGTGACTACCTGATCCGGCTCCAGTCAGTGCCACGTCAATCATCCTATTTTGGTAACAAATAGTATGCCCGATCGGGGTGGGGTCCGACTTGCAATAGGGAAAAAATTTGTCAATTTCTGACGATATTTCTTGTTTTTGTGACGATGTATTTCTGCTTTGCTCGTGGAAAGTTAGAAATCGGAAAGAAAGTTAAATAAAGTTGCATCGAGGAGAGATAAACTGGACATGTTTGGAAAAAAAGGAAGGATGATCGGAAAAAGGAAAGAGATACAGAGAGAGAGAGAGAGAAAAGAAACATGGTTGGGCGTCGCGATGCTAGGCGTCGCGCCGATAAATCAAATTGACTGGTACGACGTCGGGCACAGCAGAATCCTCCGATCTCGATGCCCCTTTACCATCCCAACTACCCTCAGTAGCGACCAGAACGACGGTCGTCCATATACAACGTGTCCAATCGCAAATCCCTTTAATTCGTTCCTTCTAGCATAAGTTTAATCCGAATTAAACTGCACTGGACGGCACATAAATTCGATCCTACTGCCGACTAGCATTAAGAGACCTGGAACCTCGATTTCCATGAGGGGCTGATAACACAACCGTAAAATTAGTGTCGAAGTTGTTATTATTCTTTAAATCTTATAAAATCCTCTATTATTAAGTTTTCTTTTATAAAAAAAAGAATTAGGCATGCAGAAATCGCCCCATTTAACCCTAAATAAAATGGGGCTCTGACGAGCCGCTGGTCTGTATTTCCATTTACAATACAAATATTTAAATATATTTAATCATTTAATATCCCATTAATACCAGTCTTACATTGATATTCCCACCTTAAAATAATGCAATAAAACTGAAATATTATTTATTTTTGTAAAAACTTACTTTCTCAATGTATGCGAAAAAGTAACAGAATCAGTTTTCCAGATCAGGGTCCTACTAGAATTAGGGAAAACTATGTCCAGGACCCTCTCAGAACATAAGAATCTAATTTAAGTCGATTTCTGATTTTTTCTTACATGATAAGGAGGGGGGGGGGTCAATTGGCATCTTATGCAAGATGTCTATAAAAGTTCTTGTATCTTAGAAAAGCTTCACGTTTCGTTGTTTAAAAATTCGATGTATTATTTTATGATGGAGTAATTAACTAAATGTGTTTTTTCTTGACTAAAAAATTTATTTTGATGAAAAATACATCGGGGATCAAGAAAATCTTATGTAATTTCGGGGGAGGGGGGTATTATCTCAAAGGTGCTTACGTAATACTTGGACAGCCCTCAACTGAACTAGAATAAAAAATAAATAAAATTTTATTCTTTTAATTGATCAGATCGTCGCAGACCACTGAGTTCTGCGAATTTCGCTGACTGATTCGAGAACGATCAAGTTGCGTTACGCCGGAAATAAAATGTTGTAAAAACACGAGTTAGAGCCAGGAAACAGGAAGCAGCGTTGCAAAACGTTACGAATTCTTGAATTACGTTGCGGTAAGCAAGCGATCAAAAATCGACGATCTTTATTGCAATGAAATTCATGTGAAAAAGGAGGCGAAGTGGAGAAAAGCGCAAAATTAGTTGAACTTTCAGGTAAGTCAATTTTATAATGCAAAGACACCATTTTATTGGCTTCTAATTGTAAATTTATATTCTTGAAAGCAAGAGAGGATTTCCATAGGATTTAAAATGAAGTCTTTTGTGAAATTTTAAAAGATTTAAAATAATTTCAAGAGATTTTAAAGAATTTATGGATTTTTAAGGAATTTCAAAGCATTTAAAATAATTTAAAATTATTGTAAATGATTTTTAAGACTTTAAAGTGTCTTCAGGTTCAGATCTTTCCGAAGAATTCAATTTGAAAAGGGCTTAATATAAGCCCTATTTGAAATTCCTATTGTCTTACTTAAAATACCATTTTTTGGAAATCATTTTCCACTTTAAAAAAATAGTAACTGGCTATTGATACTAACGAAATCAATTTCTGATTCAATGTATTTAATTTTTTTTCAAAAAATGTGAGATTAGGCTAAAATTTCCAGAACTTGATATAGGGAATCTTTTTAACTGTGGCTAATTATTCTTAACTATTTTATTATGTAGCGCCAAATCAGCTAGTTGCCTTAATAAACCATCACAAAAGTTTTGGGAAGCTTTCCAAAAACGAATCTTATATCATGAATGATCTTCTCTAGAATTCACCAAATATTGATTTTTCTGTCATTATTTGCACAATGCTTTAATCGACAGGAAAAAAGATGCACATCGAGGGGTAAAAACAGAGTAGTAGGATGTGCGTAACTCAGTCATTAGCAAAAATGGTCGGTATAACAAACCGTCATCGTCGACGATGCGTGGAGAATGATCGTCAAACAACGTGTGGCAGAAATGAATAGTCGTAATGAGAGACACGCGTGTATAACGCGAGTTTGTGTACCGATCATGGGGTTGATTTGCAGAATCAACCCATACGGATCAGATCTCCTTTCTCTCTCTATTTTTCTCTCATTGAGGGGAAAAATAGGGAAAGAGAGTCAATACAGGGTATTAACAAGAGAGAGAAAGAGAGAGAGATAGAGATAGAAATAAACAGAGAGAAAGACATTTATTGAGAGGTTAGGGGGAGGGTGTGAGGTAACGTTATACGCGTCTAGTACATGGCTCTACGGCTTTGTGCACTTTATGGGGCCAGCATCACGTTATGATTATTCACGGGATACTGTGTTTTATTGTTTGCAAACGCATTGGGGGCCAGCTTCGTGTGCTGATCTCTACATGTGTACGTGAATGCTCAGATTCGTTGGTAATAGTTTACGAGTGTGTTACGACCAATGCAGCACGCACGACATCGCTCATCCTTGTGTCCTTTCGAAGCTAGTTGTTTCGTGGCACAGAATCGATGTACCTACAACCGAAATATTTATATCGACGTGCGTATTACGTCACAAGGCACTCTTAGCCTCCCCCTCGATTTGTTCACGGTTTGCTTCTTTTTTTCAAATATTTTCTGTAGTTGATCGAGGGAAGAATCATCAAATCAGGATATACACACTTCTGAAGTCTTTTAAAAAAATTTAAAAAAATTTGGTAAAATGTATACAGAAGTCTGTGAAATCATTTAAAATAACTTAAAATCTTTTAAATATCCTGAAATGTCTTGAAGTCAGAAGCAGGTGTACACTGTGAATTTTTTCTGATCATATATTATTACTTCGAATATTATATCATTGAAATATGTGTATAATATAAACGTTGATAAAAAATCAATAAAGATATTGCATGGATGTAGTATCTCGTTGTTTTTATTCGAGCTGGGAAAGTTGGCGGCGCTTCACTAATTTGTGGAATTCGTTTCGGTCCTTTTTCATCGGGCGCTATGTTGGGAATATTGGGATCATCTGGCAGGGCAGAACAAGCAATATGCGGACCAGGGATCATATCAAAACTGGGAGTCCGACGTGCCAAAGCTCATTCGTCGCATATCGACGATGTCCACCTCGATATGAGATATCGTCCAGTCTAGCTGATAATCCGAATAAGTCTCCACCTATATTGCCGCCATATTTCAGGGTCCTATCACATACCAAACAACACCTCTCCTATTCAATTACTTCTATTTTTTCAGTACATCAATTAATACAACATTATCATCAAAATCTTTTCCTTTATTATACACATCACTTTTTTATCACTCCAATTTTTCTAACAGTATAAACTGAAAAATTCTGTAGAAGTTCTGTGTGACTGAGTTTGCTTCCACCGAGAAACATTAATTTTATTGATCCTCGTACTGTTCACATTCGGTGATCGATTGAGCACTCTGAGACTCAAAATTGATCTCCATTTATACCGATCGAGATAGATTTCATACTGGGTGGAGTTATATGTGCCTCTCACCACGACACTAATCAGACACGATTACCTTTCGTGTTTTCCAAAGAGTGCGTTCATCAATATCGCTGAAACGTCGTACGTCGTGTAATGTAATTCACTGATCGATTGCCTGTCACTTATCAATAAGGCAAAATCCACACCGCAATAAAAAAAAAAGTAGCAATACAGACCTAATGTATCATCTCTTATTCCTCGAGTATTCTTTAACTTCTCTTAATTGTCGCCAGAGTATGCACAAGTGAATCAATGAACAATGGGCGAGTAAATTACGATAAAGATTACAACTTGGAATCAGAAATGGGGAGATAAATAGAAAAGCACATAACTCGAGTACTAAAGGGCCACAGACAGAAGTAAGCACAATTGGGGAGGTTCTCACCCTCTTCGGAGACAGAAACGGAAACGGGACGGCGAAGAGGGCGCGGAGATATTTACGAGGCAATAATTTAACCGCCACTTAGCCGGCTATTAATTTCGGAAATTGCTGAGAAAGGAGAATATTAGAGGACGTGGCAACCAATGCCTGGCGTCCAGTGCGTGGAATTGTGACGACTGTCATCTGTCTTACTGTCAAAGTCAGTATCCTCGAGATTTTAATTCCCTCAACTCCTCCAGTATCAACCCTCTTCAAACTCCCACATAATAAATAAAATATTAATAATAGAACACTTGTTATCAACAAAAATGTAAACAAAATTTATGTATCACATAAAGATACAGATTTTAAGATTTGATTGCAAGTGAACATGAGATGTCAGGAGTTATTATCACTCGGATATTAATTTCTTTTCTCTACTATTTGTTGTTTATATAACTTTTATAGGTTATTAGATGCACGTACGTAAGAAACGTAGCGATAGATTGATTAGTGTACGGATATCATGTTTGCCGAATGGATTCCAATTATACTCTACTATTTGCGAAGCACTCCCTCGCGACACGATGATTTCATATCGGCCATGGTGGACGACCTGTGGTCGGTCTGCTATGCCTGTCCGATATGCGATATTAATACGACTGACTCCCCCCCTGCTCTCAACCCCTAGCTCTGCCACCACATCCCTCGTTTTCAGCTTCGCGTATCCTTTCACGTTATTGTGTGTTCTCCAGAGATCAAGCTTTCCCTTCGGAATATAAAGTATTGTCTAAGAAAATCGAAATTTCATATATTTCATTTCTTATATCCTCCACTTTTACCTCTATCAACCAGAATTTAATAATAATAATAATAATACAATGGGGCCCAATCTAGCAGAACTTGGGAAAAGCGCTTAGAACCCCATCAATTATCTGTTGTTGGCTATTTTATAGATGTATTTTAATCTATTTTTGTTCTCAGCTCTTTAATTGTCTTTATTAAAGTAAAATTTTTAGATTATGGAATTTTACAACTTCTGCAGTTTAGTATATATGAATTACAAATTGAGAAAACGGTATTGCAATGCTATTTTCAGGAACTGGTTAATCTTATCCGACCCCGCTCAGAGCCACATCAGCCGTCCTATCTTGGCCATAAATACTATGCTCGATCGGGGCCCGACTAGTAATGGGAAGGATTTGAAAATGAATAAAGAAGTGTCGATGTTATCGTAATTTTTTTTTTTTCAATTGAAAGAAACTTTTTATGCCTAGTTGCACATTTTCTTTGCCCTTAAACCATTTTTTGTAATATTGAAAAAAATTTTGATATTTTATTCCATTACATTTATTTTGATTGATTTTCGAAAATTAATATTCTCACTTAATATTAATACCATTTAAAATCGACTTGGACGTAGCTATGAAGTTCTTCCTATAAACTACTGCAGTTTCCACTGCAGTTAATGATTGTCTGCCAGAGCAAAAAGTTCTTAACAATGAAGATGAGAGCACAAGAGAGCACATATTGCCATTACTAGCAGAAGGGCGCATCATCCGCCATTTTCTTGATACCACCTTGTGTATACGTATACGGCTTGGATAATTCCGACAATTAGATCGCGGCCATACATTATGCGGCCCTTTTTTCATCTAAGTGAGTATGTGTACGTGTGTATTGTGTAGGTGAGCTTACGAGTGTTGGAACACGGGGATGAGGAACATGGCCGCAGAGCCTCGGCGTCTCCACCTTTTTATTGTGAGCAGTGCCAAAGGCAGAAGGCAAGAGAGCACCAACAGCAGCACCAGGACCAGTGGGACCAGAGTCATACACACAGTGCACGGCCCACCAGCCTTCCACCATCCCCGTACCACGACACAATCGTCCTCCGAGCAGTCCTCCGCACACTTATTCACCTCCTGCTGGAGAAAAAGAGAGGCGGCTGGAGAACAAGGCCGGAAGAGCGAGAAAGAGGGCGAGTTTATTTATCGGCGGTTGCCGTTGAGTGGCGCTAGTGCGGCATTTTAATTGCGCTCTTATATACTGGATGTGGGGGATGAGTGCCCCCACGGACGACCGAAGGCCTTTCCACTTGCCCCAACCCACAACCACACCACGTGTCGTCGCGTATACCAAATGACCACCTACTCCTTGCTAAAGGCAGCTGGTTATAGCAACCTACCCCCCTGCTGTGGAGAACCTGGATCCTCTCGTCTTTTTCTCTTGGAATGAGTAAAGGGGATGAGAGAGGGTTGGAGCAAACCATGGACTCTTTCTCTCCGTGTATTTATGAGTTCGCTGATGCAGGTTTGTGCACTCGACGAGTTCATCCCTGGGTGTCTAGGTTGGTATGCCTCCCCAAAGAGATCTGCGACCGGCGTATTTCAGGCGGGTTATCATCGCCAGATCTACAGGGAATACGAGAGAAATTATTTATTAGGAGACACCTCCTTTGTCACCACCAACACCATTAGTTTAGTTTAGTGTTCTAGAAGAAGTAGAACTCATTCCTCCTGGAACCGAGTTCAGATGGTTCGAGTTCATGCAAGAATTAAAGTATTTCTAGGGAGCTAATTGCCTATTTATTGTGACGGAATATGTTTATATTTCGCGCCTTATTTCTAGTCTAAATTAAATAAATGAATGACGTGAATATTAGCCATCAATCACCTTATGAAAATTGATAAATGTAGTTCAATTGATATTCGCCTTTATAGACATAATTTCACTTTTGGAATGTATGGCAATTATCAATTTTATATAAGAGAGACGAGGTACATAGGATACTTTTTTCTCAATTGTAAGGTACTTTTTTTCATAAAGATTATTGTAATTAATTATTGTTTTTCAATATGATTATTGTTAATATTACCCATGCAGAAATTGCTCCATTTAGCCCTACTTAAAATGGGGGACTGACAAAATAGGTAAAAATTGGAGAAATATTAAAATAAATAATCTTCCCTATATTCTTTTTTTTCAAATTACTTCAGAATCATGCAACCTTAAAAAATTTTTTGGAATACATAAAAATCATTTGCAATTTCTTGAAGTCTTTTCAGATATCTCGATATATTTGAAATTTTTTGCAAATATTTTTAAAATCCCTTAAAAATCTTTAATATCATTTCAAATCCCTTGAAATATGAACTAGTTAAGTAATCAAATATTATAAACTTTCGAAAGAATTCAGAAAAGTTCAAGAATTTTGAAGAAATATTGCAGGATTTCAAAGATTTTGAAAAATTGTAAGTGATTTTAAGTAATTTCAAGGAATTTGAAAACTTGTCAAGCGATTTGAAAAAATGACTAGGAATTTGAACGCAAAAAACCGGATAATGACTCCGAATCATTCCATGATACCAACAACAATAATTTTTCAAATGATTTAACTTTATCAATTAAACAAAGGTGAAAGAGTGAAAACAAGGAAAAAAAGGGAAATCCTTAAAAGAAAGGAAAAACACGAGAATGGGGATACGACTGTTGTGAAGTCTGTAATCTGTCGATGTTTTGAAAATTTAAAGAAAAATTTTACCCTATTGAGTAAAAAAAGGGTACTTTAGGGACGAAATCTTCAAAACAGGGGACAAACTTTTTGCTTGTCTTATTGATTATCGACTTTTCTTAACAAAAATATAAAGACTACTAGTCGTGGACACGCAAATGTAACACCATAAAAGTCGCCAAAAGTAACGCCATAAAAGATTGATTGGCAATTAATTATCAAGTGTCTTCAAGAGACTTCAGGAACCAATCAAATACATTTTTCTATCAATACATTTCATGCAAATTATCTGGATGAGAGAACTGAATATTGTCAAATCGAAGGATTCGGAAAAAGAGGGATCCATAGTACAGATCTTTGGTCGGCAGGTCCTTGAAAGAAGACTTAGGGGAGTCCTTGGTCCAGGATTTATGTGCTCTAGCGCCGCTGGCGCCGGTCGTAGCGATGCCGCAATAACTTGCATTGTGTATACGTTTTACGTAGGAATCTAACCCGGCGGGCCGTGGGTCACAGGAGAGACAAGAAGAGAGAAAGCAAAGGGTTGAGTGGGTGAGAGGAGGACAAAAAAAACAGCAGGACATTATGCCTCGTTTCTATGAGTTGGTACCGCGGCTGCTTACTTCGTGTAATCGAGCCGCCGTCACGAGTTTCACGTGGGGAACAAGCCAGGCCCGGGTAACCCGACGTACTCAGGATACTCGAGTGTTTTCTTCTTGTACTTCTTTTTTTATCGGAATCTTCTGCTTGTACTCTTTCTCTTCTCCGAGCTATGGCAAAAATCCGAAAAACCAGGTTTCAAAGCTTGCGCTCCAACTTTACGACCTCAGTTTTCATATTTTTATGTATCAGATTCACGACAGGTACATGATTTAAGATCCTCGGTTCCTGGATTCAACTAATTCCTGGGACAATTCTGAGAAAGAGAAATTTCAAATAGGTTGGAGGATACTCCTCAGACGACAAACTCGGCCAGACAGAAACTTTTGGTATACCGTTAACTGAAGGAGACAAGGAGCCACAAATCCTAATCAAGATGAGCGACCAGTCCTAAATAACCAGAACAAATTAGTCGAAAACAAAAACAGGGTAAATCGTTAAAGCAAGACACGAAAATTGTAGCCGAGATCTTGGATCTGGAAACTGCGGATGCTGAAAGTGGCGCCATGATGGAGTACACAGATATGAGCAGGGTTGCAAAGGGCGACTGGTTACACCTTGACCATGGGGGTTGTCGAAAGTCGGAGACATATAATACGACTATTGTTGGATGTCCGGAGGTAGTATATCGGGAAATCTCTTGCTTTCGGGCAGGCGTCGCCTCATACGAACGAAAGACCGCACCCTGAACCTGCCTGACTCGAACAACCCGGCGTAAGTTATGGCCGGAAGTATTATCAGTCGGCCAACATCACATTGTTTTCATTTAAAGGCATTAGGCCGGCTTATATCTGGTAAATTGGCCAAACAGAAGCTTCGTTAACCATATTCTGACTCTGCCT
>JAUESI010000033.1:7254392-7265265 GCA_032275145.1 Synergus laeviventris | reverse complement strand
TTTCTCATTCGCCCCCAACACCTTCAGGACTGATGAGCACTGCCTCGGGAAAGTTGCTCTTTTAAAAAAGAAAAAACGATTATCCGCCACGAGTGGAGCGACGAACGTGTCTCACAGTTACCATAATTTTCTCGAAAAATCAGCCTCAAATTGCCTATTAACTTGGAAAAGTTAGCCAAGGCTCATCAATTTATTTATCGGAATAAATTGGAGTAAAAATAACCGAAACCGGGATGAAAATTGTCAAATTTGTTCTCTGTTGCTCTTGCAATACAACTGTATTGTAAATTTATTGTTTATTTTCTGTAAGATGAGATATTTTTTCCTAAACAAGAATTTATAAATTTTTTATCTTTGAAAATCGATTTTTTAGGAATTGAGGCAATTTGACGTAACAAATCACGTAAAATTAAGGATATTAGGAAGAAGAATAAGGGATAAAGTATCAGCAAACAGGTACAACGATAAACCGGATGACAAAAGTTAATTGACAGAGTAATTTACAGAATCTCTGTTATAGAGTGGTTCTTTTCTAGGAGTTTCAAAATTTTTTAATGGTACAAAGTAGTGTGGATGACAGCGAAAACATAATATGATAATTAGAGGAATGCAAGGTCAATAGCATCCCTGATTTTGATTAATGACCATCTGAGTTCTCATTGCTGCCGATCAACTTTCGGATAAATCATGAAATAATGTGTGATAATATGTTCATATGATGATACCATGCTCTTATGAATTTAATTTTTTATATTATGAAGTGAGAAGTAAAAATTCTATTACATAGATTCAATTTGGATATACGTTTCTCTTTGAAATTGTAAGGTTTAATAACATGTGATATTTAAGATCCCATATATTTGAAAAGTTGCAGCCACTAGAATCTTCACTGGTACACATACTCACAGACACAAACACAGGAACAGACACAGAAATATCTTGCAAATCGAATTCACAGTAAGATTTCCACTTCGATCTGTCCCCGTCAAATTAACAATCCGGCAAAAGAGCCTTTTTCCTTTGGCTTCCAGCGACGTATAATTCATTCCTCTTCACTATTCTCACCGGAAATCGCATTCGAGTGATTCTTAGGAAGGTTGAAAGGACGATGAGAAGAAGGATGAGTTCTCGGCAGAGATAATATACTTCGCGGGGTACGCTCGTCAAACACAAGCGCGAGCAAGCGGGGCGGATATATTAGGATGCATCTCCATAAAAGTTGCCAAGCAGAAAGCAGAGAGTGAGATGGAGAAAGCGAGAGAATCAACATCTGAGCCCCCGAGCTGGGCTCCTTTCGCCCTGACTGTGGAAATTCTCGAGCGTCTTGCGGCAGCAATCACTGATATTGAGGGTTTCATTTCATCTCTCTCCAGAGGCTGGGTTCAGTTCAGACTCGAATTGAATCGAGTTAGACTTAGTAGTTTGCTACCAACAGATCGCTCTTATATTAGTCCAACGAGACATTCTTTTATCTTTCCGCGTCTCTCTCATCTTCTCTTTAAAAAAGTACCCTTTTTATTGATTTCTATTTCAACTTCTTTCTATACTTTTATCAAAGACTCTATTTTCTTGAGTCGACCTTCTCGTAAATATATCTTTACTATTTCCAATCTTTTATTTTTAGAAACAATACAATTGTTGAATTTGTGTACAATTTCAACTGTCACAGTAATTATTCATGTGACAAGCAAATTATATACGAGTATTGAGAAATATCAATTTAAACTGTTATAAATCGGGAATCATACTCATTACGATCATACTCTCTTTTAGAACAGGACTTGTACTATTCCTATAAAACAATACACGCAAACTGTAAAAGGCGTTTAAAGGAACCTTTTCAATAGATAGGATGTTTTAAACTCAAAATTTATATACCAAATATTGCAGAGGAAACATTTTCGTATGTCTCCGTCTACACCATGTTTTTAAAGGAAGCTGATTCGTGTAGACCTAGAGATGACCTAGAACTGCGGGGGCGGAACCAAACCTCCCTTTCACCCTCTCTCTCTTTCTGTCGGCTGAGCGCGGATCAGCCGGCTTAGCAAGCCCTTTACTCAAGACCGAGATGCCTATAACTGCTGATGAATACGGATTAACACAGGCACTGACTGTGCCAAGAAGTGTGACTATGCTCGTGCCTCGTGAAAATGGCACCTCGATGATTTTAGAACTACGATTTTGCCAACGCCCTCAAAATTCTCTCCTCCGGGAATTCGATAATCCGTTTTGTCGCATCAAACATTCTTTACCTCGGATTAACTTCGAAGTCGCGGATTTTTCTCACCCCAGGCAAAGAGTCAAACTCTGACGTTTCTCTGATCTTCCCGCTAAGTTACTTTGAAAAATGATGCTCAATGAGGATTGAAATACTCTAATTCACGGCTTTGTAAATTTCAGTAGAAAGTCCAGTTTTTGTCTTCAATCTGAGATGAGAATCAGCTGTTTGTAGAAAGGGCGGCCATCTTTGTCACGTGACAACATCATTTGGGTATGAATTGGTATGAATCAAGATATGAATCAGTTCTGGATTATTAAGGATCAAATTTCCTGGCTCGCATTTATTGAATAATTAATTCTAATTTTGTTCAAAACAGGACGCGTTTAAGTTTATTTTAATTAAGAGTAAACTTAATTTAAAGTCGTGTTTAAAGGGAAACTAAGACTTTGTATCTGTGACAAAATCCGAAGTTTGCCACCAGTTCTTCTGCTTTTCTGTGTTGCGTCCGTATTTCTGTCTATTCAACACTTTAAGTCGAACTTTGTCTCCTCGAGGTAAACACGGGGCGGGAAAGTCTTCTGAAGTAGAAATAAGAAGAACAAGGATAATAAAGGAAGAGAAGGTGTCCGCCCTTCTGTCCTACTTTTACCACCCACAGTGTTAGAAACCGCAAAGATTTATTTTACACAGGATTACTAATTTATTTGTGGATTATCCGAATCAAACGCCTTTCGGTCAAAGAATCGACTAGTTCTTATATTTCTTATGGGACCTGCAACTTAAGTTTACTTATAAGAATTTACTATTTGACTGGCTTTAAACCGTTTACTTTCTTGGGTAAGGGGCTTTTCAATTACAGAATTTTATTCTTAGCTTTTGTAAAGTATTTTCAAATACTAAATTATCATCTCTTTTCATCTGTATGTAGATCCTAGTCGTAACTTTTAAGTCTCAGTAATCGACTTTTAAATCAAAACTAATGGAAAGTAACAAAAGCTTTCCTGGCTTTGGAATTCTATTAAAAAAATAGAATTTATCAATAATTAATATACTTATAGTTAATCTTTCAAGTGCTTAATGTATTTAGCGAGCGAATCGTATAATAAGACTTTTTGAAATTCTGAGTCAATATAAGCTTAATTAAATTTTCAGTAACAAGGGTCAATTAAGCTGACATTTGTGCAGTTGAATTAAAATTTCATTAAGAAAACTGCAAAAATATAACGAAATGAAGATGAAAACTTAATCATTTCGGTTTTATTTTGTTAAAGTTACCATTTTGTTTTGGAAATTAAATTTAAATTTATAGCCCAGATTTTTAGCTTTTATTTTATTTCATTATAATGCTTATCTTTCTATAAATAGAAAGATCTTCACGAAGAGAAGCATATTAATGCCTGAATCAATGATGGAGTTGCTTAATGAACGAGAAATTAAATGAAAAGCACTTTATGATATCATATCAGAAAAATGAAGCTTGTCTTTACAAAAATTGAATTAGTTATTACTCCTCGTATTAAAAAAATTCTTTTGTCAGTTGTCAGATATTAATGTATAACGTGACTTTTGATTTGAGAACAGACGAGTAGAAGAAATAAATATATAATTAAATTTATTTTAGAATGTTTATACCAGCACCGATTAATTTTTGAGCTGACGTGCAGAGTATTTATAGTTGAAGCTAAAATTTCTTGACGTGAATTAAGTGAATTTTGTTTCCAGGTGTAAGTAATTAAGAAATGCTGACATTCAAAAATCTTTGTACAATCGTGCAGAATAAAATAAATTATGACAACAAACTACTACATGAAATTTAATAATAAATATACAAAAATGAAAATTAGAATTCATCGAGACATTAGGGAGTGGAAGCAATTCATAATTTAATAAAAAAAGAACATTCATCATTATATTTATGAATAGACGAACGAAAGTTCCTTGGACGAGAAATAAACCAGCGACTTTTTTAATATCCAAGTTTTCTCTTGTTCTAATATTCCCATATAAGTTCGACGATGTAAGGAATAAAGAAAGGAGAAGGGGGTCAAGAACTCTGGAGTCTGGAACATGAGTGTGTATGAAACCTATAGAGTCGCCATTGTTGGCATTCCAGTCGTCGCCAGCTAGCAATTCTTCCTCCCTTATTATATGTCTTCATGTAAAGTTCTTCAAATGAACCATGTTACTGTGGATTTTTAACATTTTTATGTTTTTTATGGAACTTTTCTTCCATCTACACTCATATCCCATACAGAAATTGCCCCATTTAACCCTATTTAAAATGAGGCTCTGCCAACAACCCGGTCGGCATTTCCATTTTCAATAAAAACATTTTAATATAATTAGGCATTTATGAGGCATTGATACATTGGTATTCGCACCTTAAAATAATGCAATATAATTGATATAATTGATAATGATACAAGGCATTTAAGAGTTTTCTACGCTACTAACAGAATCCTATATAAGATCCTAAGTCCTCAAATACAAGAATAATTAATCCACAATGGTTTCTTTATTCTCGATGGGATATTTACCTCCAGTTTTCCCTATAGACTTGTGCGGTCAGATCAGATAAAAAATTTTACGACAAGCTCCAAAATCCTTTTAAATTCTTAGAAATTTTAAAAAAATAATCAAAATCTCTTAATATCCCTTCAATTATTATGAAAATCAGAAAAATCTTTTCGAAATCCCTCAATGAAATTCTCCGAAAAATGTTTTAATCCTTCAAATTCCATAAAATATTTTAAAATTTCACAAAGTATTATTAAAAGCAGAAAAATCTCTTTCAATCTTTTAAAATTGCTTGAATTCCTTTAGAATCCCACGAAATATCCTAAAATTCCTAAAAATCTTTAGATCTCGTAAAAATCGTAAAAATCCCTTAAAATTTCTAGAAACCTTTTGAAATTCTTCTCTACCATAAAGAAATGATGCAATAGAAGGTCTGGAAAATCTCTCATTTCATATGTGACTGGCTTGTGCGAATGGCTTGAAGTTGTCGCCCCTATATGAAGCGAAAGCGTTATACACGTCTTGTGAGGTCCTTGCCAGTTTCCCAGATCAGGGCCACACTCGAAAAGGAAAACTATCCAGGGCCCTATAAAAGCTCCCTGACAATTTTTGCACGAGATTTCCTCTTTCATTAAATCGAAATAAAATATTTAAGGGATAATGAAATTGAATATCCTGGAATTGTTAGAATCTTTGGATCTAGGACATAAATTTAAAATCAAATAAAAATTAAAAAATTAAAAAATTAAAAAGTAATTTAAAAATTGCAACTTATCGGGGAACAGGAAGTTAATGGGGGTGAACTTTTCTGTTTTGGAAGCTCAATTTACATAGCGATTTGAAGTCATCGGAGGGTCTTTCGTCTTTGTAAAAGGCGCTTGGTCTCTGGTGGGGATAATTACCGATTAAGGAAATTAAATCCTGTGGTGGTATCGATTCCCGACCGATAATCGGCCGTGGGAGGCCTTAGTCGGCAAAGGGGGTGGGGGTACCGCCTTTGTTTCTGATTCGGAGGGCATCCTTACGAACGGGTTAGCCGCGCCAGTGATCACCGACGCTAATTACAGCGGATCAGCATCCCGAGCGAGTTTAAAACTCATTCTCCCCCTTTTCATGCAGAAATGGGGCTTCCCGCCCCGCTGCTGATTGGACGCCCGGGATGACACGAAAGTGCTCCAACATGGCGTCTTATCTGATTTCACCGACGTCCCACAGGGATAAGCACAATCCCCCTCCTTCTTTCTCTAGTTAATTAACACTCATTACATCGCAGATATAAAAAGAAAGATATACCATATATCTAATAATTCGAATTAATTACAATTATTATGTCCTTTCGGTGTTAATTTCTCCTCTCGCCTCTTTATTTAGGAAGAGTATAAAATGGCTGCGGTAGGGAACTTTGATGAAATTGTATTTCGAAGCTAAATTTTTCCCTGGAATACAGTAGCCCTAGGAACTTATTTGTAGAACTTTAAATGCATTTTTAAGGGGTTTTTACACGTGCAGGATATTAAATAATCCGAAGGAAGACGAACGAGGGAATAAGTTGGGAAAAGGTGCTAAATCAACATTTTTATAAACTACTTAGTATTCATAGGCTTGGAAGGGTGCACCATAATGCAAAAGCAGTGAGGGTGATCTCGAGAAAAGTGGTACCAAAGAGTGCTGGTAACGGCAGCTACTGCCATCATTTTATAACGACCGTATTATCGAGAAGCAGTCGATCGCGGCAAATGGTTACCGGAAGGATCAATGTCTTAAAACTCAATTCCCGATTAAATCACGTCTCGTAAGGAAAGCTATGACGGATTAAAATTAAACATTGGAAAATAAAGTCGGCATCTATAATTACATTCATGGAATATTTAGTAGGTTCAAGGAATGTTTAGAAATCGTGTTACAAACTGTGAACTATTGAGAAATTTATACAGTTTTCAAAGGAATCTATTTTTACAGATATGAAAAAGAGGAAGAATCAGGAATTAATATGCACTTCAAGAGAGAAAAGTGTCAATCACTGTAGCCTTTATCCTTCGACAAAATGAAGTCGTAAGTTATACTCAGAGGTGCTGAAAAGACCATGATTTTCTGCTCGTTTTACAGCCTAGGATAGGAAATGACACTTGCTAAAGTTTTATAGATTCACGATATTCATATATGAGTCAATCAAGTCAAGGTTGACATCGTCCAGTATGAATTTACGCAGTTTGAATATTTTTATGGGCAGTCGGCCATAGACCGAAAGAAAATGTATATAATTGAGGAATGTTTTGAGAAATGTATTTCTGGAAATGTGCAACACACAACGAATGGTTTAATTAATCAGCTTAATGTCTAGAGAAAAGAATTGTCTTCTAGTTGCACAAACGATAAGGATAAAGTTCTAATTGATTAATGGTTTCTTTAATTGGCTGAAGTGCGTATTCGATTCTATGCGATAATTAACAGTTAACAATGCTCTTAATTAAGGCGCGTTTTCTCGATATCGAAGTGAGATTCTATGAAATTTATAGTACTATTAATTTTTAACTTCGATAAGTGAAACTAGCTCGACGTAATTCTCGCCGAATTTTACTCTCTCATTAATTAGTTAAATTTGAACAATTAATAGTAGTTTCTTACTAATTCAAGTGGTCCGAAATCGTTTGCTATAAATTAATAAACAGTTATTAATTAATTCCATTAGTAAGAAAGGACCAACTAAATGTATTGTTAACTCCTTACATTCAATGAAATATCTTACAAATTATCTTTTAAAAGTCATAAGAATCTTTATAAACCCCTTAAAATTCCTGGAAAATATTTTTAATCATTATAAAATTGAATAAAAAACTTACTTAGTCAAATTCTTACTAATTTAGATTGAGATAATCTTACTAATCCGAGATAGAGTATTTTCTTATGTTTATTGTATTTTATAGTGGGAATTCGATAACTAATAATATATGTGCTTCTTTCTTTATCATCACGGTCAATTAAAGTTTACATGATAAGATTATCATCCATCCAAGCAATGTACACCAATGCTTAGAATTTATGTCAGAAATATTAATCAATTTTACTTAAATTATTTTTTCTTATATAATAATAACACGTGTACAATTTTTTTCCTCGTCATTGCATAACTCAAGCCAGAAATGTGGAAAATCTTTCAACATCAAGAAGCAATTAAGAAATAACTTCCCTCTTGGATTCTGTATTACAAAGCCTGTAACTTCTAAATAATAAAAAATTCTTCTCGGTTTCCTATTTCAAACATGACATGTGAATGCGACTTTTATAAAGAATCTAGACTGCTTAAAGAATGTAGCGATTAAAAGAAGCAATTAAGAAATGCCTTCCATAAGATGCAGTACATATCTCCATTCCTCTTTATACAATTTTCTATTCATCTGTTTCTCTGTAAGTTCCAACGACAACTACCGCCTCTAGGAAAGAATTCCACCCAAGTTGCGAATTACCTCACTTTAAAATATCTACATTGATCAGCATCAGCTTCCGGAAGAAGGAATGACTTTATCCTTATTTAGATTCTGTGTAATCTGAACTCTGTAATGCATACTTCCTCCTTCCTTTGCATCTTCAGGCTCGAATATACATGTTAGTCGAGGTTAGAGAGAGTTCACACCACTCTTAGAGGCTATGGACCCCCCAGTAGTTCTCTATTTATCTCCTCTTAACATTTCTCTCTCTTCTGCTCATGTTTATTTATCGCATTTCTCTCTATTCCTTTGCCCCTTGCAATGCACAATTCCACATAATACGTGCTCATATCTCAGGATTAAAGTCGGTCGAAAGGAAAGGAGGAGGGGAAAGGTCTGAGACTTGTGGGAGAATTAAAGGAGAGAAATAGAGATGGGATCGACACACAAGACTCTTGATTAATCACTAATTTATTGTATAACCAGAACTGTTATATAAATACTTTATTCATTCGCTCGTTAATAGTTATACTGATACTAATTTTAATTTAAAGATGGTTCGATATTTACATTTTTTCATGCTCATCACATGAGAAAATAATTATCAGATTGGACTGCGCTTGGTCATACTTATTTGAGACGTAAAAAGAAACAACATGTCTGTTATCCAGCCATTTTGAACGAAAATTGAAAAAGCATTTAACAAATGCTGAGACACTTTTTTTAACACTTAAAAATTCTCTGTAGGCTTTAAAATTTCACAAAATATTTTTAAAATCATAAAAAGCTCTTTTATTCTGAAATCTCTTTTGAATGTCTTGAAGTTTGTAAGAAGGGAAACGTCTACACTAGAACTAGGGAAAACTGTTCAGGACGCTATCAGAACACCATCAAAATTTCTGCACACATTTCTGAATGTGTTCCTTAATAAATTCTTTTTTTCCGGTTTTGTGAACTTGTGATTTTTGAACAAGATATGTTTGGCATGGAGGATGGGATGCAATATAGTGAATTGTATATTATATAACAACTTCCAAGAGAAGATTGAATATCGGGATTCTCGAGGCTTGAGTGATCCGCAATTATTGCGATATTAGTTTCTGCGAGTCGAGGAAAACTGGTGGTGGTTGATGGGTTGAGGTCGGGGTTGAGGTTGGGGGGGGGGTGAAAGGGTTGGGGGATGCGATGGGTTATACGAGGGCGGATCGGTTGATATTGGGCATTCAATCCTCTCCAACCCCCGTTCTCTCACGCGCCCCTAACAACGCATTAACATGCATGAGCCCTACGTGATTGTTTTACCCTAACCCTCCCAAATCTGAGTAAGGCGGCTCCGGAATCGGCGAATCCGAAAATCGCAGCACGGTGCGTGCATCTGATGCAAATTTAATGCCGAATATCGATGGCTGCACTCCAGCCACATCGGCCGCTATCTCACTTACATTAGTCAAGAATTTAACAAATATTCCAACCCTTCAATTGATTTTCCCATTTTATTCACGAATTCTCGCGCAGAAATTTTGATGTGAATCTGATGGGGGTCCAATCGGGCAGTACTTGGGATAAATCGGGGTATCTAGAGGGGGCTAGACTTGAAATCAAACGTGTAACCCAATCAGCGCTTCAATAAATGGCCGAATTGACATGCAGATCTGGCCCCGCTTAGAACTCTATATCAATTATCTGCTCCTAGCTATTTTATGGTCGTATTTCACTTATTTACATTGCAAATTACATTTTACATTTTCAAATATGCACGGGGATGCCAAGATTTGACGAGGAAAATTAATTACTACAGTTTCCGATAAAGAACGAACTTCCCAGAGGGCATTTTGGGCAAAGCTTGTCCACTTCCTTTCCGGCTACCCTGCGGACATGCCATCAGGAAATCACCACTCGAAGTGCAACACACATGTGCACACACAACCAACATGGACATACATGTGTAGGTATAGAGAATTGAGAGGTGGAGGAGACACTCCTAGAAACGAGGTCTCGTTCTGGTTTAATTAACTTGAACCGGCTGTTTTCTGTCAATATTTTCACTGACTCGCCCCTACCATGCCACTCAAGTGAATGTACATATATCTGCAGACAAAGAGAAAATATAAATGTGTAAGTGTGGATCGAACTCCTTACCGCCATGTTGGATCGGACCGACGTACATAGTATGCGATTTGCGACAAGAGCTAGGACTCGATCGATGCCCCGAGGAGGTCGCGACCTCACCGAAGTCTTCGACTATCAGTCCCCAAGCCAACTTGGAGTCACGATCGCGAGTCACGATTCTTGCAGGTAAATCCTCTCGTACTATTGCTGTATAGACTCGATATCGTGATAAAATTCTTGCAGGCAAATCCTCTCGTACTATTGCTGTATAGACTTGATATCACGATAAAATATGATATTGCGATTAGGATAAATTGTCGAAGGAGCGCACCTTACATCCTATGAATAGCCTGTATTTGTAACGTCCACTTTGTAGGAACATTGGTAATAGGGTTGTTGCATAAAATTAGAATTGTTCTCCATCTATTGTCCTCGTATGATTGAAACTGCAATCATTTCATGTGCATGAAAGACATTTATGTATTTGTGTTGACTTGCTTGTTATTTAGAATACCAAAAAGTAGTAATAAAACTGAGATATCGTAATGGTCACTCTAGGTCAATTTGACCCGGAAGATCTTTGAAGCAGTGATGACAATGA
>JAUESI010000033.1:7225600-7254292 GCA_032275145.1 Synergus laeviventris | reverse complement strand
TATTTATTCTGAAGATTGAAAATGAAATGTGTTTATTAATTAGAAACATTTTTATAAATTATGTTCTTTCATGTCGGAAGTTTTAAAATAGTACATGGATCCACAAAATATAGAAGATGGTTAATGGTTATATTTATATATTGGAAAATTAACTACCATGTATATTGTTAACCAACAAGGACCTATTATTAAACTATCTTTAATCTGCTTTTATGATTATATTTTTTTCATAATTTTTAATAACGAGAAATTGAAGAGATTTCAAAAGATTTCAATTTGTTTTCAAATTATGCACTTCAAATCTGAAATTTCTTGAAAATTCTTCGAAATTTTTTTAAATCATTAAAAATCCCTTACAATATTTACATATATTTTTAAATAATTTAAAATCCTGAAAATATAAAAAATTTTTTGAAATTCCTTAAAAACTCTTTAAAATCACTTCAAATCTTTTCAAATTCTTGAAGTCTATTGAAATCGGTTTAAATTAATTAAAGTAGGATTGTTGTTTTCATAAAATTAACTAATTAAGTGAGATTGTGACGTTCCTTCCCAGGGCCCAATCAGGACCCCATCAAAATATCTGTAATAATTGCAGAAATCCTTATAAATCTGTATAAGTTATAAAACTGACCAAAGTATGCATTCACGTTTCTCATGATGATGATCAGAAAGTGAGAAACTTCTTGGGATTAGAATTGCTAATAAAATTAAAATGCAAATCGACAATTGGGATGGTTGAAACAAAGCTTTTAAAGGAGTAAGTGAGAAGAGGACTAAAGTTGTAACTAGTGCAATCTAGTTTCGTGGGTTCGGACACAAGTAGAGCGGGCAACCGAAGCTTGGAGTTGGTCTGTTTGCCCTCGGAGTGGAAGTTCGGAGGTTAGATGGTGCTATGAGGTGAAGGGGTGAGGAGTGGTGACGGTGGAGTGGTACTTACCAAACCGACAGAGGCTAACTCAATACATCAAAGACCTTATACTCACCATCCCTGTATATATCAGAGACCACTCGTCCGGCCACGGCGATGCCCATACATAATCATGGCTCGTCTTTGTCCCTTCGAAATTGATTTATTATTCAAAGTGACGCGTGTTGCACAATGTGTATTTACCACGGTATACGGTACGGATCAAACCAAGAGAGATCCTTTGGATCTACTCCTCAGGATGAGACCCTTCCATGATGCTCGTACCGCACTTCACCAACAAGAGTCTTGACCATCAATCGACCACAAAAACATCTCTTTCTTTTCTTCTGTTTTTCATGATTACAAAACATCAGTTAGGATTGCATTCATTAATTACGATTATTAACTAATTAATACTATAGTCATTAGTATGACTTCATTTATTCTTTATATCTTTTGTTTGTTAGACTCGTTTGGAGTATGATTCTGTCTTTGAGATTTTTATCGTTCAAAATCTTTGACATATTGTGACATCCCTGAAAATTGTTTGAAATCCTTTAAAATCTTTTTTTGGCTCTAAATTTACCGTCTATCTACCGTCTATTGTCTATCTTGAAATGAAACCTTTAAAAATTCTACAAAATCTTTTAAAGATCATACAAATCTCTTAATATCTTTTCAAATTATTATAAATCTGATCAAATTCCATGAAATTCATAAAAACTCCACAAAATTTTTAAAAACTAGAAAAATATTTTGAAAATCATAAAAATCTCTTGTAACTTCCTAAAATCTATAGAAACCTTTTGAAATCACTTAAAATTCCTCGAAATTCCACGACAACATTTAAAATCCCACAGAATTCTTATAAATCTCTTAAAATTATTGAAATCCTTTGGAATTCCACAAAACACCCTGAAAACCAAAAAATCATGCGTGTTGGTTTGCAAAGTTATATAAAAATCTTCCAAAATTGTTGAAATTTCTTCGAATTCGAATATCTTCGTCTCCGGCGATTAAATTACATACTCTCAGGAGATTTTTCAATAATGTTTCCCTCCTTAAGATCTTGGACCCAGAACTGAATGAAATCCAATTCTCCAGTAGAGTCTTTTTGGTGAGTATAAGGATGGCATTGTCCATCGGGTGCAAAAGGATTTATCCATCCTTCCATCTAGCTGGTCCTAGCATCTCGTCCTGGTCTCTCTTTTCTCTTGCCTGCTGCATAATGTAACAACGGTTCCGCACCAGGCGAAATGTTAGTGGCAACTGTGTGTTTCGTGAAGATTTAGGGTGAGGCTAGGTCTCTTTCCTTGCAGAGTTATGAGTTATGGAGCGACGTATCCGAGCTTGATCCGTCTTGATACGAGGCGTATTGTTACTTTCGTCAGGGAGCCAAGCTGGTTGCTCGAACAACGGGCAGAACAAGGACAACAATGTGAAGTGAGCTTCCAGGATCTCAACTCCAAGACGTTGGAACCACCACCATGAGGGAGGCGTAGGAGGCCCTCGCCATTGTGTTAGGATAATTCCGGCAATACATACGTGATACGGGGGCGCCCAACCCTAAATGAAATCCTAGGAGGATATTGCGAGAGTCCTTTTCTCGATCCTTGATCCTTGGGGTGGTCCAGCGTGTAAAAAAGCGCAGCACGGTAGCCGACTAAGCTAAGCCTAAGGATGCCTTATCTGACATATCATCTAAGTTGCCTTTCCTTCCTGCAGCCTCGTCTCTGGCGGTCCTCACTAGCGGCTTCCTGCATCTAATTCCAAAGCCCTTCATCATCAACTTCGAACGCTTGTAGAAGTATCGATAACTTGGGCCAACATTTTGTCGGTCACTCTTAAGATTACCGTAGGAAGGATGTTCTTAAGAGAATTACCATTAGCATAATGGACTTTCGCTCACGTTACTTTCTTCAGATTAAATCAATTCCTCAAGCAGAACTTTTTATTCTATTCAAAAAAATCAATGCGAGGTTTTGATGTTTGGAGGTTTCTGGATGTCCTATATTTAACTAAATAAACGAATGATTGAAGATTCTCAGATGGCAAGTTGTAAGGTGATACTGAAGCTTCTTAGAAAAGTCAAATAAGAATGCACAAGAAACGGACAACTTAACTTGTGCCAGACCACCAAACGATTCAATTACAAAGCAATATTTAAACCTGGAACCACATTACGTAAGATTTTCACCCCCGTTTCCAGGAATCCTATTTAACGAAAAAATGGAAGACCGGCTATCGTGGAAGCATCAAACTCGAGTTAACCAGGGGTTCCGGAAGACATTGTGAGCCTTTCTCCCAGGGTGTCTGAAGGAGAAAAGGAATCATACTCGTGGAGGGAGTCATCTCAGTCATCGTCCTATGGTTTTGTTAGCTCCTGGAAATGTCCATTTAGTGAGCCTGTTGACTCGCATGGTCTCATTGTGGGCACGGATCACAACAGACCCAACCCCGTCTCTCATGATATGTAGGTTTTACGGGCAATTATTTTTTCCTATTCTCATGGGAGCATCTTTACCAGAAGTCAAAACGAGAAGATGAACGACCTTTTCTCTATTTCGAAATACTTTGGATTTTATATTCTGGAGTCCTACCTGGAGTTCTCTACAACTTTAGAATCAGCTTCCGTTTCGTGTAAGTTACACGCGCGCTAGATGCTATATGGATGGTGGGATACACCTTTCTAGCGACTATAGCGGGGTAGCCATCTGTCAAAAAGTCAAAATATACCCGGGGGTCGGCATTGTCATCGAGATCCTGTGGGATTGCTACTTAGCGTCCTCGTATTCCCCGGTGTCTATTATGGGCCCTCGCGTATACGAGAAACTAGACGTCGACTGTTTTGTAGGACATCTGTATCGAGAATCCCCGTGCAGTCGGGAACTGATTTCTATAAGCTTCCTTTCATGGCTTTTCTTTATACCTTATATATGTAGGAATATATCGGACTTAGGATCGGTTTGACAGTGGCTGCACAATAAGCGATAGGTGTTATGGGGACGTGTCCGAAATTAAATGGGATTGAGTCTGAGGACGTGTGTGTGTGCATGCGACCTCATTGTGCCCAGACAAATCGGGACAACCCGATGGGAGGTTCTTCTCTCAGATGCTACATGTAACGGAACCAATGTTACGAGTTTTCAAGGGTGGAGTTTGAGGGATCAAAATTGTCATTTTACATTCAACGTTTAGGGATACACCATCCTGCTGGAAGTAAATAGATAGAAATCCTATCCTTTTCTATCTCCTTTGTTAATTTCAATTCGCTCCTATCTCTTTCAATCCCATTACCAGATACAGTGAGGCGGTATATTTATATGGATATGAATGGATGGATGAGTCTAATATATTGACCACCAATCACCTTGCTTATAAACTTCCTGAATGTAGAGAAAACCGACGAGCTCGTTTATCTATAATTATGACACTTTATGATTGACTAATTTGATAAAATGGGTACTTCAAATCTTATACCAACACTCGCAATTGCAATCATCTTCACCGAATCTTGGCATCTCCTGTCAATCTACATTAGAATGTAATATTTATGTGTATGCCTTGTATTAATGTCTCAAGTTATGATTCTATGGATGTATTGACTGTTGAGGATTTACTTTGTTGACGAATTTGACTCAATACATTTATACATTGACATTATTGATTTTATTTGTATTGATTTCTCAATCTATCCTGACCCCATTCTATATTATTCATATCAAATATTATTTCTCCTTTAATTTCAAACTTAATCATCAAACTTTTATCAACAACACTATCAAATTTATCAGATACGCAAATGTAGACATAGAAAAATTATTTCGTTACAACAGGGATAGACTGAGGGATAGGAAGAGATAAATATTATCAGACACAGGGAAAAAGTAAAGTAAACACCTTTCGTCTGCTTGGCTGCATTTGTAAGGGCCATTGTATGGCAGGAGGCGGCCCTCCTGTGAAAGTGTGAAAGGCAGAAAGGGTTAATTAATTATCAAACTCACGGTGTGTGGTAGGTGGTAATAAATGGAGGCGTTACGTGTATACCGGACACGCTTGTAATCGTTAAACTGTAATCGGCGTTGCGTCAGTGGTTGGTATACCAAGTTAAGACGTCACTCGCGCGGGCAGGTGGTCCTGGCGAACCTGGAAGCCTTATTCTACCTTTTAAAATACCAATGCGAAGGACTCTTGTGGTCATGCGTGACGTTTCACTTTTCCCATTCGTTGCCTCCTTTCTCGTTATAATGTTGGCAGCCATCTTTTCTTTCCCATTATACGAGAATGACAATGTTTACCTCGGCATGAGGTAAAAATATTTCTATGAGTGCAGAATCGAGCTATTACGCTCGCCCATAAATAACTGCACTCAGGGTGGTCAAGTTCCCTCGATATTCGCTCTTTCCCTTTTCCTCTTTCGAAATCGAAACCTAAACGATTTGTGTGAGATCTCTTATTTGAGAATCATTGTGTTCAAATTGTCAATTTCGTCAATTGATAAACGCTATTGTCAATTCAAAGTTTCACAACATATACAAAAACTATTATATAATTATGTTATTATTATTTTTAAGACTGTAGTTTAAAAAGGAAAGTCGTGCAACAAAGTAATCTTGTCAATCTAATCTTGTTTGACATTTACTTTGCTTCAAGTTAACTACTCGAAAGAACGAAAGAGATTCCTGAGGAGTAAAACGTTAATCTTACTGCATATAAAGAATAACATTCATAGTCAAATTACATTCTCGGCACATCTTCATCTCAAACTCTGGTCCTTTGTCTGCCATTGTAATAAGATACCTGCAATAATGGAAGTAAGCTGAGACGAGGATCAGATTTGAATATGAATTCAAACTCGAGGTGTGCAGCCTCAAAATTAGTATATGGAAATCACTTGTTTCCGAGACAATATCGTCACATTAATATTGTAGTAGCTCGTCACAATTATACTAATGACAAATTCTTCATACATTACAAACCTTTCTCCATCAATAGATCAATAACTGTAATTTTCCAATTAACTTAAATCTCCCGACGGGTGAATTCGGGTCGCTCGCCCCTAATTTGAGGTCATCTTAAAAATACAAAATTGGTGTGAAATCCAGTGGGACGAATTATTCCGTACGCCATTGACAGGCACTCGAAGTGGGAAGGCTATTTTGGTGGTTGGTTTTCTTTTCGATGCATGGATTTTTATTCCTTTTTTCCCCCGACCACGAAATCAATTCTCGTGCAGATGCTCCAAGTTTATATAGGCCTCGTTTTCAGTTTTCCTCGATTTGCGAAGAATTCCGCAGTGCACACGGGATGCAGGGATGGCATCGATTGACGTGTGGCCGGGACTTTAGAATTGCTCTGAAAGGGAAGCCGGGCGTCGAGACTGATTGACGTCTCTATGGTGGCACCATAAAGGTATACGAAAGTGGAGTAGGCATAAGAGGGTAGCTCGTAACTCGCGGGTAAATGCGATTTGAGGAGAGCAAAAGAGGAGCAGGAAGGGAGACCTATTCACGAAATCGTCTACGTCCTACGACGTCAAAAGGGCAAAAACTCACACTGTGAAAATACCACCCACACTGTAATTCACATTTTACCAATACAAAAATTCTCACTGTCAATGGAGCCATTTTTTACAATTACTCATTGAATTTTTTTTATCTAAAAGCAATTATATACTTGCAATTAGAAATAAAATGAAAACTTATAGGAAATAGTAATAATTCTGAAAGCGATAAAAAAACGAGACTTCTTGCAAGCTATTGTTTTGGAAAATACTGATTATTTTTTCATGTTTGCTTGAGTGGAAAATAGTTCGTGAAGCAAATTGGTCTTTTATCGTCGACGGACTTTAATAGCGAAATAGACGGGGAAAAAAGTATTAAAAAAATGGAATCAACGATGGCTACGAGCGATTATTGGAGACGAAATGTACGGAAGGACGGGCCGACGGATGGACGGATAAATGGACGGATGGACAGACAGACGGACGGACAGTTCGACTTTGCATGAATGCGCCGATGCGGGTGCAACAGCTTGCGTAACGCGCTCTGCAAAGAGTAAAAGGGAGCTTTTACTGCCATATTGCCACCTGTCAATCACAACAGCCACGTTTCGAACTCACATAGATGCACACAAATCTGTCGACGCGATTCAGCGACGTCAATGCAACACGCTCTTCATTTTGCACCTCAGATATAAATCAACTTTTTTTTTTCTCTTTTATTTTGCTTCTAAAAGTTGAGACATGATTCGCTTTTAGCATGTTTCAAAGTTGATGATCTCATTTCAATTGTGATAAATAATAAATTACATTTATTTTTGGTTAATAGTTGGTATGGTAATTATTGATGTACGTCTTACTTTTCAAGGTATTTTAGGATATTGCGTTGACTTCAGAAGATTTCACGGACATCAGGAAATTTCAAGAAAATTCTAGAGATTTCAAGTGAATTTTAGTATTTTTAGGTAATTTTAATTGACCTTGGGTTTTAAAGGATTTTAAGAGATTTTTAATGATTTTACATATTTTGGAGGGATTTCAAGGGATTTTACAACATGTTTTTAAAATCATGAAAATCTCTTGAATTTTCTTAAAATCCCTTAAAGTTCTTAGAAACCTTTTGAAATCACCTAAAACGCGTTGAAATCTCTGAAAATTCCTCGACAATCCACGAAATCAGTTAAAATCTCTTAAAATCCCACGGAATTCTTAAAAATATTTTTAAATTGCATGAATTACTTTAGAATTCCACGAAATATACTGAAATCCCTTAAATTACTATGCAATTTTTAAATTATTTTATGGTATTTTAAGTGGATTCGAAGGATTTCAAGAAATTTCAAGTGTTTTTAAGTTCTCTACAGTGATAGTAAGATATTTCAAGAAATCTTCGCAAACTTTAAAGAAATATCAAAGCAATTTTAAATTATTATATCTAAATGATTTTACAGATTTTCAAAATATTTGAAATAATTTAAAGTGACTGAAAAAATATTTTAAGACTTTCGAGAGGTTCTAAGAAATTAAAGAATGTTTTAAAAATTTCAAAGCATTTTAAGTTATCTATGAAATTGTAAGTAGGTTTTTAAAACATTTTAAGAAGAATTTCAACGTATTTTCAATAATTTGAAAAACTTTTAACAGATTTTTAAGGGGTTGTAAATAATTTTAAGTGATTGTAAATAATTTTAAGTCTTCAAGCAGCTTCACATATTTCTGGAGAATTCAGTAGATTTCTATGCAAGTGTAGACCTGATTTCAGAAGTCGTGAATCAGTCGGTAATTATATATTATATATTTGAAGTAACTGCTTTCCGCTACCAATCAACAACAATTTCTCAGCATCAATCCAAAACATATAATTCACAGTTAAGAGTAACAAATAGGCCCCTTTATTCGCAACAATTTATATAGAACTTATTTAGCCAACGAATCCGATCGACGAAATAAAGGTTAGGACAGACGAGACATGGATGCTGTGGGAACATTCGACGGGCGGGAATATGGGAAACACGGTGAGGCGAGGTAAATTTATCGGTTGGCAGCACTGATAGAGGCGCTCATGAATAGATTCGCTCTTTTCGGTTGGATATATAGAAGAGGAGCGGGGACGGTTGGATCCGTTTCGGTCGACGGGGTTGTGGGGGTGGTGGGGCTGGGGGGATGCAGAAGGTGGCACAGCCATGAATATTTCGCCAGCACACTTATTTATGCAATACTTTGCGCTGGCAGCTTTACGGCAGTCCTCTCTCTACCTTTTTCTCTCTCTCTAACTCTCTCTCATTCAGCCCCGCATCCACCCCCGCCTCCTCGATCGTTCTACAACTTCTCCTGCGAAACCCGTGCCCAGATAAATACGGCAGTACCACACAGACGTATTCCTACGTCCGATAATATATTACCGTTTTGGAACCTGTTTAGAGGGAAGTATATGGTAGTTCGGGGGTGGTACCGAGGAGGTTGAGGCGGCTGAAGGAGGAGGTGGAGGCGGAGGAGGCATTTAGCTGTGCAACGAGCCGCGCAATAGTTTCCGAATAAATCCCCGATTCTCGAACGCTCTGCTTTTAGCAGGGCTGCCTCGGATTTGGCCCAAACCGTATTGCTATATGTCCATAGAAAACTCCCTAGGCTTCTATGCTATGTTGATGGGTGTTGACTGTAGGTGTAAATGCAGCGAGATACGAAATGGGTGGTTGAGGGGGTGTAGGTAAATGCAGTTGAATTTCTGCGTATATATCGGCTTGTATCGGATAAGGGTGGCACAAGGGGTGGCTAGTCGGCGGCCATTACTCTGGCTACAAACAACCCCTCCGCGAAAACGGTGGAAGGACCTTTGTTGAAGCCAATTGGCTAAACGCTTCCCCGAAACAAACGACCTCGAATACCTTAGACCCGTTTCTCCTTGCACTTTACGAATAACGTATACATCTCTTGTACCTCTTCTTTTACCAACTTGTCTAATTAGGGACGGACATGTCATTTAGAATAGTAACTTTGATAGAATAATAATGCAATATTACTGGTAGTCAAGATGTTTTGCACGAGAAGCACCAACAAGGCAATCACTTTCAGTGGCAGGTCTATCGGTCATCTGCTACATAAATATGTAGTGCACGAAGGCATTAGGCACACGGTATCGCGTACGAGAGGATTATTTGATGCCGGGGTATTGTAAGCATGCGAGGAGGTGGAGCGAAGGTGGAGAGCCTTAAGAGGTGTGGGCAGGCTGCGAGATAGCCGAATAATCCCCGGGTGATGGATTGCCGTGCCTAAGCGCTAAGTGGAATGAATATAAAATTAAATTGTGTTTATTGTCGAGAGTAATTGGCCATCTGTGACTGCTCGACCGGAACAGGCTTCTCCCTCTTCCTCCAAACATATAATCCAAACAGTCCAAAACTCCCAACACATTTGCTTCTCTCTTCTTCCCTCTTTCTATGACACTCCACTGAACCGTAATCTATGGAATCGATGGGCATAACAGGAATCTCGCAAATGACCTCACTCGTGTGGTCACTTGTACAAGAATTGGGAAACAATTTTGGGGTCTCGTTACCAAAGTGGCTTCCCAATATGAGGGTGGACTATCCATTTATGCGTCATTGTTTTACACCTACATCATACGGAGAAAACTGGATACCTATTAAGAATTGGATATTAAAAATTACTGAATTGTTTAACAAAGTTGGAATATAACGACAAGTTGGATATTTTTTCGCAACTTGTCCTTATATCCCAAATTTGTACAACAGTTCAGTATAGAGTTTCATGAACACATTTTCTCAGTGTAACGACTATTTAGAGGTATTTAATATTTTTAATATTTTCTAACATAATTCGCTATGTATGGATTTAGATGAACTTCCGATATTTAGGCGAACCAACGAAATTTAGACTTCTCATCAAACGGTAAATGAATGATTTTTCTGTATATATCAATGGTAAAATGTATTTTAGTTTTTAATAAAATCTGAATTAGTAATTTTGACTGATCTATTAATATAATGTCGACCAAAATTAATTATATTATTCATTTTTATGCAAATTACATTGCTTGGCTAGTCAGATTGATTAAAATTAAGAATATAATTATAAATAAATCCCAGTACCATAAATAGTTATTTAAAACGGTATTATTGTTCAAAATATATACGATATAATCTTGGATATTTCATTTAAATATCTGAGGTTTTTAAATGTAACACCAAAGATATTAAACAATAATATCCAAGATATTACAGGTTTTTAAATCTCTTCTTCTAATTTTAATATATCTCTATTGACCGACTTGCATGATTAAAAGAGAAAGACCTTTTTCTCTGAAATTTCTGTTGGCCGTAAATTTGAGACATCTGGCATTGTCAGCCTTAGATCCTTATCCCAATTAGGAAATCGACATTAGATTATAGAAATCGTTGGAAAAAGGTTTGATTGTTTTTCCTGAAGTGAATTCCCATCGAGGCCAATTACCTTAACACAAGTGGCGGGTCACACCCGTGTGTCTCGGATTGGCAGATGGGATGAGTCAGCGGAGCAAGCCGCTGTTAAATGGCAACAGAAGTCCGATAGACTTTAACGACCGTCACCGGTGTCGAAGCGTTTCAAAGTTGGATGTGCAAGAGTCTGCTTCTACCGGGATGATGCTTGGTAGCCATTAGATAATGAGCCCCAGACCATTAAAGACTAACCGATATCTATCGCTACATTATGTGCGGATAGGACTCGATTAACGATCCTACATCCTCTCAACTCTCAACATTGCATGCTTTCGTTACGTGAGTGTGTAATGAGTCTAATTACCGATATCATAATCTTATACCCACTCTCATATTAATATCCCTGATAAAAGCAAAGTGGAGGCACTTCACTTTCAAGAAATTACACACTTGCAGTTAAAATCCAGCAGAAAGAAGCTTTAGTACCTACATAAATTACGCACACTTTATGCGGAAAAATAAAATATTAATAGATGGTTTTTCTTCTTCATCTTTGGCTTTTTACACGTTACTTGTTCCGGGCGACTCATTAGGAGATGCCTAAGTTATACGGATCTTGAAAACGTGGAGCAGAAAGTGTAAAATGAAGAACAAAGCGACGATAAGTCTCACGTGCAATTCTCTCGTGTGTATAGTTAACTTAAACTTCTCCGATTGTCGTGCGTATGGTATATAGTAATATAACTATACTATAAAGTATAGTATATATACAACCGCGGAGGCAAGAAACCAAGAGAAGAAGGGTGATTAATCTTGCGGTCTTCCACGTCTCAAGGCGCGGACGTGCGTTATTGATGGAGACTTCTTTCAACCTTCTCTGCCACCTCCTCAGTTTCCCCCTTAAACTCTTCTTTCTGCTCTTCTTCTTATGTACTTCTCTCCTCTGTATGTACTTCTAGTTTCGTTCTTCTCCTATAACAAATGCACTATTTTTTATCCCTTGAGCTTGTTACGCAGAGATGATTTTTCCCGCATAACATGGGAAAACTAAGCAAGAAAAAATGTAATTTGTATTTGCATGATGAGGTCGAATATTTCAGATGTGACCTTAGGTCCAAGAAAGTGTATTTCTTCGAGGGTGACGACCATCTCGTTTCTCTTCATCTGCAGCTGCAAGCTTGAGAGGAAAAAGGGGTGGGTGAGAATAAAGGGGGCAGAGGCGAAAGTTACGCGCTTTTTGTAGAGGGTGCACCATTAATATCCGTTACTACGACGCTTCCATGCAATTTGTCAACATCTGATATTTAATTTCGCGCTCTTTTACCGCCATGACAAGACGTAACTTGCTTATAGGTGTGCGACTTGACTTTCTCCTCTTCACCTTCGACTCTCTAATCATACACATCATACCTTTGAAATATTGAGTAGGATTCTTACAAGAGAGACCTTAGTTATTTATCTCTACATCTCGGACATAAATTTTAATATGGATCTAGTCGGGGCCAGACTCGAAATGAAACGCGCAACCCGATCAGCGCATCAATAGATGGCTCGAATAGAATCTGAATTTTGTTTGTCCTATCTTGGCAACAAATAGTATGCCAGGTTGTGGCCCAACTTGCAATAAGGAACAAATTTGGCAATTTCTGCACGAGATTGATATTTATCATCTATTTCCAAAGAATCAATCTTTGTGCTGTTTAATACAAAAATGTTTTAGGGAGCCAAATATTTTTGGCACTGTTCGAAATCGTTTATCACTCGACGCTTCCAAGATCGTTGTTTTTTTACATTTCTCACAATAGAGGAAGAACTTTCACGAACTAGAGTGTCATGAAATGTCAAGCACATCTTTTCGCTCTCCGTCATCTCCCCTAATGTCTTTCGGCTCTCATTTTTTCCCAGTCCTATATCCGGAGTTCGCATATGCTTCGAGTCTTTCGCAGAGTGAAAATTGATGGTAACATTTTCACAACAAGGAAAACATTGTCTTGGAAGAAACCAGCAGACGAATTTTAAATATGTAATTCGGAAAACATGTGTTTTTCTTGGATATTGTGCTGGCAAGTCTGAAACTTCAATCACTTAATTTTCGACCTTAGAATCATTTTCCTGACGATGGTAGCATGTTGTAGAAGCAAGTAGATATAAACGTAGTGGCAAGACCGGAAGATAATAGAGGGCGGATGGCCTCCCGGGGGCAGTTAATCATCGGAGATGAGGCACGGTGCGAACCGCGGTTTGACGTGGGATGAGATGAGGAGATGGTCAGCTCAGAGGGAAACGGAAGTGACCACACGTCTAGACTTCTGGATATCCCGTGGGGCTAGATGATGGACGCTTCTCTCTTATTCACCAAAAGATCTTCTCCTCCTCATTTTAGGCAGTTATCCTTAAACAAAGACCTGAATACCATATCTCTAAATTCAATCAACACCACCTCAAATAATATCTGTTCTTATTTTTGTTATATTCCAGAAGCTAAGTGAAAGGTAAGATTGCATTCCTTGCAACAGAGGTTCTTATCAGGAAAGCGAGGTGTGAAACACAATTGGTATTAATGCAGGAAGAGCAAGGCCGAGATAAATGATAGCTTTCCATCCTTCCTTTTTCTCATTCTTCAAGTAAATGGATATTAATGCTACCACATATTACTCTATATTTTCCAACCATTTTTTTTAATGGCAAAAATCAGAGTACAACATTGGTTAATTAGTCCATCCTTAATCAGCAGGGCATATCAAAAATGAAAAATACAAATTACTTTCGGAAGAGCTAATTCCCAAGTTGTCAATTGAGAAGGGGATTTACTTTAATGTCTTTGTTGTCGTTTTTATAAGCGCCTGGGAACATTGAAGTTTAATCTCAAAGTAGACATAGTTCGGAAGAAATGTATTGGACCCTTGGTGAAGGAACAGGGCATTTAAGCGAGAAGAGTTGCCGCTAACAGCATTTTAAGTAAATAATAATCTGTAGAGTCGAGAGCGAACAAGAGGTGAACACACTCGTAGGGAAGATAGCGTCTCGTTAGGGCCTCGAAACGCATTAGCTTATCGGTTACCAAGATACCTACTTTATACCAGTACCGGTAGCCGCATACTGGATATGGATAGTGACTCACCTCACCCCATCGTTCCTTATTTAACTCCACCAACCCCCGCGTGTCAGTTAACTTATACAACTAACTGCGCGATCCACCTCGCTTTGTGCTTACGAGGCTCGAATCACGCTTATATATCCACTGCTGACCCTAATGCAAGTTACTGAAGGGATTTATTCCAGCGAAATACCAATCTATTCTAACGCCTTTCAGTATATCTTAAATTTTTTTTTTAATTCACTCAGAGAACACTCCCTTATGTAAAACAGAAATTTATTCACGTTTAACAACCTTGGTAACTTTTGTGTCTTTCGATAATGGAAAATAGGTGAGTACCAAGGGGTTGATGACTCCTGAAATCAGGTGTACACTTGCACAGAAATCTACTGAATTCGCCAGAAATATCTGAAGTCAGTTGAGAACTCTTGAAAACGTTTTAAGTCATTTAAACTCACTTGAATTATCCTGCAATGCTTTAGAATTTCTTGCAGTCTTATAATTATTTATAGTCTTTTGAAATTATTTACAATCCCTTAAAATCCTGTATACTCTTCAATTCCCTTGGAAATCTGTAAAAACCATTTCAAATAATTGAAAATACTTTGAAAAATGCCTTAAAAGTTTTTAGAATTACTTTAAATTCTTTATAATCACCAAACCTCTGCAAAATCCCTTTTTGAAATCACTTGCACTCACTGAACATAACTTAAAAACACTTGCAATCTACTAAAATTCTTATGAAATCCTTTGAAATTTTTTAAAAACATCCGATCTTTTTTTTGGAAACACTTAAGATTTTTTTAATCCGTTCAAATCACTTTAAATCTCTTCAGATCTTTTTTAAACCTTTAAATTCATAAAATTATTTTAAATATTTAAAATTTCATAAATAACTTACAAATTACTTGAAATGCCTTACGATTTGTTAGAATCATTTAAAATTCATTATAATTTCTAAATCTCCGAAATCCCTTGAAAATCTATAAAATCACTTAAATTAACTTAAAAACTTATGATAACTCTTAATATTTTTAAAATCCCATTAAAATCCCTTAAAATAATTTTAAATCCTTTAAAACTCCTTACAATTTTTAAAAATAAATTAAAATGTCTTGAAATTCTTTAAAACTCCACTTCAAATTGTTTGAAGTTTTTTAAAATTCCACAAAGAACTTGAAAATCACTTAAAAACCTTACAAATCTCTTAAGATCCTTTTAAATCACTTCAAGTGATTTTAATTCAATAAAATCTCCAGAAGTATCTAAAGTAATTTTAATTCATATAAAATCACATGACTTCACAAAACACAAATGAATTCACTTGACATCACTTATAAAATCGCTAGAATTTTTTTGAAATTTCCTAAAGTCAGAGAAATCCTCTGAAGTCACTGCAAGATCTTGAAATATCTTAAAATCAAAAGTATAGATGTACATTGTACAACCATCGATAGAGTTGTCAGCACTCACTAGTAATTATAATAATTAGTGAGTGCAACTTGGCAAAATCGTAATGTTTGGAATTGTTGATCGACAGAATGTGTGCAGTAATTACTTAAGATGGAATGGAGGAAGTGGAAAGAGATGATTTGAAGGAAGTGTGGAGCACATGCGAATATAATATTCACAGTTTGTAGAAACAGGAAGGAGGCGCCGTTTAACACGCCGATAATATAATAAGAAAGGCGAACTCGCATGAAAGGGAGGACATAAAACACAGCTGCCGCCGTGCAATCAACACCTCCACCGCTCATAGTCCTTCCATATAACCCGACTCCTGCATATACCTATGAATGTGCACGCACATACACAGTTGTACATATATTCCCGGAAAGCGAATAATTTCATTCATGCAAACGCGGCGCCAAACACGCTCTGTATGCTATGGGTGTCACGACTGCTATTGTTACTGCCGAATAACTATACCAGCCCGTTTACCCGTTCACTATATATTTGCGACTCGGCACGTTCCATCCGCCCGAATTCGTGCTCCTAGAGTCAGTGCGAACAAAAAAATATATATATGAAATCCTCTCTACATCCGGTTTTTACGAATCGCAGGCTAATATTTCACGCGTCCCTTTTTTATTCGCATTTCAGCTGCAATTGTATCATAGAATTATTGTCGAGCTTCTAGGCTGTTTTATCTACATTCTGTTATGTATACTATAATGGCTGAGAATTGACAAATTCGTGAACCATTTTAAATTCTCCTAAATGGATCAGATTATCCTAAACTTGAATCTGAGAGGCGGGGAATGATGATAAATTAGTTTCTGAACGAGGACGAATGCGCGTTGTCCATTTTCGTATTGCGCAAGAATATAATGCTCAACGGGATGTCGCGTTTAATCCAGCAATAACAGAAATACATATCAGGAGGACACAATGGCTGATGGGATCTTCTGGCGAAGCTGGTTGGTCGGTTATTGAGGTGTCACAAGCAAGCGCGTTCGGATGACAACAACAACGTGCGAACCAACCGAGGCGAGGCTAATGAATGGCATCCTCCCTTTTTCTTTTGGTGCACCATGAAAAATTATTATTGCGCCCCCTTAGATCCGTGGCATATAGGTTGCTGCGACCCACCGCCGCGAAACGACGTCCCGTGGAGATGCCAGCTGGTCCCCAGTGCCTCATCCAGAAGAGTATCTCCATTCGTCTATCTCCATCTCATCCTCTGCATCCTAACACGTTATACAGGTCAACGCATTAATACTTCCCAAATTACTACACAACTGAATAAAGAGAACAGCTAGATGAAAAGGTCCTCTTCAGATTCAGTCCAAAAGATCAATAGATGAAGGGAGCACTGATATCTGTATAATTTCTCTACCTAACAGAACAAGCAGGAAAAACATTTATCGCTAGGGAAATTAGATGAATAGTAGATGGAAAGGAAAAAGATAATGTTGAGAAAAGAAACAGGTGTACACTTGCATAGAAACTTATACAGAATTCTCAAGAAATATATATATGTGAAATCTCCTGAAATATTTGAAGACGCTTAAAGTTGTTTTGAATTCTCCTGAAGTCACTTGAAACCTCTTGAAGTCATTGAATTCTTCTTGACGTCTTAAAATTATTTATAATTCTTTAAAATCCCTTAATACCCCTTAATTCCTTTGAAAAGCTGTAATTAAAATAATTGAAAATACTTTGAAATTCCTTAAAAATCCGTGAATCCTTAAATGAATCATTAAAATTGTTTTATGGCTTTTAAAATTTCAGAAATAAATTAAAAATTACTTAGTATCCCTTGAAAATCTGTAAAATCACTTCAAATATATTAAAATCCTTATGTTTGAAATTCTGTAAAAACTCTCGAGCTTTTTTTGAAACACTTAACAATTTTTTAATTCTCTTAAAACCCTTTGAACCTCCTTACAATATCTTAAAATAACTTAAATTAGTAGTACTCTGAAATTATTAAAAAATTCATTAATTGTTTAGACCCACTTAAAAGCCTTCAAGTTATTGTTCAATCAATTAAAATTATTTTTAATCTTTTGAAAACCTGTCAAATCATTTACATATAATAATTTTATGTTGCTTTGACGTTTCTTAAAGATTACTTAAATTCTCTTAAAAATCTGTAAAATTACTTAAAATAACTTAAAATATTTTAAATCTCTGGAAATTTTTTGAAACCACTCCAAAAGCACTAACAATAATTTAGAACCAATTGAAATTATTTTAAGTCTGTTAAAATATCACAAATAACTTAAAAATTACCTAAAACCCCTTAAAATTGTTTTAAATACCTTGATGTTCTTTGAAATCATTAACAACACTTTAAAATCACTAATACTCTCGAAGATCCCTTGAATATAATTTAAAAACTCTTGAAATCTACTAAAATCCTTATAAAATCCTTTGACATTTTTTTTAAATCTCTTCTTGAAAAGTGAATTTATTTTTTTTTATACTCTAGAACGACTTAAAATTATTTTAACTCTCTTTGAAATTCACTTGCAATCTCTTAAAACATCAAAATCATCTAAAATCAGTCAAAATAATTTAGAATCACTTCTATAAACTCAATGACTTTAAGAGATTTCCAGTCACTTCAGGAAAATGGAGGTGATTTTAATTCAGTGAAATCCTTCAAAGTCAGTGAATTCAAATGAATTCGCTTGAAGTAATCACTTGAAATAATAGATCGGTGGAGTTATAAAATCCTTATGTTTGAATTTATCTAATAATTTTCAAATAACTTGTTATTGAATTTGTTGTAATACTCTTAAGTAAAATCCACCCTCGTCTTGTCGCTTCTTATGCAAAGCAGGCGGAAAAACTCGCGTGTTTGCAACGTGTTTTAATTATTCAAGCGACAACTTTCTGCAATGAAATTAGACTCGCCCAGTCGTGACTTCTGGCGACAAGTGTTTTGCTCATGGCCGGCCCCACCGAGACGTTAATATGAAACGAGGGCAAGGAAGAAACTGAACCCTCAAGAGGATGCAAGGAAAATTAAGCAAATATAAACATTTCTTAAAACTTTGTCTTCATCTGCAAACTCACTAACATGAAAACAAAAGATTAATTATACTGACAAAAAATATCTTATTTGTAGCATGAAACTTACTCAAACTTTTTGTTTTCAATTATACATTATTCCTTAATAGTTCAAAATAACATCTATAGAAATCATATCCGCCATAAAAAAATTATAAAGGATATTTTAGAATTATTTTCACTGATCCCAAGCTATACAAATTTGTGAAACCATTATGACAAATTATATGAAGATCATAGGAAATGTGAGCATATGGGACGGAGAGAGATTTTTTTAGAGTGGTGTTGGAGAAGATCTGATTGGAGGGATGAAATCAGTTGGTGGCTTTCATTGTGCCACGCCTGTAGGGCACGGGCCCCAGAAGTCAGTCTTATTTATGGCTATATTAATCCTTAAATGGTATCTAATGTCACACTGTCCTGGCAGATCTATCTGATGGCAAAGACGGCTCTGTATTCACTTCTGTGTGGGATTCTCCATTGTCGTAGATACGGTATTCATACGTGTGTTTTTGTGTATACAATGCTGCTAGCAGAGTCGTACCCACGTACAAACGACGGTGTCGAGTTACCGGATGGTACACCGCGGGGTGTCTCTGACTTATACCCCAACTTTCCCCCCTCCCGCGGACCACCTCATGGTCCGAGTAATTCACCCTGTGGCGTTGCGTCACTTCTGCAACCAAGATGTTACTCAACATTTGTATTATATTTTCTCTTCCTCGTAAACATAAAACATCCCTCTTCGATTCTTCAATCAGAAATACATTGGAGATTTGTGGCACGAACCGGGGCAAAGATGGAACATGTCTTTTGGTCTAGAGTCTAGAGTTTAGAGGTGAATTTCTCTCGAAATAATGTTCAAATTATAGGTATGCCGCTTTTTTACAACATTTTTAAAAGAAAAGAGAAATAATGGTTTCAAGAAAAATGGTGATGATTGTGCGTTTTCTTTTTAATGTGAAAGAGTATATATGAGGAGTTTGTATGGAGGTCTTGAGAATGGTGTATGAAAAGCAGGAAGTGTGCGTATGTGGAGAGATCGGCGAGGGCATTAGTCTTAATAAAAGGGACGAACAAATTAAAAGTAATGATTTGTAGAAATATTTCGAGCCCCTCCTCCGGGGAATGGAGCCATTACGATGCCTAATGCCTCATCTGTTAGCCGTGCGAATCCGGCCCCGTTCCTATGGGGCATGCTTACACCGCTCCATTTATAAACCGAAAGAATGTATTCTCCCCATAGAATGCTGCCAGCACTTCGTTCCCTGTAAACGGCCTTAGGAAACGAATTTACCTGCTCGTGTGGCGGATTCGCTTTCTCGGCAGATAAAAATTCGTTGTGCCTCCGGGAGTACTCTATCACACTTATCCTCACATGTTAAACTACATTACATAATTGCTCATTACAAATAAATTGTGTCATATTCCTCAGGATATCCTCAACCTACGGCTGAGAAAGTTCAAACTATTTGGTTGATAGGAAAGCTTTGTTCAGTAGGAAAGAGAAGAGAGGTTTCCTTTTTGGGAAAAAGGAATTGGGATGGAATGATCGGAATCAAACAGCAAGGTTCAAACACAGAGGTAGTAAAATTCCAGTGACGTACTGTCACCTCGCGTTTAAAATCCGACTGAATTTCGAATCCGTCGTGATGCGACCGAATGTAGTATGGCAATTCGATCCAATGGCATGGAAAGAAGAATCCACTTCGACGGAATCGTGTATACGAATGCCCTGTAATCAAATAAAGGGGAACAATGTTGGCAAACGATGCGAGTGAGCCAGCTCAGCAACGCGATCCCGATCCCGCCCGTTCCTTGTCCAGGACACACCCCCGCCGTAACCGAGGGAACGATGTTATATCCGCGTATTCTGCGAATCTCACCCTCAACCCTCAAACCTCTGCCTCCTTCTATTTTTCAACCCCACGTCGAATCCTCGATTTCGGAAATCCGATAAATATGAATTCACTTTGTCACAACTTCCACATTTCAGATATCCTCCCTCTTAAGAATTACTGGGCCAAAATGATGGAATAATTATTAATTAGGAAACTACCATTATTCTTCCCGTGCAGGGAATAATTTTTCCTAGTAGGGAAAACTGGTCAATAAATCGAGTTCAGAACTGTCAACTAATTGTAATGAAATTAAAGCGATTTCAAAAGATCTCAAGTGGTTTTAAGGAGTTTCATGTAATTGAAAAATTTTGTAAAGTATTTTGAAGAATTTTAAATGATATTAAAAAATTCTAATATGTAGATTTTAAGAGAACTCTAGAGAATTTTCAAGAACTTGCACAAGATAAAAGTTTTCAAGACAATTTAAAGCATTTCAAGGGATTTTAAGTGATTTTCAGGTATTTAAAAAAATTTAAAAGAGTTTTTAGATTCTTAAGTAATTTGAAAACAAAAAATATTTCTAGATTCTTTAAAATCTGTTAAATCTCTTGAATTTTATTGAAATATTTAGAGATAACTTGGAATGTTTTTTAATTTCTTTTGAGTCTTCAGAAAAATCTTTTAAACTCGATTCAAGGAATTTTAAATGATTCTAAAAAATTCCAAAGGATTTTAAAAGAATACCAAAGAATTTAAGGATTTGCAATAAATTTTAAAGATGCCAAAATTTCTACCAAATGAATTTAATTCAATTGTTTACAATGAATTGTTTTCCGAATATCAGTAATGTTAAACATATTTGTATAATAACTTATATGATATTGTTGTCATATTATTCGGTTTTTATAGTTTATTTAAAAGATTCTGTAAGATTTCCAAGGATTTCGAAGTATTATAAAGAATTTTCAGTTATTATAGGCGATTTTAACGAACTTGAGATGATTTTAAAGTTCCTCGCGAAATTTTAAGATTTAAAAAGTGTTTGCGAAATTTTAAGAGATCTAAACAAATTTTCATGGAATGATAAGGGTTTTCTAGTAATTTAAAGAGATTTTATGAGACTTTCAGGACTTTCAGGAATTTCAGAGATTTTGACTAATTTAATAGATTATATTTTTTAATGGGCTGAAATCAGATTCTCGCACTGGTATCGAACCGTATTTTTTGACCCAGCGTGTCGAAATGTGAAATGCGAGATGTGAACCTTAAAAAATTTTGCTCAACTTTAAGGGATCTAATAGAATTAGTATAACTTTTACTAATTTATAGTAAACGACTTCGCACCATTTTAATTAGTAACAAACTACTATTAATAATTAAAATTTAATTAATTCAGATTGAGAGAGTATTTCATGATATTATAATACTTGGCAGATTTTTGGGATGTCGATCTATTCAGTGGAATTGTATTTTTTTTTGTATTTATCGAAATCAGAAATGTTACCTGCCTAGTGTCCAATGTCCATATGCAAAAAATAATCTACCAGGCGGTCCGTCGCTGAGCACAAGCTGAGACTATAAAGAGGGAAAGTAGCAGGGGTTGGTTCTCAAGAGGAATGCCAAGTGTGGAAACTGGAAAACGGAAGGACAAAGGGGGAAGTGAGAAAGTAGATGAGACGTGAGAGAATGAGTATCTCCCAAAACAGAGAATTTGGAGATCTCTTAAAAGTCATTCGAGGCTTGCCAACTGCCCTTTATTCCACCCTTGATGAATATTCCTCTCGGGAAGCTGCGAGCTGATGGGAAGATAACGTCGTTTCGTTTACTCATGTAATAATATTGAACGTACCCTGCAGGAAAACTGGTTTACGTTGGCAAACAGAGGCCCAGCGAGCTGGTTAATTAATGTACGAGTTGTTAGGTTGTTACCTGAAACAACAATAACAACTATCTCGATGATGATGTCCGTCGAGGGTTGCCCGGCCTCCACTCGTTACATCCCGCTGCACCAAGTGATTATGCAAAATTTACCTAATATAATTTATGTACTCGATTATATGTATGTTTAGTCACTTATGGTTCTATCTTTTCATCTGAATTTACCCAATTTCGAAATGAAAATGAAGATTTCAATCAAAAAAGTTGATACGTTGATATTGATACGTTGATGTTGTCTCGAAATTAAGGTTTAAGAATTGTCATCTAAGTGAAGACAGAGTAGAACTAGGATAAATCATTTTTTGGAGTTGAAATGAGGTTGGATCAAACTCGTTGGAAACAAATGCGCTTTAATATTGGCCAACCCCAAAGAAAGGTCACAGAAAGGCCCCGAAGGAATGCACGTCTTTATATACGTGAAACCGCCCTGGTCGAACGAAACCCGGTTTACTCACTGCTCGTCTCGTTGACAAATGTCTTGCTCATCCCCTGGGCATATCCTCTCCCCAGGTCCAGTATCATCCCCTAACTAACACGACTTTACTCGGGATGCGGTCCAGGCCTGGTGGCGAAATCCCGTGGAGCAACGACCCTTTTTGACACGGAGAGAGCATTCAATTACCCACTACTGCGACGTCAGGACACTACCGAGTGCTGCAAAGTTTGGACCCTTGAGAAATGCCAGGAAATGACTCATTCGACCTATTGAGATAACAATATTCTAAAAACAATAAAAAAATTAATTAATCATAAAAAATTATCGATCATTCAAGAATTTGCAGGGTTCTTCAGTTTCGTCTTACTAATAATGGATTGTTCTACTGATTCTGATCACTAGTTTCACAATTAATCGAAATGAATGTTACGAGTTGGTTTAGGGAGATAATTTTATTTTCGGTGGTGGTATAATATACAAGAAGTACCATATAAGTGTGTTTTGAGTTGAAGAGAATCATATTGAGCTCGAGCAATATACGCTTCAGTCGACGGGTTCAAATCAATAAAGATTTCCCATCGCGAACGAGTCTGATAGGGGAGTATTTCAAACATCCGTCGACCCTCTGTTCCTCCTCTTTTTTACTCACCCTTCCGCCCAGTCTCTTCCTTCGGACCTCGCTTCTCGTATCGTCCTTCTCTTATTCACACTTTTATTATCTGGAAGCTGGAAACATTTTTTATCGACTGCTGCGCTCGGCACGCCTCGGACACGGACTCTAAGCTTTTCAGAGTCACACTAGGGCGATCCTCATATCAATATCCTCAAACTCCCTCGTCGCCTTTTCTAAAAACATGAACCGACAAAATAAGGGTGAAAAATTCTCGATGTGTCGTAAAATTTGTACCAACTGTTTTTATTCGCAAAAACAAAACCATGATAAAATATTACATAAGATATTGTATATAAAATTCTTATAATTCAATGAATTGTAACTGATTAATGTGAAATATATGCTAAATTAATGAACTTCCTCGCGGATATGCTTATCAATTTTCCGATCGAGCCTCTAATAATGAACTCGAGTCTTATGCAAACTCGTTAACGAGAATTGTTGGCTTGGTGGATTAAAATCATTACCTTCATTAATTTTATACATTTTATTATATTTAAAATAAAGCGAGTTTAAATTCAGAATGAAAAATACAGAAATGGAATCGCCACAAATAAGTTATTAGACGTTAAGCGACTCGCAATAGCAGCCCTTTGAAATAAAGGAATAATTCAGCCGATCAAAGGCCGCGCGCTGTACGCAGGAAAGTCCAACGGAAACATAAATTATGCGTCCGTACTTTAACAAGGCGGGAACACACTCACTAATTGCAACGTTGACGCAGCTTTTCATTAACGTTTATTTATCCAAGGCTTCTCTCCCACAATTAGAAAAAATTACCATCTTCAATAATTCCCGTTACATTCCATTTTATTTAAGTTTATTAAAACAACTCAACCAAAAATTCCAGCCATCTCAAGTGACTTCAAGCGAATTCACCTGAATTTTTCTGGAGTGTATTTATGACTCGGCTAAATGTGTGAGAAAAGAAAATTTTGATGAATTGGGACATCAAAGTATATTATTCATCAAAGCATATTATGTTGACACTATCTTTTTTAGTATGATACAGTTATGAGATTTAAGTCTCTGGGGATCACGCATTCATGTGTTTACCCTGTCGCAAGATTTTCTCACGCACAGAAATTATTTGCAGGGGTAGAAATATATGTGGGAGGGTTGTATATAACACACATATGTAACTTTATGGTGGTTGACCCTCCACTGACCGCCAAGTGGCAACATCAAAGCATATACGTGGTCGAATGATTGGTCGTATACTCCCAGGTTTACCGAACACGTAAGGAAGCTATTCAAATGTTTACTCGTTGCTAAAATCGCACCAAAATGTCTCCTTCCCTCATTTCCCATAAAATAAACTTATTTTGATCTTCCTACGAAATAGCTCCGATAAAAATACCCAAAGTACTATAAACTGGAATATTGCTGCTATAATTCTGTAATATGCATAATCATTTTTTCGGATAAACTTCCGAAAAGGATTCATCTCCGATTTCCTTGAAACTATAGTGAAAATTGGTGACTAGTCGATTTTCATGGCGAAACCATGAAAAAACCATAAGAGCAATGTTTCTTTGCGTTTATCTCAGCTAATATATACATTTTTTGTTGCAAGCGTGGTAAATGTAAATGGTAAAGAAAAAGGGAAAGGGAAATGATGAAGGGATGCATTTTCGTTTTATTGTCGATAAGTGAATGTTTAAAGTGTCGAGGGGATATAGAATTTAATCTGGGAACATGAAAGGAGGGAAATTGAAATGCTTCTTGTCCTTTATCACCTAAAGCTTGTATATTACTGGTAACCAGAAGCGGATTGGTTGTGGCTTGAAAGGTGTTATTGGCTTGAACGTATACGACGACGTTAAACTTTGATGGCAAATATAACGACGAAAGTTCGTTTTCTGAAGTACTGCCCGCCTGTATGCAGTAACCACCATATAAGTGGCTATATCCGATATAATATATCCACATTGAGTATATACGAAATACGAAATAATTGGCAAGCAATCCTGATTCGCATCTTTACTGCCTTGACATGAATTAACGATAGTAAATCTACTTGTTGGAATTCAAGAACTGAATAACTGTATTTGAAATGTACCATTTCACACATTATCCATAAAGCAAAGAAAATTTATTGTTCCATCCATTAATTTATTCTCTTAACAAAATGGGATAATATATTCCAATTCCGACAGATATTAATTTCCCTCATTATTATTTTTACATACAACTCAATAAAAGTATCTGTAATAAAATAAAAATATAAAATTACGTTCATGAAGTGAAATTTGAATTAAAAATATTGAGTGCTTATTTGACAGAGTTTAAGGACTTTCAACAGATTTTAAGACATTTGAGGTCACTTTAAGGAATTTCAATGAATTTAAAAAGATTCATGATATTTCAAGGTATTTTAAATATTTAAACGGATTTTAAGGGATTTCCAAAAAGTGAAAAGTTATTTCAAGACCATTTAAATAATTGTGAAGAATTCCACGGCATTTTATAAGGGATTTCAGGAGACTTAAAAAGACTATAGAATTTTATTAAATCAGGGTATTTGAAGAGATGTCAAGTGATTTTAACGAATTCTAATTTCCAAATGATTTCGAAATATTGAAAACGATGTTCAAACTCTTAGAATTGAATTGAAGATTTTCAGAAGTTTTTAAGAGATTTTCAAGTTTGTTATAAAATACTTGAAATCTTTCGAATTACTTTAAAATCTTGAAACTCCTCTGAATTCACTTGAAATTCTTTAAAAACTCCTGAAGATCAGTTGGCAGATGAGTCATTAATCATTACTGATGTTTTAAATTCCTATCCACTGTTATGCTTTTAGGAATTTATTTTTAATTTTTTTTATTCCATTCACAAAAATTCTAGTAATCTAGTTACATTCTTTGTATTAAGTATGGGGCCTTCCGTAAACTACAGGGTTTTTTTAGGAGGAATTTATATGAGTGACTATAGTGTCACCATTTTTAGACTCAGATTTTTCTTAACAAAATAAAAAATAAATAAACCTAATAATTTTTTTTATTTTCTTTGTACAATAAATTTTAAAAACCACGTGATACCCTAGTGGGGGGGATCAAAAGTGGTAAAAATTTCGCCACGTGGTTTATGGAAGCCCTCTATTAAAAAAAGTCAGATTCGATAGTGTTATTGAGACATTTAACACTTTATTAATAAACCCACCCCTAACAGTAGGTACAAAAACTTAAAAAAAATTGTTAAGCTGCAAATCCTTTTCTTTTCATTTAATTCATCGCATTCATTCCTCTTGAAGGGATTGAAGACACCGTCTCTCTTCAATAATGACGATTAGTGACGATGGTATTGAGAATGACAGTTGAGATCATTAATAAACGAGTCGCAGGACGCCCACACTTTTTGAAAGGCACTCTTCCAGTTTCAAGCCTGGAACAAATGGGTCTGGTGCGTGTACATGAATAAAACGAAACGGATTGTACAGTAAATACGCGTTATTACTTGCGTAAGTGTGCACACGCACAGGAACAGTTTCTGCGATATTATAATAATGAAGCACGTCATTTCTCAGAGTGTCAACTGCACTGAATCGACGGAACGGGATGGGTGGGCTTGTCCATGGGACACGAGAAGAGGGCTCGAAAGCAGGAGAGAATCTAACATAACGTTCCTGAGGGAGTCGTCAACTAGATGAAGGGACATTCGCTGCTTCATCAACGGATATTAAAGGATTTGCATGAAGTATTATCATTGTTATTGTTGTCGTTCCCGATGGACACAAAACGTGCTAGTCCTACAACAACTCGATTTATTACTACCCTAATCAACTCATACGCTTACTACCATCTTCCTTGCACTCTCAACATTTCATTTTCAGCAGAATTTTTGCATCCCAACTTAAATCAATTTGGTTACAAAATAAGTATACACTTCGGAAAAGGATCCACCTCTTCACATTGCAAAGGGAAATCATGGAAAAGGAAAATTTATAAAAATCGATGTTTCACTAGTTTTCTCGGAAATTATCACTCGTAAGAAAAAATGCTTACAGCCAAAAATGTGTATTTCGATGAGAATAAACATGGTCTTTATGAGTTTTTTTATGGATGCACCATGAAAATCGACTAGTTGCCTATTTTTACTCTCATTTTCGGAATTACAACCCAAAATATTACAAATTTCAGTTCTAGAGTCAGAGAGAGTATTTTTCAATGATACTGACAGCGAATAAATTTCGAGCAATTAACTTGAGGAAGTTGTACTTTACCACTTTCAGAAAAGCAAATCTTGGATTTACAATTTCGCCCTAGAATCTCTGAATCAAATTATCGGGAGGGGGGGGGCGTGCCTCCATCTGGCAATAGCGTCTATTAATTAATCGACGCACAGCCGAGACTAACTGCGAGTTAATAAGCAAATTGCCACGCAATAAAGTTACTCGCTAAGTAAGCGGAGAGATGGAAAGGGGGTATGGGGTAGGGGGGAGGGGGTTTGAAAGTGAGATGCTGGAACCCCGTCTCCCATAAACATTTACACCCTCGGCGGGGCCACAGATGCGGCTTGCTATATTCCACCCCCTCCCACCTTACTTTTCTACCCTTCACGCTCCTCGGTATAATTTAATGTCATTCATCCGGCTCGTTCGCGAGCTATTCACCCTTATTAAAATCTGTTAAAAATCCCGCTCGCGGCGTCATATTGCCAGCCCCCGTACAAGTGTCACGATCGTTAATGTAATAACTTCAATTACCAACATCAGGCAAATTTACAACTAGTGAATTACCATTTCTGGTAGTGAAGTCGTTTACTTTTTTCTTTGTGACCAAAAGGAACACTCTTTTCCGAACCTCTTTTCTAAATACATTTTATCAACCTGTTTTCCAAACTCCTCTTCCATCGCATTTTTTCGAAACACTTTTTATATCCGTTTTTATAAACCTCTTTTCTACACTCCTTTTCGAAACATCTTTTCGAATCTTTCCATATTCCATCTATCAATCTATCTATCTATATATATATACCAGGTGTCACAAAAGTCACAAAAAGTAACCTTTATTTTGACCTCTCCAACGTCTCCAACGTTTTTTTCAAAGTCAGCTTTTTCTAAAAAATAGAAACCTCGTTTTTTTATATCGGAAATCAATAGAGCTATACATTTTACGTTGAAATATCTATCCAGATCATAGGTAAGTTGTAACCTTGAAGGTCACTTTAAGGTCATTTAAATTACAATTTTTTTCTCCATTAGGAAACCCTTTTTTTACATCGGCAATCTATAGACCTATGAGCTATAAACTAGATACATATTTGAAAGTAAAATTTTTCGCTCTAATCGATTACTGATATAAAAAGTAGGTTTTCATTTTTAAAAAAGTTTACTTT
>JAUESI010000033.1:7180873-7216860 GCA_032275145.1 Synergus laeviventris | reverse complement strand
TTTAATAATGTATCATTGTATTAAATAATAAAAATAATACCTAAAAAAAACATGTTGTTAAGCAGTGTCTTTCTCTAGATTTTACTTTTGTTAGCACGATAAATCTCGAAAGAATTGCGAGACTGGATTGGCCTTTGGTATACTCGTTTAATGTTCTAAAATGTAGGTCAAGTACGTTAGCCAGCCATTTTGGATAAACATTCATAAAAGTAGATTAAAGGTTATTCTGTGATCAAATAAAAAAAATTCGCCATCCTAAATAAAATTTCCAAAGTTCTCTTAGTTTTTTCACAGATAAATTTTATTCCCGGTTATTTTCCGGGTTTTTCCGATTTCCCGGTCTGCTAGACACCCTGATGCTATATGATATTCAAGCCTCGATATCACCTATAATCCCTTGAATTCTTTGAAATCGTGTAAAATATCATGCAAACTTAATTTATTTATTCTTAAATCCCTTGAAAATTTTGAAATCCGTACAAATTCTTTGCAATACCTTGAAATCTTTAAAAATGAATAAAATGATACAAATCCATTGAAACAGTTGAAATTCCTAAAATTGGTTCATTTATTAAGTTGTATACAACTACTTTCCACCAGAAAACTTTCGATCTTGTATATGTTTTAGAAAAAATTCTTTTTCTTATTTTCGTTTATCATAAACGCTGCAAACTTCAGTCTCATGAACCTTGAGAAAACTAGGTCAGCTTTTTAAAAGATGCCAACGTAAATTAAATATTAAATTTCGTCATTTTTAGTATACCTTTGAATGTGCCATTTCATTTAGGAACGCAGTTCAGAATCATATATTTATGACCTCTTTTCTGCGAAAACAAAGATAAAAAGCATGTATTACTTCGCTCGAAAAATATCGCAATCCTGGATGATCTGAACAATATAAAAACGAATGTACCAGTCAACGTATTTTATAGTATTCAAGTAATTTTTGAAGGAAGCGATCGAGGGAACCTGTACCTGTATTTTGAAAAAATGGGACTCCTTAATATTGTAACACTGTTCACAACGTTGGCGGTTTTATTTAATTCTATTGGTAAATTTACATATATTTATAAAATAATAATAATACAATACAACTTGAAGCATAACTGTAAATCTACTGATATCTATCGATATTCTTCTCATTAATGTTTAAAAAATGTGTCAATGTTTAAAAACTAATACTTAAATTGATAGAAATTCTGAAATATAGCACCAGAAATTTACATTTGAGAAAAAATATTTGATACTCTGTTAAAGAATTCGAATACGACATCGTAACAGCATGTTTTCATTTAGTCCACATGTCCTAAAGACATCTTTAAATTTTGTGCCTACTAATAACATTTCTTTTTTTTTTTACAGAACTAAGTTCACAAGCACTAGATATCCTGCACCAAAGTCATTTTATAAGTCCTCCTTCTTATGTGATAGAAAATGGTGTCGTTCGTTTAACTGGGCATAGTATTGGAGGTACGGCATTAATAGCCGATGGATACTTCCTTGGAACCCGGGAACATGGCAGATTCCGACCTGTTAATATTTCTGACTTGTTGTCTTTAGTATACATAAGAACCGGCGAATTTGTTATGGTGACCCCAGTGCGTAGAATGGAACTCCTACATCGTGCTAATTCATCGAATAAATGACCTAATCATCACCAATAAACCACACCCACGTTATAAAAATGTATCTATTGAAATAATCTATTTCAATAATGTATCATTGTATTAAATAATAAAAAGAATACCCAAAAAAACATGTTTTTAAGAATTTGTCTGTCTGTAGATTTTATATTGTTAGCACGATAACTCTCGAAAGAATTGCGAGACTGGATTGGCCTTTGGTATACTCGTTTAATGTTCTAAAATGTAGGTCAAGTACGTTAGCCAGCCATTTTGGATAAACATTCATAAAAGTAGATTAAAGGTAATTCTGTAATTAAACAACAAAAATTCGCCATCCTAATAAAATTTTCGAGGTTCTTCTGGTTTTTTCCCAGGTTTTTCCGATTTTCCGGTCCTCTATATATGACATTCAAGTCTCGAAATCCCCTATAATCCCTTGAATTCTTTGCACTCGTGTGAAATATCTAGCAACCCTAATTTATTTATTTTTAAATCCGTTGAAATTTTTTTCATTTCTTGAAGATTCCTTGGGATCATCAGCCCTCAACATCGAGGAGTCTTGAATTGCTCTTAAAATGGCTTCAAATATTGAATTTGAAAATTGAAGCAGTTCATATGTTCTTCTACGATATATTAACCACAAATGAGGAAAGAGAGAAGTAATTGGCATTTTCTATATTTAATTAAAAATATTTAAATATTGATAGTGTAACCAGGATGTATTTCATTGTTTATGAAAAGTGTATTTTGGAATATTTGAAATAACAAAATTCTCAGTCTCGCAAGCCCTGATTTTTCAGAATATGCAAAATGTCCGAATGACTAATTGGAAGTCATACAAGTTGTGCGAGATTATCCCGGGAAATAATGGTTGTTTGGAGTGCAGGGTGTATAATTGAATTGACCGGGGTCCAAGTGGTAAACTCGGGATCAGGGATAAGTATAGTTTAGTATCAGAACATAGCTTTCGCCCCGTCTAATCACAACTTTGTGCGGAGGGCACGCGCCAAGCTGATGGGTTCATTAGGCGTTACTATACGCTCCTTGCATTCTGATCTCACTTTTCCGACGCTAAGAGGACACTTCTTTCTCTTGGGATTGGTTGGCATTAAATATATGTTTCCGACTTATTGCCACTTTCTTATGATTACAAATTATCAGAAATGCTAATTCCAACATATGACCAAAATCATTAAATATTAAATATTGCGCACAAAAACAGCGAATAAAACTTTGATTACAAAATTTTTATTTTTCTAGTTTAATTTTAGAGTTTTATTATTGGCATATTTCGTGTCCCATTTTTATAGGAACATATCGTTTCAAATGATTCATTTGTGGGAAAACTCTTAAAAACTCTTGTAGTCTTTTGCAGTCTCTTTAAATCTCTAGTTATTAAAAATTAAGAAAAGAATAATCATAAAGTGTAGCTTAATAGTAATTTTCGTGAAAAGTTGTTTAAAGTTCAAAGAAATATATTCTTGTTTTGTCAACAATAATTGACTATGGATAATTTTGAGAATTGGCATATCATTACCCGATAAACATCTAATTATATTAAAATATTATTATTGAAAACAGAAATCCCGAACAGGTCCTCTTCAGAACCCCAAATCTACTAACATTATTACACGCGCGCTATAGCACAAGATAAGGAAAAAAAAAATGAAAATCAGATTTGAAGTAAACATTATTGCTTTGTATTACTTTTATCCTGTCAAATATTAAGTAGAGCATATGGTACAATTTTCCCTATACCACCCATGATAGTCAATGCAAACAACATTGGCAATGATGGATGCACTGCTTGGTTTAGGGAGTACAACAGCTCCAAATATTGACATACGTCCTTTGCCACAATCGAGTGACCACAAAGAGCATGAAATTCTCAGCAGATTCTAGATCCCCAAAATTCGTAAATGTGACCATCGATTTCAGATCATGTCTGTGGGTGGTAACGTGTTTTCACGAGTGAGCGTGTAATGACGAATAATGGGGCTCCTCCTGTGCGGATGGATCCAATTCTCGGTCGAGAAAAGTGTCCTGGAGTGACTGATGATCCTGGGAACGAAACGAGGATAACAAGAAGATGAATCGGGATGAATCAGGATGAACAGGTAGTTTTTCCTCTGACCTCTCTTCCTGCAATCTTACATACTACACTCATTCCTTAAGGAAGAAATACCTCAAATATAAGATTGAAAAGTCCTCTTTTTATTCCCGGAAAGAGGAAACATTTTTGTCACTTAGTTCAAGGAACAAATAAAACTTCTACTCATCCCCGGTGGGCCTTTCCGTATATGTTCCATGTTTGTAAATACGTGGTTGGGGATTATGAATGCTAGAATGGCGAGTGGAATGTATATATAGGTGTAAACACTAAACGCCCAAGTGAAGAGCTCATAATAGGCTTAAGGTTGACTGCAAAGAAACCTTCCAGGACTTGCAGCGTCTTAAGCCAGCTTCGAAATGGCCTTCGCATAAAAGAAACTCGTGATAAAGATGTGTCACGAACTTCCATTCAAAACGAACTTCTACCGCGAGTAGTCGACGAGTTTAATTCCTTCTCAATTGAAAATTAAGACCTGAGCTTGCTGTAACTTACTACTAATCCTAGTAAACAATCTTAAAAATACGTGACAGTTTGAATGAAAAACGATTTAGAACATTGTGTTTATATACATTTGTTAGATTTTCAGGATTTTCTATATAATTTTACAAGATTTCCCACACTATTCTAGAATTTCGAATATATTTGAGTCATATGTTTAGGGAAGTGGTTTCTAATCTAGATTAGATAAAATAATACGTTTACTGGAGCTTAATAAAAATGTTTGTATTGAAATGATGATTGACGTTTGGTGGGAGAACCGACGAAGATTCGTAATCGCAGATAGGCCCAATTCATTAAAGAGTTTAAAGGGCGAGTACCCCAGCGAACCGTAATGGCCCCCACCCCTCTTAATTACAAAACCAACGAAATGGTACTCGGGAGTCAAAGCTGGCCTAATCAACCGTAATAAAATAAATTAGAGGGGCCAAAAGTGTGATTATTGACATATCAAAACTCTATCGCAATTACTTAATTTATTGAACTGGAGACGAACTTACAAAAATAAACTATCAAGCTTATCTCTTAATTTTGGAATTGAACGCACAGGAAGTAATTTAATTTTCGCGGGACTCTTAACAAAATTAGACTCATTTTCTGACCATCGATAATTAGATAGATTTTATTATTCCAACTGTCGATGGTTTAATCAAGTTTAATCATTATTGGATTCAATAATTGTTGATTCAATATACCATTTATAATGGTTCAAATTGCAGACAATTAAAGTTCTAAATTGTGAATTTGAGGCTATGTAAATTGTAATTCAACCACATTTTCATTAGAAGATGTTTAAATTTATATTTTATAATTTATACTCACTGTTTGATGAGAATTATTATTAATTATATTATAGTATTATAATATTTAAACTATTTTAAAGAATTTCAAAAGATGTCAAGATTTGCTATGATCACGATTTTAAAGTAATATAAATCCAACCAATAGGTAAAGAGAGAATGTGGCTTCAGACTTTTTAAATCTTGATGGGATATTGAACCGATTTCCCTACATGAGATATTCACTACTGAAATCGTGACACTCCTTGTGAGGTCCTTGGCAGTTTTCCAGATCACGACTACACTAGAACTAGAGAAAACTGGTTAAGACCCCATTAGAACGTTATCAAAATTATTATAAGGGCTAATGTATCAAAATGATAGCGATAATATGAGTTAAATTTTATACTTTAGATTTGTATGCATTTAATTGTTCCAGAAAAATCCACCCATAAAGTGCAATTAAGTATCCTAGGTATTGTTTAAATTGAAATAAAATGTTGCAATTCACCTTTCATGAATGAATGATTATTTTCGCGAGCAATTAAGGAAACCAAGTTACTTTGTCCCTAAAGCAAAGCGAAACTCAAGAGAACCTGGTGTAACTGCGTTTGGTGTAATAACAACGCGTGTGAGAAAGAATAATGGGACAAAAGGGATTCGTATGGTACTATGGTGGTAGAACTATGAGGAGGATAGAGTGTAGCAGTTGGAACATCAGGGTGGCCACCACCGTGACCGTCATCCCATGTATATATTCTCGGTCTGTATATTTACCTACATTATGTATTACATTGGTTTACGTTTAATGCTATAAGGGGAAAGAAATAATAACGCTTAGACTCAGATCCTGTCGCATTAAAAATTTCCTCCCCAAGCAACTTTGATTCGTCTTTTGCAGCTTCAAAATGTGTTCTCAAATTTTACAAGAGGAGTTATGAAGAACCATGCAGAAATTATCCTATTTAAAAATAGGGTTAAAAAAGTATATATGGAAAGGTCGAGTCTTAAGAAAGGATCCTGAATTCAAAAGAAAGACTAGTTTTTACTGTAATCTTGGCAATTAAGACCTGCAAACAAAGGATAAAGAAGATCATTTCTTTATTCTTTCTGGACTTGCTAGCTGCGTAGAAAGACGAACTAGCGTTTGAAATGAGACAGTTTAGTGGTCATGTGTCAACGTGATCCTCTTCTTCAAGACGAAACCCGCGAGTGTTTGTGCGAACCAGACGGGAAACAAAAGCTGCGATAATTAATCCTCTGAGAGTGCCGAGCAGCACGGAAATCTACGACTGGCTCTAGCGCCAATTCAGCGACGGCGGTTGCGCCTTGTTATTTAACTTTCATTACGAGCGCATAAGCTTTATTGATATTTGCTTGGATGTGCCAGAGCCGTGGATACGGTAACTTGGTCACGTGCGATTTTTTCTTATCACAAATCTCGACATTCACGATTAAAAATCACATGTAGGGATAAAATGATATATTCTAAAAAAGAAAGGCAAACATCTGATGAATGATTTTTTTTTTAGAGTAGAAGCGATTGATTATCGGAGGGTATTCCAGGTTATATAATATTCATCCATCCTTTCTTGAATGAAATATTTGACGCATAAAAAACCGGAACCACGTCATTACCATTAAAAAACCATTGAAGATACATCAAGTCTTGTATACCAAAATATGACTCAGCTCCCTAACTAAAATTAAATCATAAAATCTCATCTGGCGGCAATTATGGAACTTGACACAATACGGACAAAATGTGCTTAATCAAAAGATCCAAACAAGGATTTGTTGCCACACAGGTCTTTGTCGTGAGTCCTCTCTTACGAGGTACATACACACCTCGAGCAACTTCTGCTGACATTTTTTTTGTGTTCAAGCCAAAGAGAAACTCTTTTCGTGTATGATGCTAATGTCTCTTGGTATCAAAGCCACAAACGAATCACAATGTTGAGCGTCGATCAAACTCGAATTATAAGGTTCGTGTCGTCTAGAACTCATAATGGAATCTCAGTAAAGGGGGCCGAGTTGTAAACAAATCGTAAAAAGAGTGAAAGGCTGCCTTTTTCGTTTGCCTTTCGTTTCGTTCATCGTCTCGCTATTCAGAAGTCATCGACCAAAAGAGGGCATACTTTATACTTTATACTATATAGAATATAGTATAAAGTATATACGGCTTATAAAACCGCTCTTGGTTTACAGTAACGTTGACTTTTAAGCACCCCACTCCACCCCTGCCCAACATTCAGTCGGGTTGTTATGCCAGACATAAAGCGAAGTCATTCCGGATTGAGAAATCGCGGTTTCAGCCTCAAGTTCTTCAGTTATTCTGGACATTACCAAACTTAATTTTTCCAATCCTCTTGTTCAAACCCCCTTTCCAAATGAATTAAGGAGAGTCCATTAATTACGTAAAGATGCTTTTAAAACTTTATGACCTTCACTTGCCCAAAAATTGGTGGTTTAGTATATGTTGAATAATATGTTTGATATTCTAGTTTACAAAGATAACAAAGAATGGAAAAGTGAGAAATAGAAAGCTTGTAGTTTTACGATTCGCACCTCGTTACCTGTCTTATTTCTGGTATGTAGGTACTTCTACGCGAGGAGCTTATCTTGTCTGACGGTGGTTGTACGCTAAGGGATTCGTACTTAATACCTTATCTTGTTAAGCAGTGCGCTTAAAATTGTCGCCCGCTTGCAGTTAACCGTTCTCTCGCCGTGTAGGTACGCAGTATTGTCTTGGGCCGCTTCGAACAGGTTTGCGTGGGTGGACCAGCCGGTTTTACAGGTGACCGTCGGTCATTCTGATGGCAGCACTGCTCAGCCTTTAAAAACAAATAAACTCCCATTTTTCTTATTTCAAACATTATCCGATCCCTCACAAATCTCACAATCAAGTCTTAAATCTTACATTCCAAATATCTTCGATTTTAAGACCTCGTAAACTGACAATTCTCGTTTACACATCAACATTTAACATACATATTTCTTGTTTGAAGGTTTCAAAAGACTATGAAATGTGAAAGCTTCTAATCTTGATTTTTCAATCAGCACAATTTCCCAATTGCTCCATTACAAAATCCAAATGAGCTACTTCTTTTATAATCACAAGATTTAGGATCTAGATATATGTATCATATTTCTGGGACTTATCGAAAAGTGTCCCTGTTTGTGCAATGGATGAAAGTATCCAAATATCAGGTCTGACAAAAGTATCGAATTTCTCGAGTGGGTCCCAGAAAATCTAAACTCTAAGATTGAAACGTAACCCAGCCATGTTTCGCCTTTGGGGGTGTTTCGTTACAGGCTTGGGAATAACAGACGCGACAGATAGGCGACGGATTGACGTAAAAGTGGCTAGAGTAAAAGTGTCTGCATCGGTAAAAAGAGTCGTTCTCGTTTCATTGGGGTTTCATTGTCGTTTTTGTCCCTGCAGGTCAAATAAAATGAGAATCGACCACCCTGACTAAAGGTAAACTGGTGAACGTTTGCACAATAAGAGTCACAACCACCCGCCTCGAAAGTAACTACCCCCTGCCGGCAAAAGCTTTTAACTATTTTTACTAGTTCTCCTGACAACACCCGAGTTTGTAACCTGCCACCTAAACATCATTCTTTCTGTTAAGAATATGTTGAGAGTCGAAAACTACAGGGTGAACAAATTGGTCACTCCCTCTGAGGGTTTTCAAAAAAAAAGAATTACATGCTTCCATTATGAAGAGTCTAAGGTTTCACAAAAGAATTACATGTTGTAAGAATTTCAAAAATCAGGTTCTTTCCGGCATTTGAAAAAATATTACAAAAAATATTGACAAGAATTTCTCTCTGCGGAGAAAAGTCAGGCTTGGAAAATTTTTAAAACAATATCTTGTTAGTTTCTTAAATTCCCTGGAAAATCCATGAATCCTTAAATAAATCGTTAAAATCATTTTATGGCTTTTAAAATTTCATAAATTACTTTAAAATGACTTAAAATCCTTATGAAATTCTTTAAATACACCCAAAATATTTTTTTAATCACTGAAAATAATTTAGAATCACTTCAAGTTACTACAGAAATTTTTATTCAGTGAAATTTCCCGAAGTGAGTGAAATTGCTGAAATTTTCTTAAAATTTCCCGAAGTCAGTGAAATCTTTTGAAGTCTTTGCAATATTCTAAAATATCTTGAAGTTAAAAGTAGGTGTACGAGTACAATTGATCGTTTGAATTGTAAACCCTTGAACTTCTCACTTCCACTTTTGTGGAAGTTCGCCTATTTATTTCTTATCGGTCGCTTTTTAAGTTTTCAAGTTCTCAAGTTTTTCACGAAAATGACAAATAAGATATATAAATACGCGAAACACTTACACTTCGTCGGCGACGTTTAAAAGATTCGTTTAAGATTGTTTATCCAGAAGAAGACAAATTTTGCATATCACTATTTTCCAACATTAAACGCTACTTTATGATATTGCAGAGGAAAATATACTTAAAGAAACATATTTTGCATAATTTTAAGTAAGAAAATATTTTTGAAAGTGTGTTGGTCGGACGTTGGCAGTTGGCACGTGATGAGCGGTACTTGAGGGGCGCATATAGTTCAAAATGACATGACCGTTGGGCGAGGGTTAGGGATCTCAGTTTACATGGACGTGCGATGTTGCGAGTTTTATCAGTGCTCGCCAACACTCGACTTGAGTTTAAATCCGTCGAGTTTGCTTTTCTCGGTCCGAAAATGGACAAACCGCATACGGCAAACAAGTTGCCTACCTACTTTTGCAGTCCTGAAAAGCTGACTCTGGATTCTCGAGTTCTGAAAAGGATCAAGGGTATCCAATGATATCCTTAGGTCCTTAGGAAATACGTGCGCCTCGCTGTTTATTAATGGATCTTTGTATTTACTTATTTACTCATTCCTTTAGACTTTTGCCGACTTTTCCGTTCTGCTCTATGACTTTCAGCTGTGAAAAACACGGTTTCGGATAAAGAAGTCAAATAGTCCCTCAAAACAGGTGTGTCTATAGAAAAAATGAAATCCATCGAAACTTCGTAGTTTCAGAAAAAAGGGATTAAGAAAAAATACATACTCTCTCAATCTGAATTAGTAAGAATTAATTTTAATAAATTAAGGAATTTTACTAAATTAAATAGTAAGTCACCTATGTTTGCTATTATCAGAATTATAAGAATCACCACAATGAATTTTTCTTCGAACATCAGTCATATTTATACTTAGCTTTTATAGTTTACTTAACAGATTCTAATAATAAGAAACTTCTATTAATTAGTAAAATTTAACTAATTCAAATTAAGAGAGTATGGAATTAAATGTGGAGTGAAAGTAGACAGATGTTTCGAATGATATTTTTTTGAAATTTAGGGCACTTTTCTCACGATAAGGTTGGAAATACTTCACCATTGAGAAACTTATCTGTCAATAATTATCTGAGAGGTCTGGGCAAATGCGATAATACACATATATATGCACCTCGTGCGATACGTGAAGTATCGGACAGGATCTGCAGTCACGAGAGACTGTAAATCAAGTCTAGGGTTAAAGAAGGCCATGCAGAAATACATTTCTGATTTGGACCGCCCGTAATTGCCATGTCAAATGTTAGAATAGATGAACACAATTAAAAGTATATTAAAACCTTCAAGTGTTTTCTGAGATTAAATATCTTTTACATAAAATGTACTGCTTAAAGAAAAATTTTGAATAATTTCATATATAGTGTTAGAATAGAAGCTTGTATTATAACTGTAAAATATAATTAACCAAGCAATAAGTAGCTATGTTTGTCCTGAATAAAGAAAATCAAGACATTTATATTCACTTAATACATTAAACGTGTTAACGATCTGTTTCATCTAATTCACCTGTCACATTAAGTAGCTTATACATATTATCTGCATTTTGAAATTCAGCCTTGGAGATGCTTAACAGTTTCTTTCAAGTCTACCGACATAGGTCATCGTCACGCACAAATTTCTTAATGAGTCCAGAGATTGGCTCTGAATAGTTTCCGGTTCAGGGATATCTAACGGTTATCTTATTCTTAGATGGCTATGAGTGTAGATCAAACAGGACAGATCCGTTTATCTCTTGATAAAAATAACGAAACTAAAGTAAAAATGTAAGTATCATTTTTATGCAAAATAATAATAAAATAAAAACCCAAGTTCCTCAAGTTTCTATAATATACTCTTCAAGTTCAACTCATAAATGAGATTTTGAGATTCTCGAAAGTTAACTTTCTTTTAACTTAAAAAGTTAAAAACCATCTTCAGCATCTCAAAAAAATACGTGGATGAATACTTGAATGAGCTGAAGTCTCGTATTTCCAAAACGTAAAACTCCATAATGGAAAATCTTCGTTTCCTAAAGTTGTTTAGATACGGAAATCGATTTCAAATAGCGGCTACTGTTCTGGATGAAAAATCGTTTTCTCAAGAAGAGGCCTGCAGGCTTGAGTGCTGGACACAGAAGAACTAAGTCGGCTCGTTAGGGCCCAAAACTGTTTTAGGGCACTACTAATTCAGGCTGACATAATTGGGGATGTTTGTTACCTGGACACCATCCCCTGGTACACGAGCGCCTCGTTCAAGATCGTATAACGAAGAGAAGAACATGGAAAACCTCTTCGGGCGATCCTAGGGTCCGATAGTCGATGCTATCGCCATCCGACAGCTTGTAGCCCAGCATGGTCTCCTCCTACTCTTCCTTAGCTTCCTTTTTCTTATTTTCATCTTCCTTCTTCTACTCGCAAGCCTGACCTCGTGGTTTTTTCCTCCCTTGGTCCAGCATCTTGGATGTATATCCATCTTTTTTACCCCTTTTACCCTTATATCCTAAAAATGACATGGTTTTATAAAAGATCTTGTCGTATTCATATTCTCTTAGCAAAGAAATTTTGTTGGAAAATTTATAAACAGTAGCGGTAAACGGTTTTAGACTCACCTGAACTAAAATATTACATATAATTAAAACAGAAAATAATTTTTTAGTCTTGACGGGGTATTGACCAGCCCCACCAGGATCCTGTCCAAATTTTTTAATTCTCTTATATTTGTACAGAGTGAATTAATTGACAATTTCAGTTTTCTGTTGTTCTCAGGTGAAAGAATGTCGATCCGATTATCCATGTAAACGGCCCATCCACAGGAGAGCGAGAATAAACTTGCAAGCTCGTACATACATCCATACAACGCTCTGTTAAGCTTATAGTCGTACCTCAAGTATTTTGAGACATCCTCTGCAGCCTCACAGTGCTCGCAAGAAGTACGCAAGCTATTCGTTTGACGGCGAAACATAAATTCGAGACGTCGCACGGTTTTCTCGCCTTGTCACCTTTGTCATTTGCTGCTTATAAATATCGTCCTCTGGTTATTCCCGGTTTCGAGCTTGTTTCGCGGCTTTCCATCGTGCCAATGTCCTGTACAGATTCACACCGATCTCTCGAGAAATAAATTATTACACGGTAAAGATGTATCAATTAGCAAAACGCTGCTGAAACATTTATTGCACGATCTTCTACAACGAAAACCATTAGCAAAAACCGCAAAATAACATCAATTTTTCAAAGTTATTTATTCTAAGAATATTTCTAAGAATTTCTTTCTTCTAACGCGCATAAAAATTTTGTTCATCAATATAACTTTATCTAAACACTGAAAAAATAGTTGGAGAGTATCCAGTGATTTTCTCGAATTGAAATAACGAATACTCTTCTTGGTTAAAAAATTATTAGATGAAATTATTAGATAGGATGGCGCTTTAAGGATTAAGGGATTTTAAGATATTGTTACTTTATGTACTTTTTTTTAAATCCTTTGATTTGAAATTGTTTACAAGGCTCTGAATCTTTTTAGTAAAAGATGCAGTGGAAAAACAAAAAATTAATCCCGCGGATTATATAGTTACTGGTTCCATAAAAAGTATGTAAAAAGGAAGTTCGATAAATAATTATAAGAGCTCTAATTAACTTCCGACGTGGATTTACAGTATTTACACAGTGATGAGTCGTTTTTTCTCTACTATGAATTTCAAATGTCGCTCAGCACGTGGAACCGATCGCTTTTTTAGTTCACACTGCAGCTACATATGTATATATATATATATATATAGATCACAGAATAAAATATACATACATCTTTTGAGAAGTGTCTTAATAATCATCGTTGCCACGCCTCATGAAATGAAACGAGCGACTCATTCCTGCTGACAGACGCCGAACATGAGCTCACAAAATGTTTCCGTTTTTTGTCACATTTACGGCCCTTGGCTCGAAATATGGCCATTAAGCTTTCGAAAGGCGAAACATGGAGATCGGCCTGTAAACAAGCTGGAGTAGAAGTGCCACAGGGCCGCAGTTTAATGTCGTTTGGGACCATAATCTCGTCTTCCAAATGCACTCGAAAATATAGTACTTGTAAAAGTTTTCTTGGAATTCTCGAGAAAAAACGACCTCGTTTCCTTTCTTGATCCATAAAATATACACCACAAACGAATTGCCGTACGAAGTGGATTGCAAAGTGTTTTATAAACACGTTTACAAACACTCAGAAAAAAGGTTTCCTAAAATGAAAGAATCTTTTCTCGATTGCATTTTGGCCAGCCGCCTTTCCAAACCCTTTTTTAAATCCCTTTTTCCTAATTATATATAACAAATACTTTCTAGGGGTAAGAAAATATCTTGACCTATAAATTGGTAATTTTTTACAAATTGAACAAATTCATTTTCACACCCAAAACCTCTAAACAATTTTTTTTAAATAAAAATAAAATGGCAGTTGGTATTATTTTTACTTTGTACGGCAGAATAAAATTAAAGAAAGAGGAGAAAGAGGCTGAAGTAAGAAATAAGAATACAAAATTGCATAAATTGTCTGATTCTGGTTTTTGTTAAAGGTGAATTCCAGTTTATATTTCAGCATTTCAGGTTTAATTAGAGGGCAAGTTTTTCGAGCCTCAAACTCCTTAATGGGCTTGAAAAAAAAGTATCAACGTTTCCCATGTCGTGTTAACGAGGAGATACGCGTGCATACGTGCTTTGACAGATAGTTCTCCCAATCTAGCAGTTTCTTTTAACGCGATTCATGTACATGGTGATGGTGAACAACGAGACAAGATCCTCTCAGGCCTCTGGTTGGAGTCTGGTTAATGTCGTTGGGACTCTCGCTAGCGGCAACTTATCGATGTTTATGTTAAACCGACACATTTAACAGCCACACTGTTTATCTCGCCAATAAATAACATCGAGTCTGGCTTTACCAGTAAGCTGAATATCTCATCATTTCATTATTCCGATTTCTTAGACGAACATGGTGAAAAATTGATATTCAACCTTAATATCTTGGACAGGTGACCATTGGTCACTAGATGGTCCTTATTTTTCAATTTTGAATTTTTCTTGGTCTCATCCCCTTTGTTTGTTGAAATTACCAACAAATTCCATTAAAAAAAACATCAAAATTCGACAAAATCCATTAAAATCGCATAGAATTGGCAATTTATATTTCTTTAATAATGAGTTAAAAACAAAATTTGCTTTCTAATAAATAAACCTGCGTCTTGCAAGAGTTTGACGATATTTAATTATTAATTGTGGAAATTATAATTTTGGTTCAAATTTAGGGGTCCGCCACTGTGTACATTTTGAAGAAAAAAATTTCCTTCAGATATATTTTTTGAACATAGTCTGAAAATCATAATTGCACATAGCCAAAGGATTCCCATGAAATCTAAAAAAATTACCTGCATTTGGAATTGGACAGTATTTTTCCCTATGTTAAACGATGTCAAGAAAAATCCAAAATCGAAAATTTTAACAGTTGCTCTCTCAATCTGAATTAATAAGAATTTAACTAAATAAATTAGTAGCCCCACATTTGACTATTGAATTAGTAATTTCTCTACATTCTACTAAATGAAATTGAACTATAAGTCACATTACCAACACAGTAAGAATAATTTAGTAGCTTTACTTTTACTAATTAAATTGTTCACAATTAATAATTCTCCGAACATCAGTATGTTAAACTTTTCATATAAATATATATATTGTTATTTTTGTCATATTATTTATTTTTTATATATTATTTAACAGAGTCGAGGGATTGCACTGAAATCGTCTGAATTCTCCAGAAATATCTGAAGTCATATGAAATCACTTCAAGTCACTTAAAGTCACATGAAATCACATGAACCCATTAAAATCTCCTGAAATATCTTAAAGTCAGAAGTAGGTGTGCACACCCGCTTGGTCGAGTTGTCAACCCCTCGGAATTAGTAAGAAACTACTATTAATTAGTAAAATTTGACTAATTCATATTGAGAGAGTGCAATTAAACGGGAGAGAGTACGCGTGTACGTAAAATGGGAGAAGCACCAGCCACAAAGGGTTTACAGATCGTGAGATGCAACATTGTATGATAAATGGTGGTTATATGATTGTCAGTGGTGTAAGGACGGGTCTGTACCTCGCATTAAATCAATGCATTACGGAAGAGCTGTACGTAGGAACATGCGATAATGCCTCGGCAATACCGGTGCTTGTATACTTGGGACTCACTCTACACTCTCGTAGATACGTAGAAACGTATGTAGATACGTTTGTATGCTACATGGAAACACGTATTTATCGATAGGCTAGTTTACATACGCGGAAACGCATCGCCATAATACGCCCAATAATTTACGAGTCCTGCTGGAATATATTCGAATTATCGGCGCTGCAATCGACGGACCATTATCGGCAATTGGCTCACAGTCCATAAATAATATGCGAAAACCGTTTCCAACGATCATTCCATTATCTTCACCTAGTTAATTTCAGCAATTATCTATTTCAATAATTTGAATAGGGAATTTCGTGAGGAACGTTTTTGCCTATTTTCATAAATAAACATAAATAGCAGTATACTATAACATTTTCATAGCAAAATACAAATATTGCGAATAGAAGAAATAAAAATTAAAAAGTGCAGATGGCGAGATTTGAACCCTCGCTTACTAGTCTTTCGCGCTGATGACTCTTGAAATTTACGGTAAAAATGGGACAACGTGAAATTATTCTCAGAGCAAGAACGGAATAAGGAGAACCAAACAAAATATTTTAATCAAGATCATTAGCAGTGAGTTGGTGATTTGGTAAAAATACAGGTGAAGTTCTTTTCAACTCTTACATATTTAAGTTTCAGTTTGTTCAAATTGCGGTCGTTGATTAAATTACCGAAAAAGATAATGAACTTTATTCATTGTATTTGTTGAATACATAAATATTATCTCCATGATTTGGGGTTACGAAGTCAAATGTAAAACTGAACAATGTCCCAATTACACCGTAAATAGAATTAATTTTCATACAAAACGGACACTAATTTAATAATGACTTTTTCCAATATTCCATATAATATATGTTTGACACAATTTCATACAGTTTGAACATTTATTGTCGTTTTTGAAAGACAGGATTCTAAAATTGTAAACATAATTTTACGATCCTTTGACATTAGGCTGTTAGCACTCTAAGCAAATAAGTAACGAGTAGCCCACTAACCCAATGTATATTAAAAGTTGTAAACTTTTTATTATTCACGTAAATAACGAATTTATGGACTGATAGAGAAAGATTTATGACCTGAAGGCTGAGGCCTAAAATAAATGTGTTTACTTATAAAATGTAATACAAATATGTATGTAGGCTTAGAGTCTCTGGTTTTGTTAAACTTATGAGCATTTAAAATGTCAGACGTAATATATTGGAACGTAAACTATATCGTAACTATATCAAAGCTTTTTCGATGTTTAATACATTCAAAAGATTTTACAACCGTCCTATTTTATGATCGACCCAAATTCTTGTTTTACAAACATCCTTAATCATAAATCTATACGGAGTATAGTTTTATTTTTTCAGTATTTGTATCAATTTTTAAATTAAAGAAAATTTGAAGTTCAGAATTGAAACTGTATAAAGTGTCTGAGGATTTGGCGAGGAATTCGAAGATTTTTGTAGTTCTTTGTGAGACAGTCAAGGGAATTAAATATAGCCGATCTTGGCGGTTTTTGTAGAAAAAGTCAAGGGTGAGTTTTCATTAAAGCTTGGATTGTCAGCGACACGCCCCGCGCGACTCACAGAACGACAAACTGTGCGGTAAGGGTTGCAGGTCGTACCAACCTCTGCTGCTATAAATAACGTCACGAGTGACTTAATGTCGTCGACAAACTTTGCCCGATTCGACCGACTCCTATCGACTCTCTCTTAAGAGGGTTATCAAAAGTTACCCTCCTCAATTTATTCGTAACCATAACGCGTTAGCGAATATTAATTGCCCCCTCTGAGATATTTTTTTTTCGATTATTATCGAGTAATTGACACGGTTTCTTATATATATTACCATCCTGAACAGAAATTGATTATTAAGCCCTATTTAAAATAGGGTTCTGCTGAGGCCCTTGTCGGGATTTCTTTTTTCAATAAAACATGTTTGATATAATTAATTATTTAAGGGTAAACGATAGAGTAATAATATCTCCTTAATACCAATTTTACTGTTGGCAAACGCGTATATATTTCTGTGAACTTTAAACAGATTTTCATTAAAATAATTTTATTAACTAGGAATATAAAAGGATTTCAAAAATTATGGTATTCTAAAGAATTTGCATGTATACTATGAAATTTTACAGGTTTCTGAATATTTCGAGAAATTTTCAATGAAGGCAATATTTTTAAACTTGTGTTATATCTATATAATGTATTTAATTGAAAGAAATATATCGATTACAGTCTCCAATGATTTCACGGTTCTTGAAAATGATATAACTTCAAACAACTCATTCTTGGTTATATGTTCACAAATGAAAAAAGATCCGCAGATGCTGCCGTTCACAAGCGCAGAAGTCGACACGAAGACAGTAACCATAAAATTCCTCGATAACGATAGCAAGAAAGCATATCATCAGAAGGAGAGAAACGACTTAACATCGAATTGTCCTACCCATAGAAAAAGTTGAGTTCTTATCTAAAAACAGGATTTTATTGATAATTAAATACAAAGCCCCTCTCTAAATTCATTAGATCTCACAGTTAAAAATTTCAAAATATACAGCCAGCAATCAATCCCCAAAAAGTCCCCCTATTCCTATATACAGCTTAAGATAAAAAAATGTTCGAGAAATTACTCTTAAAATTGTCTTTCTAATAGAAAATTATTAGAATTAAAATTTAAAAGAGTTTGACTTTGAATGAAAGAAGAAAGAGAAAGAATAGTCGATCTTTGTCAGCACTTGATGGTGACTTGTGAATGAATCTCGTGATTCGTATTGGAATGAATGGAGACCCTTTTTGCACTCCCTTCTTCCGGTTTTATTAATTACGAAATGTGACGATAAAGCATCGACGTAAGCAGATAGCTCGCCTCCTGCGAAAGTGATATAAGCAGTCGCATTAAGCCGTGATCGTTCTCAATGCGTCTTTTGTCTATATTCACCCGGGAAAGGTCGAAATTAAAATTTATAGGTCTATTTGCGCTCTCAGCCACGATTACACTTGCGTAAGAGTCGAGTTGAGTGATTATGGATTATATATGTTTTCCAGAGGTAGAGAGTTTAATAGCAGTCGAGCAGAAGTTTGTTGACACAAGAGCGCGATTATCAAAGCACCACTTATGATTTGCTACATATCGCAGGCCAACGGACTTACAGACCGGAAAAATGCTGATAAATTGTTGCTTTGTATCGAATTCTGGTAATTATTATATATCACTGAACGACAATTAGAAGCAGGATGTGCGTACGTTATTTATGATGTTCGATTATCAGTCACTTAGGATATGAGACATAAAATGTATTCGTTGAGCTGCTATTTATATATTATTTATTACAAGGGGGGGGGGCAAACAGGGATTTATTATACATATATGAAAAGTGATAATAAAAAAATTCAAATACGATTAGTGCCGCGGAAGGGAGGTCTTGGAATAACATTCAAATATATTTAATAAACAAATTAAAGTGTATGTTGGTATATACAAATTTATCTTAACACTTCTCATATCATATTACATATGATTGTTTATTATTTCATATCGCCCTATGGCTCTGTATATGTATTTTGTCTACGGGTCTTTTTGGTTGAGGACCAAGTACCAACGAGTCAAGTCTGTCAGTCGATCGTTGCTCTCAAATGTATTAAGACGTTCTTCAAATAATAAAGTGTTCACCTACAACAAAGACTTATCATTTATATATTAAATTCACCACTAAACTTTTACCATATTCCAATAGTGTATAATTTGTACCGACAAAATTCGGGTATTCGTACGGAAATTTAAGTATGCGTTGCCACAACCATATAGAAAAATCACTCTGCATATTCTCCTCTTCCCTTGCAAAAATTTTAATGGTGTTCTGGCCAGGTTTCCCTAGTTCCTGCGTGATCATGTTCTGGAAAACTGGCAAGGACCCCACAATGCGCGTCACTCTCTCATCAGATTGAACACTATTCTGAATTGATTATTTGCAAGATTTAATTACTTAACTAGTTAATTTTCTGAAAACCAAAATTAAGAGTTAATAATTATATCAAAATCACGCCTGTATTTTAAAATCGAGATCAGACCTGTGAACTAAGTTTAAGAAATTTAAAGCAATTTCAAAACATTTTAAAAGATTTTAAGTAGTTTACTAATTTAAAAGGATTTCAAGAAATCTTAAGTAATTTTAAAGAATTTAAAGCGATTTCAATAGATTTCAAGTGATTTTCAATAATATCAAGGGATTTAAAGCGAATATCATCAACTTTAGGATACGTCAAAAGTTTTCAAAAAATGCATAAATTCTAAAACAGTTGTCAGTGAAAATTTCGATAACTGTTTTAGAATTCTTCACGGTAAAAGTACTTTAAATTAAAAAAAAAGTTTATGAAATAATTGAAAACCTTTGATGTGTCCTAAAGTCAATGACCGTGTATATCGCTGCTCTATAAATTCCTAATTAAATAAAAATATTTAAATTATAAATAGAAATCCTGATCAGGGCCTTGTCAGAACCCCATTTTAAATAAAGTTAAATGAGGCAATTTCTGCACGGGTCAACATTTAAGGTCAACATCACTTCGTATAACTCACCAGTCAAATCGATTTCAGTCTTTATGCTATATCTATTAAATAATCATCAACCAATTCGCTGAATCGTTTCCACGGATACCGACGTTTATGAGGTTTTCGTGCACCATTGAATGGGATACGCACTCCAAAACTCTGGTCGTTGTCGTAAACCTTGCCAGCAGCAATGGCAGACGTTAATTAAGTTCTGTTAAGAGTTTGCGGAGCCGTACTTTACTCTTTCTCTTCCACCTTCTCGTATTCATCATCCCTCTCACTTCGACCCACCCCCCTCTTTATTTTTCCTTTTCTCTCTAGTCCTTGGCTCAGGTCTTGTGGAGAGGGTGCTCGGCTCAACCCTACTTGGCGGTGCGGCGGATTGTTACGAAAGGATTTGCGGTAATCCTCGATCTAATTTGCATGCTGATGGTAATGGATGTGTATCTTCCCTTATTCGCTGGGTTTTGTCGACGGTGTATAACCCGACTCGATTGCCCACTATGTTAGTGCAGCGGTAACAATTCTTCCCGAAAAAGGAAGCAGCTGCTTCGAAAATACCAGTCACCAGATACCACCTACCAAAGAGAGACTTTTCTGCACCTGTCTTCCAAGATTAGTCATTTCTCATCAGCCATTAGTCGTTAGCAACACTGCTAGGTGTTCCAGGTCGTAGAAGTATTTATTAGAGGTAGCTAAGTGTGTCAGATAAAGATACCGATGAAGATATCTTTATTCGAAAGAAATTGGCTAATTTATAGGATAATGTGCTTTAGTTCATTAAGAATACTTATGATTTTGTACTTTACTCCTTTTATGCATGTGACCTAAATTATTGTATCAAGACTCTTATTACCCAATATCAATTTTAATGAATATGGATTTATTATTAGTACAACTCCACTACATGGTTAAACTAATTATAGGTTTCCACCATTAAGAAAATCGCAAACCACATGAATTAATATGTGCATGACAATATATAAGTGATATCATAATGAAGAAGCCAGTCTATTTTTCCAGCAGAATATATTACTCTAGAGGTGCATCAATAATGATGTAAAAAAAGGCAATATCCTACATCTTCAAGATGCATGTTTCGGAAATAAACCACTAATATATACCATAAATTCGCAATTTCCATCAGAAAACGTGGTATCAGATGCTACCTTATGGTAATTGTGAGGGACCATACAAAATCTGACCAATGTAATTGACAGACTACTTGTTCCCACTTCTACTAGACCTAGAACCTACCCATGACCTGGGCATGAATCATTCACCAGCATAAACAATTATGAGGATCCAAGAAAAGACCAGGACCTCTTCCGACCTTGGAGCTTTTGTTGGCGATGATGATTCGCTCGACGGCTAGGCTCGTAAGTGGTTTCGATTAAGGTCCTAATGACACGTTCGCGTGTTTCACAAACATAGTCCAGCACTGACACACGTGTAGTTTGAACCGTAGGTGCAGGATCGAGGCGGAGCGAGCGAGTGGACAAAATAGGAATAAGAGGAAGGACGCCCACCGGGGGTACCAGTAGGCCTATCAGCGTCGACGCCGATGGGAAAAAACTCGGCTGTTAACAAGATGGTGCTCACTCGGCACTTCGAGGTGGCTTCGCCGGTACCTCTTCGTGACGCGACCAAGCGGCGCCTGCCGTATATATCCCACCCTTTCAACATGGCCGCCTTAATCTCCTTCTCTCGACCTCACCACTTCCAACGAACTTCAGGTGACACCCTTTCCTCCTGAGTTTTCAGGTTACTATGTGTAACCTGCTCGCAACATCCAACCGTGCACACTTTGTCCGGACATTATCGGCTACATGCCGCGTATAGATAGTCCTTACAAACAGCTTCCGTGCTGACTGCAGCTCTTGGCGCGATACCGGTGAGCACATAAAATGTGATGATAGCTGGGGTAGCCAGGACTTTCAAGCATCTAGACATATAGTCCTTTCTTGGTTGTACCATCAGAACGTGGGTTCAGATCGTCCTTCCGAGGAACTCCGGGCGCTGATAATCCAATCTGTACGACCTGGGTGAGCAGGATTAGTAACTGCCGAGGATGCACTCGAGCGTGGGTATCTCCTCCTTTCAACCTCAAGTTGAAAGGAGGAGATAGCCACCTTCCCAACGAGGTGTTGACACTCGGATATTGTTTTTTGGGTTTAGATTTATTGTTGGCTTTGTAATCGTCTAATCCATAGAGATTATTGGGGTAGGGGCGAACGATTGGGAGTAATCTGATGCCATCAGACAGGTTTGGTATGTATGTCAAGTTTATAGTCGAACGTTATTTTAAGGAAACCTTGAGGAAACGATCAACTAACATATATGAGACATTGTATACATGGTTTAGTAATAGTAGATCCTTGTGACTAGAATTGCACTATCATGACAATGATGTTGATTCAACATATAATTGCTTCTTCAGTTATAATTAAGGATACAAATGTATCAATATATAGTGGTAAGCAAAAAATAGTTGCTCCTCAGGAGACTGGGTTTTGTGAAGAGTTGTATAGATGCATACATGAATATGAATTTGAAGAAAAGTTTAAGAACCCTTTATGGTAGAAGTACATTGCGTACTCTTTTTAGGCAGGAAGCTTATTTAGATTGAGGTCCAGAGACTGGGATGTGAGATGCCATCATGTAAATTGCTTCATACTGAGAAGACTGGCTCGCGAATACGAGAAGGAGGCTCTTTAAACTTTGTAAGGTGGAAGTAGAGAGGACGAGAGCCCTCTGTTTTACGAGCGCGATATGACCGTGCTCCAGACTTTATATTACTTTGCGCCTTCGGCTCAAACTCGACTCGATCAATGCGGATATTCGAGGATTCTTAACTCCACTCATTTTTAATGGGCTTTCATCCTCTGGGTCAATGTCCATCATCATTTATACTTCATCTACTTCTATTTTTATTCATACTTCTACTTATTGCCACATTGAAATTTGAGAGCCTTGCATGTTGTAATGCTTAAATCAGAAACTAACACAAAACGAAATATTCCATTCCAAATTGCTCCACATTTATTATGTTTCCCCTTCTAGAAAAAACAACAAGAATCAGCAAAACTAAAAGTCTCGTCTCCTTCGATCTTCTCTTATCCATAAGATTCTATCCCCATGTTTTACGACTTTAATCAAAAAATCTAAGCCTCGAGCATGTTTCCAACTGGATGATCGACCTGCACATCAACGTCGGCGATCGTCTTTGAGCCTCGGCTTACTTGAGACAAGAGCTGGCGCTAAAGAAACGAACGATTTATTCTGGAGGTCGTCGGGGACTTACAAAATGTAAACGAAAATCTGTAACGCAAACGTAGTCGATGAGGCGTGTACGGGAAACAAGTCCCACCTAAAAGGGCGCCTATATCCTTCTGTATTTGGCGGTCGATCTGGGACGGGGTGGCGATCGGATTTAAAGGGGACCGCTGATCGACCAACAAGTGGTGGCGGCTGCTTCAAAGAGTCACCAGTTCTTCTCTCCTTTTCTTCCTCACAAACACTCTCGTCTCTCACTCTCTTTCTCTCTCTCTTTGTCTCTCTCTTCCAGTGACAATCGCTAGTATGCTTTCCTAAAATGCTTCGAGCATCTAGGCAACTCTTCTCCCATTAGATTAGGTGCCGCGAAATGAGAAGAGAAAAAAAGTGCTAAAGAAATGTACGAGGAAAAAGAAAAGAGAGGGAGAATAGGATAGGGAGGAAGATAAAAGAAGATAAAATAAGAGTAAAGAAGAGAGGAAGGAAAGAAGGGGGGAGAAAAAAGCAACTGAATCCAGCAACACGACAACTCGGCTTAATGATGTGCCGCGCTAGCGATCCGGTGCGGTGTCCACCTTCGGATGCAACCTTCGAGATTTCAGAGCCTCAGTCTCCTTTACCTCGAAACGCTTTTTACCTATCCACATTAATCGATGGTCCACGTTCCTCGTACAGAGAGAAGGCCTTGTCACTCGCTACCGGAACGCTCTAAAGCTTAAAGCCCTGACACGAGGAAAGTCATTCAGAACTATGGAAGCGATGATCGTTATCGGGACGTCTTACAATTTATTAGAACTCTGGAGAACTCTAGAAGAACGACAATGCGATTTACACCGGTCCTTACTGGATTTCCTGTCACGAAACTATTGCCAATATCGCATGGTAATCTTAGAATCTATTTGACTTTCTCTACTTTATTGGGAGAAAAATTCATATGCGGGTCAGTAAGTGATTTACTGGAGATCTATATGACATCTGGATGAACCTAGATATATTCAGAGAAGAAACGGAAAGAAGACGAAACAGATTTTAATAAACCGCTTGCCAGTTTGCAATATTGTTTGCAAGTTATATTAAATTTTGATATTTTTAAAAACATCATTTTCGGACTCCTATCGTTGAATTATAATGTCAAGATTATATGTCAAATAATCGATGCAAATATCAGGAATATTTTTAACATGTTGCGACTCAACAACTTTTTTATACCATATATGAACCACTTATTTTATAGAAGAATTTCAGGAGGTTTCTAGCGACTTTAAGGGATTTTTAAAAGACTTTCAAGTGATTTCTGACTAATACAAGAAAAAAATTGGAATTTAGAACAATTTCGCAGAATTTAAAGGGTTTTAGGGATATTTCATAGAATTTTTAAAGAATTCATACAATTTTAAAAGATTTTAAAAGATTTCTACAAATTTCGGGGAATTTAAAATTTGTTTGTGAAATTTCCGGGAATTTTAAGAGCTTCAATGGATTTTGATGATATTTTTAATAATATTAAAAAATTTCAAAAGGTTCCTAGGAATTTTTATAGATTTACACGAATTTTAACATGTATTTGAAAAGATTTATGATTTTGATGATTTTTTCAAAATTTAAAAGGATTTCATGAAGTTTCTATAGGAATAATTATAATAAGAGGTTTTTATAGATTTTAAGACATTTTGAAGGTTTTTGGTCAAATTTTAAGGGAGGAGCAAAGAAACACGCACGTTATTATTATTATTTTTCTCCTTCTTACAACTTCACGTCATTTAAAAGCCAATCAGGTTTTTCAAAAACAATGTAGGTACCTACATATTCGAGATTTTAAAGACATTTCGTTACACCAATTTTTTAAAATAAGATAGAAACTTACTCTTTAAATCTGAATCAGCGATTTTTTCGCACTACACAAAATGCAAAGCAATGCACGTATAAAAAAAAAGTACCTTTTCTCAATGTAAACATCGTACAATATATACATTCTTTCGCTAAATAACAATAATGACTTTAATACAATTCTTATTCCGAAGACAATATCGCCAGATACGATAAAGCTAATTGTCGCGTTACGCCAGAAATTACTGGTAAGCGGTAGTGTGCGCCCGTAATTGAACAGGTCGGGTTATACCATGAGTACTTATGGTCTACCTATATATATTGAGCCACACGCTCACACTGATACACCCATACATACAAAAACGCACACACTCAATTACTTGTATGCATAGCTAGATAGAATAAATGTATGTGTGTATGTGACGTGGCAATGAGCACTTATACACTCATATGGAAACACAGCGATCTATCCGGCGGAGGTTTATACGCGTGTTGCCGCTGTAAACTCGCACCCGTACGGCCAACGTAATCGTACGAGATCCCATTGCATGAATATAATTTGCATACAAGTTAGTTATATGTGCTATGGTGGCGGCGGCATCAGCTGGCTCGCCCGTATAAACGATTATGGTGCCAACAGATGTAGGCGGACGCGAGAGCGGCCCTGCTAGCTTCTCTTTCTCTCCCTCATTCTCTCACGAAAATTATCATCTCTCTCTTTCATCCAGATATAGGATTGCCGTGTATATCCACCTCTTATGCACCCCCAGCGTTATCGCAAAACGCACTGCTAATGGCAGCAAATAATTTACGGGCTTGTGCTTACTAACGCCAGTTACATGGGTCAAATAGCTGACGCTTTGCGTTTACTATGCACTTATCCATTCCACTCTCCTTCCTTCCAATCGAAGTCGTTTTGCCTTTTACCTTTTGCTTCAGGTTAATGTAAAAGGAATTCAGTCCGATAATGAGGTAAAGTGTTTTGGAGCTAGTAGTGAATTGATCATGCGTATATGCTGCGACTTTTTCTTTTGGAAAGAGAAGGATTTTGTAATTGATTCTTTTCAGAATGGTTTACCAATAAACTTTTTACCCTTTCGTGAAGAACCTTCTCTGAATACAAAAATTAAGAGCAGGCGAAAATGTAGTTCTGGACCAACTATTCTGAACCATGCACAAAATTTCCAGTATATGCCAATGAATTCTCAGGGTGATGACAGTGTTTAGAAATTTCGTTTAAATTTTATAAAAAGTAAAAATTTTAAGAGATCTTGATCTTGTTAGAAATCTCGAGAGTCTTGATATCGATCTCGTTCTTTTCTTGGCAAATCTCGCTCGAATGCATCACTAATCAGATTAGCGAACCGCTTACTCCTAAATTACAAACACGGTTCTCTCACTTGACGTACTCTTCATTGCGATTTGCTCATTAAGCGCTAAGCGACAAGTGCTTGACCAATAATAAGCGCAATAGCAACACGGATTGCAGAAATAATGAGAATTTACTGTGCAAATTAGCTGGTAATGAGCTAACGAACCGACCAGCTTACAATAATTAGCATGAATCTGCAGGTGTGGATTGCAGCAAATCGAAAACCGTCACCATATAAACTAATGATTCTTATGGTGAGAAGTACTCTGAATAAAAAAAAAAGGAAAAAAGTATAAACTTTGTAGATAAATTTAACTACTAACGCGGTAAATTTACTTATTAATTACCATTCTGCTCTATATTTTCCGATTCATTATTATCATCGTTAAGTATCGTAGTTATGAAAGGCATTAGACAGACTATTTTAGATAAGATCTTGAATGTGTAATAGAAAATAAGCAAATTAGCGTGTTTTTCACAAACAGGTATTTTGATATGAACATTTTAAATAGGTATTAAAAGTTTTTGGCAAAAACCTAAGGGTTGAAGACTCTTAAAATCTACAGGTGTACACATGCATAGAAATCTACTGAATTCTCCAGAATATCTTAATACCCTTGAATTCCCTTGAATTTCCTTGAAAATCGGTAAAAACCATTTAAAATAATTGAAAATACTTTGAAATTCCTTAAACATCCGTGATGAATGGAAAATCGGTGAATGCAAAATCCCTTTTTGAAATCACTTACACTCACTGAACATAACTTAAAAACACTTTAAATCTACTAAAATCCTTATGAAATATTTTGAAATTCTTTAAAAATATTCCCAAATTTTTTCAAATCACTTACAATTTTTTATATCCCTTAAAATTACTTTAAATCCACTTAAAATTGTTTTAAGTCTATTTTAAAAATGTACAAATAACTTAAAATGTTTGAAATCCCTTGAAATTGTTTAAAATCACATAACATTTTTTGAAATACCATAAAAACTCTTTCAATATTACTTACTAAAATCACTAAAAATAATTTAAAATAATTTCTGAATTAATTTTAATTCATAAAAATTCATAGGAATTCACATGAAATTAAGTGATTTGACTTGAAGTCACTTGAAATCGCTAGAATTTTCTTGAAATTTCCGAAACTCAGTGAAATCTTCTGAAGTCAGTTCAATAACGTGAAGAATATATCTTGGCAAAAACTTGAAAACGTTTTAGATGAATTTTCGGATAAAAATGATCTTCAGAGTTAACTCTGATTCTTTATTTTAAGGGTGGGAGGAATAAGGGTGGTAAAAATGGATAATGCGTCTCTGTTTTCAGCGTCGCAAAATCCGCGCTCATCTAATTAGACGCAGGTCGCCAGCATTTCGGATAATGGATATTAATTACCTGAGCCTCACTTTCCGCGGCATTAAACATTTTCTTGGTCCACCATCCCTCATTGTTAGTACCCTTAAAAAGACGTCTTCTCTTTAAGTATAATAAGTATGAAGTCTCAGCTTCGTCACCATCGCACCGACACCCATTCCTATTCACTCACCCTCGTCGACAATCCGCGACGGTTTCTGTTCTCTCCATCTTATAATCTATCTAAATTTTAAGAGCGGATCACAGCAGATTCCTGAAAACTTTCAACTTGGAAAGACGAGTTCCTGCCCGTAATCTATTTAAATAATTCTCCTTGGATTAAGGGAGTAATAAGGGCGTTTCTGCAAACAAAAACGACATTCCCATTTATGCCTTGCATCATAACAAGCAGATTCCCGCCTGTTAACAATTAATTTTCAAAATATGTCATTCCGTATTCTAAAAAACTTTCATTTATGTCGGATTTGTCATCTTTTGTCTCAATAAGCTACAATGACTCGCTACGACTCTAAATCACCGCATCATAGCCAATTAGTCAAGCGCAGCGCAGAAATAAAGTGCCGCCCCTGGTTTCGAAAAAGAAGAAACTTAGCAGCGACGAGTGACCTGGAGCTTACATAAAATAGTAGGAGTCCACTCAAGACGCAAAAGTTCACTTGGTCTCGACGTTTCTGGTTCAGGGGATCCAAAGTCTTCGCTTCAAGAAAAATCGACTAAAGGGAATACTACAAAAAAGAAGAAGAAAAAAGTCGTAAGAATAAGAAAATAAAAGATAAAAAAAGCACCATTGCAGAGGTTAACAGCCGAGGAAGTCGCATTCCAGGGTGACGAGGACTCAAACGAGAGGGGACTGGCGCGAGTCTCGGGCTAAGAAGATCCGGACGAAGACGAAGATTCGTCGTCGACGTCGCAACATCGACGAGACTATTCCCGTCTTTTGGGTTCGCCATGAATCTAAGGAAGACACCCTTTGAATCAGTCACTCCCTCTTGATGTTTGTTGAGTCAACTTATGCTGTAAACAGGCACTGGTACCGTGTCGATGATTTGTTGGCGAGGCGTGCCACTGAAGCTTTACGTCGCATGCTCCATCTACGTAAGAACATTTCTTTACTAACATGAGACATGAGACGCCTGTGTACGTAGAGCGATGCTATGCCGCGAGGCATTATTTCGCCATGTAAGAACGAGAGGGGCGTATAAACTGCACGAGCTTTTCGATCACATTGCTAGTTTGGTACCATTCGAGCTTGCAAACTTGCAATACCAACGCGCGTGTATCCTGACGAAACACGTGTTTCGTATTGTGTTGGCAAGCCAAACCTTCTCGCGTACCAAAAGATCTGCGAGGTCCAACGACGGTATGAAGTTGTCTTGAACTTTCGCTGAATGCCAAGCCACTTCGAAAATAGATCCAATCACCTCTTTCAACACACGTTTGGCAAAAATGCCTAATTGCTGATTGCTTTAAGCCTTTATTTTTGGATGATGAGTGCAGAGTGATTGAGAAACTGATTCACTAGTATGGGAATTACACGTTTCTTCACTCTCCTTTTCTATCAATTTCCTAATATATATATCCATCAAAAGGTAATGAGGAAACATAATTAGTGAGTATTTCCGTGAGGTTTGTAAGTCTGTTTTACATTTTCGATAACAGTCCAGCGCCATCGACAGGTCGCAGAGAATTTTTTTTTCTTACTAACGAGCCTATAAATATGCATCACTTTGAACTCCCGCGTGACTTAGCGTACACGCGATTGAATAACCGGAAATACTCCTAGACCGGGAAACACTCGGTGCGTTGTCTCGATAATTATATTCTCGTAAACTCAGCTATGCGAAATCTCACTGGTGAAATTGCTAGAAAAGAGTCACTGACACTGAAACCTCACTTGTTATCAGTGATATTTATAATTCATTGATTTCAGTGACTCTTTAAATAAATTCGTCATGATTCAATGATTGACGAAAAAATCTATTTAGAAAATATCGCGACGCTTTTTACCTCGTGTCCTTTCGGGTTCCTATTCTATATTTCTCCTTTTTTTCCATACTTCTTTCTCTTTGCCACGAACCCCTGTTTTATTTTATCAGTGCGCCGCCGAGAACAGCGTGAGAATTCGTTTATCTTTTTCCCATTAAGGAGAGACTATGTCGGCGGCACGGGCTTTGCGGAACCTTGGGTTGCCATGTCATCAACGTTTTATTTCCTAGCGTAGAAAAAGAGAGTAATCGGAATGAAGCTGAAGAAAATAAAAAAAATCGAAGAAAGAAAGGAGGGAAGGTAGGAAGAAAGAATTGAAGAAAGAATAGAAGAGTGATGAAAGAAAGGTCGCAAAACTTGAATTAACTTGGTTCAGAAGAGCTTCCTTGGGGTGCACCCGAAAAATAAAACTTGGAAAACAATGAGCTCATTGTTTTTCAAGTTTTATTTTTTTAGTCAATCGCGTGTGGATCCAGGACACATTTCCTGCTGATGCTTGCTCTCTGAATCCGTTGGATCGTCATGAAGTCCTGACTCGGTTCAGAGATAACACTGAGTACCTTTGCCCTCGGGTCAGGGCGAGGCAGTTTGTTTGTTTTAAGAGGCTGTGATAAAAAGGGTGGGAGAATGAGAGAGAGTGAGTGATCACCCACGAACTCAAGAAGGGTTCTAGTAAGCCTCGTCGACATGGGTCGCCGCGCCGTTGCGGCTTACCACCATATATCGATATTATAACTCACCGATCAACTTGAATTCCTGCCACAATACAAATCGACACCTTTACTCACTTTTACTTAATTTTATCTTATCTTTGAAAACATTTTTTTTTCGTTATTTTATCAGTAAAAAATCTCATTCTATTAATTTCCTCTTCTATCTTTCTCTATTAATTTCACGGGGTTTACAACTCAACCGGTCTATTGTACAATGTACACCTTATACTTTAAACTTCAAGATATTTGAGGATACTGCAATGAATATTCAGAAGATTTCACTGACTTTAGGAAATTTAATGTGAATTCTAAATTCACTCACTTATTCGGGGTATTTTACTTTATGAAACTCACCTCAATTTTCTTAAAGTCATTGAATTCTTGTGAAATTTCTGTAGTAACCTGAAGTGATTCTAAGTTATTTTTAGGGGACTCAGAGTAGACTTCAAAGCATTTTCAGTTATTTTAAGTGAAGAGTTTCAAAGGATTTTAAATTATTTTGAGGGATTTTAAGGGGATTCAAAACCTAAAGAATTTAAAAAGATTTCAAGTGACTTCAATCGACTTCACTTAAATTCACTGACTTCGGGAGATTTCACAGAATTAAAGTCACCTGCCATCTCCTGTAGTCACTTGAAATCTCTTAAAGTCGTTGAATTCTTCTAAAATTTCTGTATAGTAACTTGAAGTGATTCTAAATTATTTTTAGTGACTTTAGGTGATTAGGGCAGAATTGATGCTGTCTAATCTAGACGGTCTAATTAGAACCTTATCAGGCCCACATTTTGCTCTATAACTAGCAGCCGATTAGCTTTCCCCATTCTAAGTCATTCAAACACGTTACAGTTCTAATTAACACCACATTAGTCCGTCTAATTAGCGCCCTATTAGTGCGTTTGGTCGGGTTAATTTGGTTTTTGTTTTTAAGTTTGTTTTGTAAATTATCTGGAAAAAATGGTATAAGTAAATAAAAATAGTGAAATGAAAAACAAAAGTTGATCAAGAAGGTGAACCGTTAGTTGCTTGCTCCTTTGGAGAGGAGTGTCCACATCCATTCATTCTGGTTTGTATTATTGGGCTGGTGAGATCTAATCTGGGCTGGTGTGAAAGGAGCCTTAAGGTCGAAGGAAAGAAGGTTGTAACGGAGGTGTGCGGCCAGTGGTACGGGTTTAGTTTTAAGCGATATCAAAACGGACATCTCGCCGGCGCCAAGGCCGTAGTTAACGAGCCATCGTCTGGCCATTCAGCTCGGTTTGTCGTTTGGTATATAGGTACTATAGGCTCTACTGGTCCATGGTAAAACCAAACTCCAAACCCTCTTGTTGTGTATAAAACTGCTCTCGACCTCTTTCCACTTGTAGATCCACTCATTCACTCGGATAAGGATAAGAGAGTCAGAGGAGAGGGGGGGGGGATAAAAAAGGACAGAAAACGAGCTTCTGGAATTTCTTACAACAAAGACCTGATAAGTACTAGTTAGTTACATTCTCTTTAATTAAATGCACCTTCAATTATCTCTTATCCAAAAGCAAGTCTTATCTAATAGAAGTACGTTTTACCCTCCCCTATTTCTTAGGCCTTTTATTATCTCTACAGATTTCCAGTGTAGCTACAAATTTCAATGGGTATTTAATTGAAGGATCTACTTTATGTAGACTTAGAGGAATCTTCTAGCTAGAAATATTCAAACATTTTTCTAGAGAATCCCCACGATCTCAAATCTGAAGAGTAAATAGTAAATGAGAGGATTACTAAGAAGTGGAGGAACATCTGCAAATATGAGAATGTGAAAGGTGGTCTAATCTCGTTTGTAGACTCAGATTCATGTACAAATATTCAAGTAAGATAATTCTCTTTACCTTGAGGTAAAGAGAATTCCAGGAAAATAGTCGAAAGAAAATTTTAAATTTGATTTTGAATGAAAGGTGAAGGAAGAAGGACTACCATAGATATGAAGCGATGTGAACGAAAGGGATAAAGGGATGAGATATGAGCAAAAGAAAAGTATAAAAATAGATAAGGAAAGGATGATAAAAGATGAGAGGAGAGCGAGATCTGTAAAAAAAGGAAAGAAGAGCGGAAAGAAAGAGAGCAAATAAGTCACTAAACTGAGCACCATTCACGCAACGAGTGGAGTTACCTGGAAAGGAGCCCTAATGAGATGCTGAGCAGCGGCTTGAATGGATCTTTCGGGAATTCTCCGACTGTTTCGAAGAATTAGGAATTCCGAGGTCGTCGTTCAGTGGACCTGTCCTTCCCTCCCTCTTCCCTCTCCCTTCGCTCTCTTTCATCTGGGCCCTGTTTCGACGAAGAGGATTTGGATAAAGAGAATCGCTTTGTGAGAATCGCTTCTTTCTTTCTCATCTGTTTTTTTTTCTTTCTCTTTCACTTCTCTTTACCCCTTTTCGTTCACTGAGATTTATAAACGAGTAATCGCCCTTTAAGAGTCGTGCGACTGAATTTGGAAGGATTTGGGAATGAAGAGAAGAGAGTAAGAAGTGGATAGAAAAAAGGAAATTAAGGATCTGCATTGCCAAGTGTGGAGTAGAAAAAATTAATCAAGGGGTTGACGACTTTTAAAATTAGGTGTCTATTTACACAGAAATCTGCTAGATTCTCCAGAAATATCTGAAGATACTTTCAGTCTTAAAATTATTTACAATAATCACTTTAAATCATTTAGAATCCCTTAGAATCCCATAATAATAAGATAACTGTAAATATTTGAAATTCACTTACACTCTCTTGAAATCTTTTGAAATTCTTTAAACACTCGACATTTTTTTAATTTATTAAAATAACTTTAAATCTTAAAATCCTTTAAAACACCTTAAAATCTCTTCAAATATCTTTAAATCCTTTGAACCCTCTTACAATTTCTTAAAATAACTTAAAATGCTTTGAATTCTTTAAAAATCCATGAGTTCTTTAGAACCACTTAAAATTATTTTAAGTAATTTTTGAAATTCCTTAAAATCACTAAAAATAACTTAGAAATTAATAACTAGCGAAATTTCAAAATAATTCAATGACTTTAAGAGATTCAAGTGACTTCTGGAGAATTCAACTGACTTTAATTCAGCGAAATCTTCCGAAGTCATTGCCACATTCTGAAATATCTAAATATTAAGTTAGAAGTAGGTATAAGTTGTACAATTAATCGGTTGACTAGTAAACCCCTTGCGCTGAAACTAAATCGCGAAATATTTTTCTAGGACTGGAAATTCTTTACTTTAGTGTTCTGAGCTCAGTGGAAAAAGCGAGAAGAGAAAGGAGAGATTATGAGTATCATGGGGAAGGCTCGGGAAGCTCGTATAACATCGTAATCGCAATGATGGTAATAATGTCTCGTAAAGTCTTTTTACATAATCAGCATTATTCACAATTTAGAACATACGGGAGGGGAAGATGGCTTCGATGAGGAAGTGGGCATAACCTCGTGGTATCCGTGGAACGAGGAAGGCAAGGGGGGAGGGTGGTTAGATAAACGAGCCCCTTGTGGGGTGTTCTAAAGGATACCAACCGACCTACCAGCAACGGTATTGCTGGATACTATGTAATGGTATGTACGTACTCGCGTAATATTAGCCCTCTGCCGTTTGTCTCTGACGATCCCAATAGCGAGGGTGATCCTCTACTACTACATGTGTACCAACTGGCTTCCAATTCCTCCAATTTCAGTTTCAATTTATGCTTCCCTCATTGCCTTTATAGTCATTTGAAATTTAAATATATGTATAATGACTTGAATTGTTTTCATGCATATATCGTTTTCAAAATATGTAGCAGCAGGGATCAAATATTATAGTAGTTAATATATTAGTAACTAGTAGTTATAGATATAGTAAAAATGCCGATTTTAATGATCTTGATATATGTTGTAGAGGACCAAAAACTAATCGACACATTATTTTGTTATCAAATTCGGATTCGGAGACCCAAAAAACATATTTTTTCCTCAAACTTTGATTCACTTTCCATTATAACAAATAGCGTTTTTCTACCCTTATTATGACGAAACTTTTCCAATTGTCTTCATTGAAAAATATTGTATGTGTACAAATCAAAGAGTCACTTTTTACCCCGAATTTTGAGGGGTAAAAAACACCTGGAATAACTTACTTATGAGAGAGAGTGTCTCGTCTCTCTTTTAAAAATCCCCATCTTCCTCTTCACTTTGCACGACATCCTTTAAAACTTTGCCTGCTTAATTTATCTCATGCACATATAGATAAGATTCGATCAAAAATTCCTAATATAACTATCTTTGTACAAAAACAAGTTTAAAATATTTTAGAAGTACTTTTTGTTGATAAAGTGACGGTTGCGAAGAGTTTAAAAATAGAGATATGTCTGTCAAGAATCACCTTATCTGTACATATTCTGTCACTTTTGAAGATCATCCCAATTTCTATTGTACCTTCTGTATACTTATCTAAAACTCTAATAATAAGATGTTTTGCATAGGTATCAGTTAGATAAGATTAGATCAGTTGGACACGGAGGCATTTTAGTCAAAGAATCTAGAGAATTATTTCTTTAATATAATTTATTCTTTCGTATTTCGTGGAGGATGAAAAACATTTAATTTCTGATTCATTTTGAATAAATTCGTCCTTGTTTTGAAGAAAAAAAGACTTTAATTAATCACATGTCCATGTCAGACACTATACATGTAGTTATGCGTGTTCTTAGATTCGCGAGTGCGTCATCGCACAACCCTAATCAGCTCAGAAACCTTTATTGCCAACGGCTCGTTAGCTGCCGTTTTGATCTCGGCTCACTCGTATCTATTATTAATAGTACTACCTCCACATATCCCGGTCCATTGGGCCGATGAAATTTATATGACTCCCGGTTTCAAATGAAATCTCGTTTTTATTCAAAACAGACAGAAATAAAATTTCTTACAAGCACCAACAACAAACTTATAATGAAAAATAAAAATCTACAGAGACAACATAAAATACTACCAGTTTAATCTGAGTCAGTGGAATTTCACTCATAATCAGTGACGTAATTCTCGTTTCTAAAAATAATTTAACAATTATTTTTAACATTATTTTAGGACTAGTAAAAATTGCATTCACTACTCAGAAAAATTTTTGATTGATTATTTCAAATGTTTTGGTTGATTACCAAATGTTTTGGTAGATCAAAATTGAAGCATCAGAAAACGTTTACCAAATCATTTAAAAATTAAATTGTTGCGTTCTATTAAGAAGAACCAAATGTTTATTTGCAAAAAACATTTTTACTCTGAGTATTCCAGTTGTCCTCAGGCAAACATATAATTAAATTTTTCCACTGAGTTTACAGTTACAT